>OY848917.1:10356019-10956019 GCA_963693285.1 Xestospongia muta | reverse complement strand
AAATAGGTTAAAACTCTAAAATAAAGTGTTTAGAGCTTTTTGAAAGTTAAAAAAGATTAGAAATTAAGTGTGAAAACTGGTTATATAAGCTGATCTAAAGAGTTTAGTAAGTTTATCTGTCTTAAATATACTAATAAAGTAATCTAAATAGGTTAAAACTCTAAAATAAAATGTTTAGACCTTTTTGAAAGTTAAAAAAGATTAGAAATTAACTGTGAAAACTGATTAAATAAGGTGATCTAAAGAGTTTAGTAAGTTTATCTGTCTTAAATATACTAATAAAGTAGTCTGAATAGGTTAAAACTCTAAAATAAAGAGTTTAGAGCTTTTTGAAAGTTAAAAAAGATTAGAAATTAACTGTGAAAAGTGGTTAAATAAGGTGAGTTAAAGAGTTTAGTAAGTTTATCTGTCTTAAATATACTAATAAAGTAGTCTAAATAGGTTAAAACTCTAAAATAAAGAGTTTAGAGCTTTTTGAAAGTTAAAAAAGATTAGAAATTAACTGTGAAACTGGTTAAATAAGCTAATCGAAAGACTTTAGTAAGTTTATCTCTCTTAAATATACTAATAAAGTAGTCTAAATAGGTTAAAAGTCTAAAATAAAGAGTTTAGAGCTTTTTGAAAGTTAAAAAAGATTAGAAATTAACTGTGAAAACTGGTGAAATAAGCTGATCTAAAGAGTTTAGTAAGTTTATCTGTCTTAAATATACTAATAAAGTAGTCTAAATAGGTTAAAAGTCTAAAATAAAGAGTTTAGAGCTTTTTGAAAGTTAAAAAAGATTAGAAATTAACTGTGAAAATAGGTTAAATAAGCTGTTCTAAAGAGTTTAGTAAGTTTATCTGTCTTAAATATACTAATAAAGTAGTCTAAATAGGTTAAAACTCTAAAATAAAGAGTTTAGAGCTTTTTGAAAGTTAAAAAAGATTAGAAATTAACTGTGAAAACTGGTGAAATAAGCTGATCTAAAGAGTTTAGTAAGTTTATCTGTCTTAAATATACTAATAAAGTAGTCTAAATAGGTTAAAACTCTAAAATAAAGTGTTTAGAGCTTTTTGAAAGTTAAAAAAGATTAGAAATTAACTGTGAACACTGGTTAAATAAGGTGGTCTAAAGAGTTTAGTAAGTTTATCTGTCTTAAATATACTAATAAAGTAGTCTAAATAGGTTAAAACTCTAAAATAAAGTGTTTAGAGCTTTTTGAAAGTTAAAAAAGATTAGAAATTAACTGTGAAAACTGGTTAAATAAGCTGATCTAAAGAGTTTAGTAAGTTTATCTGTCTTAAATATACTAATAAAGAAGTCTAAATAGGTTAAAACTCTAAAATAAAATTTTTAGACCTTTTTGAAAGTTAAAAAAGATTAGAAATTAACTGTGAAAACTGATTAAATAAGCTGATTGAAAGACTTTAGTAAGTTTATCTGTCTTAAATATACTAATAAAGTAGTCTAAATAGGTTAAAACTCTAAAATAAAGAGTTTAGAGCTTTTTGAAAGTTAAAAAAGATTAGAAATTAACTGTGAAAATAGGTTAAATAAGCTGTTCTAAAGAGTTTAGTAAGTTTATCTGTCTTAAATATACTAATAAAGTAGTCTAAATAGGTTAAAACTCTAAAATAAAGAGTTTAGAGCTTTTTGAAAGTTAAAAAAGATTAGAAATTAACTGTGAAAACTGGTGAAATAAGCTGATCTAAAGAGTTTAGTAAGTTTATCTGTCTTAAATATACTAATAAAGTAGTCTAAATAGGTTAAAAGTCTAAAATAAAGTGTTTAGAGCTTTTTGAAAGTTAAAAAAGATTAGAAATTAACTGTGAAAATAGGTTAAATAAGCTGATCTAAAGAGTTTAGAAAGTTTATCTCTCTTAAATATACTAATAAAGCAGTCTAAATAGGTTAAAACTCTAAAATAAAGAGTTTAGAGCTTTTTGAAAGTTAAAAAAGATTAGAAATTAAGTGTGAAAACTGGTTAAATAAGCTGATCTAAAGAGTTTAGTAAGTTTATCTGTCTTAAATATACTAATAAAGTAGTCTAAATAGGTTAAAACTCTAAAATAACGAGTTTAGAGCTTTTTGAAAGTTAAAAAAGATTAGAAATTAACTGTGAAAACTGGTGAAATAAGCTGATCTAAAGAGTTTAGTAAGTTTATCTGTCTTAAATATACTAATAAAGTAGTCTAAATAGGTTAAAACTCTAAAATAAAGAGTTTAGAGCTTTTTGAAAGTTAAAAAAGATTAGAAATTAACTGTGAAAATAGGTTAAATAAGCTGATCTAAAGAGTTTAGTAAGTTTATCTGTCTTAAATATACTAATAAAGTAGTCTAAATAGGTTAAAACTCTAAAATAAAGTGTTTAGAGCTTTTTGAAAGTTAAAAAAGATTAGAAATTAACTGTGAAAACTGGTGAAATAAGCTGATCTAAAGAGTTTAGTAACTTTATCTGATTTAAAATATACTAATAAAGTAGTCTAAATAGGTTAAAACTCTAAAATAAAGAGTTTAGAGCTTTTTGAAAGTTAAAAAAGATTAGAAATTAACTGTGAAAACTGGTGAAATAAGCTGATCTAAAGAGTTTAGTAAGTTTATCTGTCTTAAATATACTAATAAAGTAGTCTAAATAGGTTAAAACTCTAAAATAAAGTGTTTAGAGCTTTTTGAAAGTTAAAAAAGATTAGAAATTAACTGTGAACACTGGTTAAATAAGGTGGTCTAAAGAGTTTAGTAAGTTTATCTGTCTTAAATATACTAATAAAGTAGTCTAAATAGGTTAAAACTCTAAAATAAAGTGTTTAGAGCTTTTTGAAAGTTAAAAAAGATTAGAAATTAACTGTGAAAACTGGTTAAATAAGCTGATCTAAAGAGTTTAGTAAGTTTATCTGTCTTAAATATACTAATAAAGAAGTCTAAATAGGTTAAAACTCTAAAATAAAATTTTTAGACCTTTTTGAAAGTTAAAAAAGATTAGAAATTAACTGTGAAAACTGATTAAATAAGCTGATTGAAAGACTTTAGTAAGTTTATCTGTCTTAAATATACTAATAAAGTAGTCTAAATAGGTTAAAACTCTAAAATAAAGAGTTTAGAGCTTTTTGAAAGTTAAAAAAGATTAGAAATTAACTGTGAAAATAGGTTAAATAAGCTGTTCTAAAGAGTTTAGTAAGTTTATCTGTCTTAAATATACTAATAAAGTAGTCTAAATAGGTTAAAACTCTAAAATAAAGAGTTTAGAGCTTTTTGAAAGTTAAAAAAGATTAGAAATTAACTGTGAAAACTGGTGAAATAAGCTGATCTAAAGAGTTTAGTAAGTTTATCTGTCTTAAATATACTAATAAAGTAGTCTAAATAGGTTAAAAGTCTAAAATAAAGTGTTTAGAGCTTTTTGAAAGTTAAAAAAGATTAGAAATTAACTGTGAAAATAGGTTAAATAAGCTGATCTAAAGAGTTTAGAAAGTTTATCTCTCTTAAATATACTAATAAAGCAGTCTAAATAGGTTAAAACTCTAAAATAAAGAGTTTAGAGCTTTTTGAAAGTTAAAAAAGATTAGAAATTAAGTGTGAAAACTGGTTAAATAAGCTGATCTAAAGAGTTTAGTAAGTTTATCTGTCTTAAATATACTAATAAAGTAGTCTAAATAGGTTAAAACTCTAAAATAACGAGTTTAGAGCTTTTTGAAAGTTAAAAAAGATTAGAAATTAACTGTGAAAACTGGTGAAATAAGCTGATCTAAAGAGTTTAGTAAGTTTATCTGTCTTAAATATACTAATAAAGTAGTCTAAATAGGTTAAAACTCTAAAATAAAGAGTTTAGAGCTTTTTTGAAAGTTAAAAAAGATTAGAAATTAACTGTGAAAATAGGTTAAATAAGCTGATCTAAAGAGTTTAGTAAGTTTATCTGTCTTAAATATACTAATAAAGTAGTCTAAATAGGTTAAAACTCTAAAATAAAGTGTTTAGAGCTTTTTGAAAGTTAAAAAAGATTAGAAATTAACTGTGAAAACTGGTGAAATAAGGTGATCTAAAGAGTTTAGTAAGTTATTCTGTCTTAAATATACTAATAAAGTAGTCTAAATAGGTAAAAACTCTAAAATAAAGAGTTTAGAGCTTTTTGAAAGTTAAAAAAGATTAGAAATTAAGTGTGAAAACTGGTTAAATAAGCTGTTCTAAAGAGTTTAGTAAGTTTATCTGTCTTAAATATACTAATAAAGTAGTCTAAATAGGTTAAAAGACTAAAATAAAGTGTTTAGAGCTTTTTGAAAGTTAAAAAAGATTAGAAATTAACTGTGAAAACTGGTTAAATAATGTGGTCTAAAGAGTTTAGTAAGTTTATCTCTCTTAAATATACTAATAAAGTAGTCTAAATAGGTTAAAACTCTAAAATAAAGTGTTTAGAGCTTTTTGAAAGTTAAAAAAGATTAGAAATTAAGTGTGAAAACTGGTTAAATAAGCTGATCTAAAGAGTTTAGAAAGTTTATCTCTCTTAAATATACTAATAAAGAAGTCTAAATAGGTTAAAACTCTAAAATAAAGAGTTTAGAGCTTTTTGAAAGTTAAAAAAGATTAGAAATTAACTGTGAAAACTGGTGAAATAAGCTGATCTAAAGAGTTTAGTAAGTTTATCTGTCTTAAATATACTAATAAAGTAGTCTAAATAGGTTAAAACTCTAAAATAAAGAGTTTAGAGCTTTTTGAAAGTTAAAAAAGATTAGAAATTAACTGTGAAAACTGGTGAAATAAGCTGATCTAAAGAGTTTAGTAAGTTTATCTGTCTTAAATATACTAATAAAGTAGTCTAAATAGGTTAAAACTCTAAAATAAAGAGTTTAGAGCTTTTTGAAAGTTAAAAAAGATTAGAAATTAACTGTGAAAATAGGTTAAATAAGCTGTTCTAAAGAGTTTAGTAAGTTTATCTGTCTTAAATATACTAATAAAGTAGTCTAAATAGGTTAAAAGACTAAAATAAAGTGTTTAGAGTTTTTTGAAAGATAAAAAAGATTAGAAATTAACTGTGAAAACTGGTTAAATAAGCTGATCTAAAGAGTTTAGCAAGTTTATCTGTCTTAAATATACTAATAAACTAGTCTAAATAGGTTATAACTCTAAAATAAAGAGTTCAGAGCTTTTTAAAAGTTCAAAAAGATTAGAAATTAACTGTGAAAACTGGTTAAATAAGGTGATCTAAAGTGTTTAGTAAGTTTATCTGTTTTAAATATACAAATACAGTAGTCTAAATAGGTTAAAAGACTAAACTAAAGTGTTTAGAGCGTTTTGAAAGTTAAAAAAGATTAAAAATTAACTGTGAAAACTGGTTAAATAAGCTGATCTAAAGAGTTTAGTAAGTTTATCTGTCTTAAATATACTAATAAAGTAGTCTAAATAGGTTAAAAGTCTAAAATAAGAGTTTAGAGCTTTTTGAAAGTTAAAAAAGATTAGAAATTAACTGTGAAACCTGGTTAAATAAGTTGATCTAAAGAGTTTAGTAAGTTTATCTGTCTTAAATATACTAATAAAGTAGTCTAAATAGGTTAAAAGACTAAAATAAAGTGTTTAGAGCTTTTTGAAAGTTAAAAATGATTAGAAATTAACTGTGAAAACTGGTTAAATAAGTTGATCTAAAGAGTTTAGTAACTTTATCTGTCTTAAATATACTAATAAAGTAGTCTAAATATGTTAAAAAACTAAAATAAAGTGTTTAGAGCTTTTTGAAAGTTAAAAAAGAGTAGAAATTAACTGTGAAAACTGGTTAAATAAGCTGATCTAAAGAGTTTAGTAACTTTATCTGATTTAAAATATACTAATAAAGTAGTCTAAATAGGTTAAAAGACTAAAATAAAGTGTTTAGAGGTTTTTGAAAGTTAAAAAAGATTAGAAATTATCTGTGAAAACTGGTTAAATAAGCTGATCTAAAGAGTTTAGTAAGTTATTCTGTCTTAAATATACTAATAAAGTAGTCTAAATAGGTTAAAACTCTAAAATAAAGAGTTTAGAGCTTTTTGAAAGTTAAAAAAGATTAAAATTAACTGTGAAAACTGGTTAAATAAGCTGATCTAAAGAGTTTAGTAAGTTTATCTGTCTTAAATATGCTAATAAAGTAGTCTAAACAGGTTAAAAGACTAAAATAAAGTGTTTAGAGTTTTTTGAAAGTTAAAAAAGATTAGAAATTAACTGTGAAAACTGATTAAATAAGCTGATCTAAAGAGTTTAGTAAGTTTATCTGTCTTAAATATACTATTAAAGTAGTCTAAATAGGTTAAAACTCTAAAATAGAGAGTTTTGAGCTTTTTAAAAGTTAAAAAAGATTAGAAATTAACTGTGAAAACTGGTTAAATAAGCTGATCTAAGGAGTTTAGTAAGTTTATCTGTTTTAAATTTACAAATACAGCAATCTAAATAGGTTAAAAACTAAAATAAAGTGTTTAGAGCATTTTGAAAGTTAAAAAAGATTAGAAATTAACTGTGAAAACTGGTTAAATAAGCTGATCTAAAGAGTTTAGTAAGTTTATCTGTCATAAATATACTAATAAAGTAGTCTAAATAGGTTAAAACTCTAAAATGAAGAGTTTAGAGCTTTTTGAAAGTTAAAATATCTTAGAAATTAACTGTGAAATTTGGTTAAATAAGTTGATCTAAAGAGTTTAGTAAGTTTATCTGTCTTAAATATACTAATAAAGTAGTCTATATAGGTTAAAAGACTAAAATAAAGTGTTTAGAGTTTTTTGAAAGTTAAAAAAGATTAGAAATTAACTGTGAAAACTGGTTAAATAGGCTGATCTAAAGAGTTTAGCAAGTTTATCTGTCTTAAATATACTAATAAAATAGTCTAAATAGGTTATAACTCTAAAATAAAGAGTTCAGAGCTTTTTAAAAGTTCAAAAAGATTAGAAATTAACTGTGAAAACTGGTTAAATAAGTTGATCTAAAGAGTTTAGTAAGTTTATCTGTCTTAAATATACTAATAAAGTAGTCTAAATAGGTTAAAAGACTAAAATAAAGTGTTTAGAGCTTTTTGAAAGTTAAAAATGATTAGAAATTAACTGTGAAAACTGGTTAAATAAGTTGATCTAAAGAGTTTAGTAACTTTATCTGTCTTAAATATACTAATAAAGTAGTCTAAATATGTTAAAAAACTAAAATAAAGTGTTTAGAGCTTTTTGAAAGTTAAAAAAGAGTAGAAATTAACTGTGAAAACTGGTTAAATAAGCGATCTAAAGAGTTTAGTAACTTTATCTGATTTAAAATATACTAATAAAGTAGTCTAAATAGGTTAAAAGACTAAAATAAAGTGTTTAGAGGTTTTTGAAAGTTAAAAAAGAATAGAAATTATCTGTGAAAACTGGTTAAATAAGCTGATCTAAAGAGTTTAGTAAGTTATTCTGTCTTAAATATACTAATAAAGTAGTGTAAATAGGTT
Source organism: Xestospongia muta (assembly GCA_963693285.1). NCBI lineage: Eukaryota > Metazoa > Porifera > Demospongiae > Haplosclerida > Petrosiidae > Xestospongia > Xestospongia muta. The sequence continues at coordinate 10,948,616 of OY848917.1, read as the reverse complement.
AAAACTCTAAAATAAAGAGTTTAGAGCTTTTTGAAAGTTAAAAAAGATTAAAATTAACTGTGAAAACTGGTTAAATAAGCTGATCTAAAGAGTTTAGTAAGTTTATCTGTCTTAAATATACTAATAAAGTAGTCTAAATAGGTTAAAACTCTAAAATAAAGAGTTTAGAGCTTTTTGAAAGTTAAAAATATTATAAATTAACTGTGAAAACTGGTTAAATAAGCTGATCTAAAGAGTTTAGTAAGTTTATCTCTCTTAAATATACCTATAAAGTAGTCTAAATAGGTTAAAAGACTAAAATAAAGTGTTTAGAGTTTTTTGAAAGTTAAAAAAGATTAGAAATTAACTGTGAAAACTGGTTAAATAAGCTGATCGAAAGACTTTAGTAAGTTTATCTGTCTTAAATATACTAATAAAGTAGTCTAAATAGGTTAAAACTCTAAAATAAAGAGTTTAAAGCTTTTTGAAAGTTAAAAAAGATTAGAAATTAACGGTGAAAACTGGTTAAATAAGCTGATCTAAAGAGTTTAGTAAGTTTATCTGTCTTAAATATACTAATAAAGTAGTCTAAATAGGTTAAAACTGTAAAATAAAGAGGTTAAAGCTTCTTAAAAGTTCAAAAAGATTGGAAATTAACTGTGAAAACTGGTTTAAAAAGCTGATCTAAAGAGTTTAGTAAGTTTATCTGTCTTAAATATACTAATAAAGTAGTCTAAATAGGTTAAAACTCTAAAATAAAATGTTTAGAGCTTTTTGAAAGTTAAAAAAGATTAGAAATTAACTGTGAAAACTGGTTAAATAAGCTGATGGAAAGAGTTTAGTAAGTTTATCTGTCTTAAATATACTAATAAAGTAGTCTAAATAGGTTAAAACTCTAAAATAAAGATTTTAAAGCTTTTGAAAAGTTAAAAAAGATTGGAAATTAACTGTGAAAACTGGTTAAAAAAGCTGATCTAAAGAGTTTAGTAAGTTTATCTGTCTTAAATATACTAATAAAGTAGTCTAAATAGGTTACAACTCTAAAATAAAATGTTTAGACCTTTTTGAAGGTTAAAAAAGATTAGAAATTAACTGTGAAAACTGGTGAAATAAGCTGATCGAAAGAGTTTAGTAAGTTTATCTCTCTTAAATATACTAATAAAGTAGTCTAAATAGGTTAAAACTCTAAAATAAAGAGGTTAAAGCTTCTTAAAAGTTCAAAAAGATTGGACATTAACTGTGAAAACTGGTTAAAAAAGCTGATCTAAAGAGTTTAGTAAGTTTATCTGTCTTAAATATACTAATAAAGTAGTCTAAATAGGTTAAAACTCTAAAATAAAATGTTTAGAGCATTTTGAAAGTTAAAAAAGATTAGAAATTAACTGTGAAAACTGGTTAAATAAGGTGGTCTAAAGAGTTTAGTAAGTTTATCGCTCTTAAATATACTAATAAAGTAGTCTAAATAGGTTAAAACTCTAAAATAAAGTGTTTAGAGCTTTTTGAAAGTTAAAAAAGATTAGAAATTAAGTGTGAAAACTGGTTAAATAAGCTGATCTAAAGAGTTTAGTAAGTTTATCTCTCTTAAATATACTAATAAAGTAGTCTAAATAGGTTAAAACTCTAAAATAAAATGTTTAGACCTTTTTGAAAGTTAAAAAAGATTAGAAATTAACTGTGAAAACTGATTAAATAAGGTGATCTAAAGAGTTTAGTAAGTTTATCTGTCTTAAATATACTAATAAAGTAGTCTGAATAGGTTAAAACTCTAAATTAAAGAGTTTAGAGCTTTTTGAAAGTTAAAAAAGATTAGAAATTAACTGTGAAAACTGGTTAAATAAGGTGAGCTAAAGAGTTTAGTAAGTTTATCTGTCTTAAATATACTAATAAAGTAGTCTAAATAGGTTAAAACTCTAAAATAAAGAGTTTAGAGCTTTTTGAAAGTTAAAAAAGATTAGAAATTAATTGTGAAACTGGTTAAATAAGCTGATCGAAAGACTTTAGTAAGTTTATCTCTCTTAAATATACTAATAAAGTAGTCTAAATAGGTTAAAACTCTAAAATAAAGAGTTTAGAGCTTTTTGAAAGTTAAAAAAGATTAGAAATTAACTGTGAAAACTGGTGAAATAAGCTGATCTAAAGAGTTTAGTAAGTTTATCTGTCTTAAATATACTAATAAAGAAGTCTAAATAGGTTAAAACTCTAAAATAAAGAGTTTAGAGCTTTTTGAAAGTTAAAAAAGATTAGAAATTAACTGTGAAAATAGGTTAAATAAGCTGTTCTAAAGAGTTTAGTAAGTTTATCTGTCTTAAATATACTAATAAAGTAGTCTAAATAGGTTAAAAGACTAAAATAAAGTGTTTAGAGCTTTTTGAAAGTTAAAAAAGATTAGAAATTAACTGTGAAAACTGGTTAAATAAGCTGATCTAAAGAGTTTAGCAAGTTTATCTGTCTTAAATATACTAATAAAGTAGTCTAAATAGGTTAAAACTCTAAAATAAAGAGTTTAGAGCTTTTTGAAAGTTAAAAAAGATTAGAAATTAACTGTGAAAACTGGTTAAATAAGCTGATCGAAAGAGTTTAGTAAGTTTATCTGTCTTAAATATACTAATAAAGTGGTCTAAATAGGTTAAAACTCTAAAATAAAGAGTTTAGAGCTTTTTGAAAGTTAAAAAGATTAGAAATTAATTGTGAAACTGGTTAAATAAGCTGATCGAAAGACTTTAGTAAGTTTATCTCTGTTAAATATACTAATAAAGTAGTCTAAATAGGTTAAAACTCTAAAATAAAGAGTTTAGAGCTTTTTGAAAGTTAAAAAAGATTAGAAATTAACTGTGAAAACTGGTGAAATAAGCTGATCTAAAGAGTTTAGTAAGTTTATCTGTCTTAAATATACTAATAAAGTAGTCTAAATAGGTTAAAACTCTAAAATAAAGAGTTTAGAGCTTTTTGAAAGTTAAAAAAGATTAGAAATTAAGTGTGAAAACTGGTTAAATAAGCTGTTCTAAAGAGTTTAGTAAGTTTATCTGTCTTAAATATACTAATAAAGTAGTCTAAATAGGTTAAAAGACTAAAATAAAGTGTTTAGAGTTTTTTGAAAGATAAAAAAGATTAGAAATTAACTGGGAAAAATGGTTAAATAAGCTGATCTAAAGAGTTTAGCAAGTTTATCTGTCGTAAATATACTAATAAAGTAGTCTAAATAGCTTAAAAGTCTAAAATAAAGAGTTTAGAGCTTTTTGAAAGTTAAAAAAGATTAGAAATTAACTGTGAAAACTGGTTAAATAAGCTGATTGAAAGACTTTAGTAAGTTTATCTGCCTTAAATATACTAATAAAGTAGTCTAAATAGGTTAAAACTCTAAAATAAAGAGTTTAAAGCTTTTAGAAAGTTAAAAAAGATTAGAAATTAACGGTGAAAACTGGTTAAATAAGCTGATCTAAAGAGTTTAGTAAGTTTATCTGTCTTAAATATACTAATAAAGTAGTCTAAATAGGTTAAAACTGTAAAATAAAGAGGTTAAAGCTTCTTAAAAGTTCAAAAAGATTAGAAATTAACTGTGAAAACTGGTTAAAAAAGCTGATCTAAAGAGTTTAGTAAGTTTATCTGTCTTAAATATACTAATAAAGTAGTCTAAATAGGTTAAAACACTAAAATAAAGTGTTTAGAGCTTTTTGAAAGTTAAAAAAGATTAGAAATTAACTGTGAAAACTTGTTAAATAAGCTGATCTAAAGAGTTTAGTAAGTTTATCTGTCTTAAATATACTAATAAAGTAGTCTAAATAGGTTACAACTCTAAAATAAAATGTTTAGACCTTTTTGAAGGTTAAAAAAGATTAGAAATTAACTGTGAAAACTGGTTAAATAAGCTGATAGAAAGAGTTTAGTAAGTTTATCTCTCTTAAATATACTAATAAAGTAGTCTAAATAGGTTAAAACTCTAAAATAAAGAGGTTAAAGCTTCTTAAAAGTTCAAAAAGATTAGAAATTAACTGTGAAAACTGGTTAAAAAAGCTGATCTCAAGAGTTTAGTAAGTTTATCTGTCTTAAATATACTAATAAAGTAGTCTAAATAGGTTAAAACTCTAAAATAAAGTGTTTAGAGCTTTTTGAAAGTTAAAAAAGATTAGAAATTAAGTGTGAAAACTGGTTATATAAGCTGATCTAAAGAGTTTAGTAAGTTTATCTGTCTTAAATATACTAATAAAGTAATCTAAATAGGTTAAAACTCTAAAATAAAATGTTTAGACCTTTTTGAAAGTTAAAAAAGATTAGAAATTAACTGTGAAAACTGATTAAATAAGGTGATCTAAAGAGTTTAGTAAGTTTATCTGTCTTAAATATACTAATAAAGTAGTCTGAATAGGTTAAAACTCTAAAATAAAGAGTTTAGAGCTTTTTGAAAGTTAAAAAAGATTAGAAATTAACTGTGAAAAGTGGTTAAATAAGGTGAGTTAAAGAGTTTAGTAAGTTTATCTGTCTTAAATATACTAATAAAGTAGTCTAAATAGGTTAAAACTCTAAAATAAAGAGTTTAGAGCTTTTTGAAAGTTAAAAAAGATTAGAAATTAACTGTGAAACTGGTTAAATAAGCTAATCGAAAGACGTTAGTAAGTTTATCTCTCTTAAATATACTAATAAAGTAGTCTAAATAGGTTAAAAGTCTAAAATAAAGAGTTTAGAGCTTTTTGAAAGTTAAAAAAGATTAGAAATTAACTGTGAAAACTGGTGAAATAAGCTGATCTAAAGAGTTTAGTAAGTTTATCTGTCTTAAATATACTAATAAAGTAGTCTAAATAGGTTAAAAGTCTAAAATAAAGAGTTTAGAGCTTTTTGAAAGTTAAAAAAGATTATAAATTAACTGTGAAAATAGGTTAAATAAGCTGTTCTAAAGAGTTTAGTAAGTTTATCTGTCTTAAATATACTAATAAAGTAGTCTAAATAGGTTAAAAGTCTAAAATAAAGAGTTTAGAGCTTTTTGAAAGTTAAAAAAGATTAGAAATTAACTGTGAAAACTGGTGAAATAAGCTGATCTAAAGAGTTTAGTAAGTTTATCTGTCTTAAATATACTAATAAAGTAGTCTAAATAGGTTAAAACTCTAAAATAAAGTGTTTAGAGCTTTTTGAAAGTTAAAAAAGATTAGAAATTAACTGTGAAAACTGGTTAAATAAGGTGGTCTAAAGAGTTTAGTAAGTTTATCTGTCTTAAATATACTAATAAAGTAGTCTAAATAGGTTAAAACTCTAAAATAAAGTGTTTAGAGCTTTTTGAAAGTTAAAAAAGATTAGAAATTAAGTGTGAAAACTGGTTAAATAAGCTGATCTAAAGAGTTTAGTAAGTTTATTTGTCTTAAATATACTAATAAAGAAGTCTAAATAGGTTAAAACTCTAAAATAAAATTTTTAGACCTTTTTGAAAGTTAAAAAAGATTAGAAATTAACTGTGAAAACTGATTAAATAAGCTGATTGAAAGACTTTAGTAAGTTTATCTGTCTTAAATATACTAATAAAGTAGTCTAAATAGGTTAAAACTCTAAAATAAAGAGTTTAGAGCTTTTTGAAAGTTAAAAAAGATTAGAAATTAACTGTGAAAATAGGTTAAATAAGCTGTTCTAAAGAGTTTAGTAAGTTTATCTGTCTTAAATATACTAATAAAGTAGTCTAAATAGGTTAAAACTCTAAAATAAAGAGTTTAGAGCTTTTTGAAAGTTAAAAAAGATTAGAAATTAACTGTGAAAACTGGTGAAATAAGCTGATCTAAAGAGTTTAGTAAGTTTATCTGTCTTAAATATACTAATAAAGTAGTCTAAATAGGTTAAAACTCTAAAATAAAGTGTTTAGAGCTTTTTGAAAGTTAAAAACGATTAGAAATTAAGTGTGAAAACTGGTTAAATAAGCTGATCTAAAGAGTTTAGTAAGTTTATCTGTCTTAAATATACTAATGAAGAAGTCTAAATAGGTTAAAACTCTAAAATAAAGAGTTTAGAGCTTTTTGAAAGTTAAAAAAGATTAGAAATTAACTGTGAAAACTGGTGAAATAAGGTGATCTAAAGAGTTTATTAAGTTATTCTGTCTTAAATATACTAATAAAGTAGTCTAAATAGGTTAAAAGTCTAAAATAAAGAGTTTAGAGCTTTTTGAAAGTTAAAAAAGATTAGAAACTAACTGTGAAAATAGGTTAAATAAGCTGATCTAAAGAGTTTAGAAAGTTTATCTCTCTTAAATATACTAATAAAGAAGTCTAAATAGGTTAAAACTCTAAAATAAAGAGTTTAGAGCTTTTTGAAAGTTAAAAAAGATTAGAAATTAAGTGTGAAAACTGGTTAAATAAGCTGATCTAAAGAGTTTAGTAAGTTTATCTGTCTTAAATATACTAATAAAGTAGTCTAAATAGGTTAAAACTCTAAAATAACGAGTTTAGAGCTTTAAAAAAGATTAGAAATTAACTGTGAAAACTGGTGAAATAAGCTGATCTAAAGAGTTTAGTAAGTTTATCTGTCTTAAATATACTAATAAAGTAGTCTAAATAGGTTAAAACTCTAAAATAAAGAGTTTAGAGCTTTTTGAAAGTTAAAAAAGATTAGAAATTAACTGTGAAAATAGGTTAAATAAGCTGTTCTAAAGAGTTTAGTAAGTTTATTGTCTTAAAAATACTAATAAAGTAGTCTAAATAGGTTAAAACTCTAAAATAAAGTGTTTAGAGCTTTTTGAAAGTTAAAAAAGATTAGAAATTAACTGTGAAAACTGGTGAAATAAGGTGATCTAAAGAGTTTAGTAAGTTATTCTGTCTTAAATATACTAATAAAGTAGTCTAAATAGGTAAAAACTCTAAAATAAAGAGTTTAGAGCTTTTTGAAAGTTAAAAAAGATTAGAAATTAAGTGTGAAAACTGGTTAAATAAGCTGTTCTAAAGAGTTTAGTAAGTTTATCTGTCTTAAATATACTAATAAAGTAGTCTAAATAGGTTAAAAGACTAAAATAAAGTGTTTAGAGCTTTTTGAAAGTTAAAAAAGATTAGAAATTAACTGTGAAAACTGGTTAAATAATGTGGTCTAAAGAGTTTAGTAAGTTTATCTCTCTTAAATATACTAATAAAGTAGTCTAAATAGGTTAAAACTCTAAAATAAAGTGTTTAGAGCTTTTTGAAAGTTAAAAAAGATTAGAAATTAACTGTGAAAACTGGTTAAATAAGCTGATCTAAAGAGTTTAGAAAGTTTATCTCTCTTAAATATACTAATAAAGAAGTCTAAATAGGTTAAAACTCTAAAATAAAGAGTTTAGAGCTTTTTGAAAGTTAAAAAAGATTAGAAATTAACTGTGAAAACTGGTGAAATAAGCTGATCTAAAGAGTTTAGTAAGTTTATCTGTCTTAAATATACTAATAAAGTAGTCTAAATAGGTTAAAACTCTAAAATAAAGAGTTTAGAGCTTTTTGAAAGTTAAAAAAGATTAGAAATTAACTGTGAAAACTGGTGAAATAAGCTGATCTAAAGAGTTTAGTAAGTTTATCTGTCTTAAATATACTAATAAAGTAGTCTAAATAGGTTAAAACTCTAAAATAAAGAGTTTAGAGCTTTTTGAAAGTTAAAAAAGATTAGAAATTAACTGTGAAAATAGGTTAAATAAGCTGTTCTAAAGAGTTTAGTAAGTTTATCTGTCTTAAATATACTAATAAAGTAGTCTAAATAGGTTAAAAGACTAAAATAAAGTGTTTAGAGTTTTTTGAAAGATAAAAAAGATTAGAAATTAACTGTGAAAACTGGTTAAATAAGCTGATCTAAAGAGTTTAGCAAGTTTATCTGTCTTAAATATACTAATAAAGTAGTCTAAATAGGTTAAAACTCTAAAATAAAGAGTTTAGAGCTTTTTGAAAGTTAAAAAAGATTAGAAATTAACTGTGAAAACTGGTTAAATGAGCTGATGGAAAGACTTTAGTAAGTTTATCTGTCTTAAATATACTAATAAAGTAGTCTAAATAGGTTAAAACCGTAAAATAAATAGGTTAAAGCTTATTAAAAGTTCAAAAAGATGAGAAATTAAGTGTGAAAACTGGTTAAAAAAGCTGATCTAAAGAGTTTAGTAAGTTTATCTGTCTTAAATATACTAATAAAGTAGTCTAAATAGGTTAAAACACTAAAATAAAGTGTTTAGAGCTTTTTGAAAGTTAAAAAAGATTAGAAATTAACTGTGAAAACTAGTTAAATAAGCTGATCTAAAGAGTTTAGTAAGTTTATCTGTCTTAAATATACTAATAAAGTAGTCTAAATAGATAACAACTCTAAAATAAAATGTTTAGACCTTTTTTAAGGTTAAAAAAGATTAGAAATTAACTGTGAAAACTGGTTAAATAAGCTGATCAAAAGAGTTTAGTAAGTTTATCTGTCTTAAATATACTAATAAAGTAGTCTAAATAGGTTAAAACTCTAAAATAAAGAGTTTAGAGCTTTTTGAAAGTTAAAAAAGATTAGAAATTAATTGTGAAACTGGTTAAATAAGCTGATCGAAAGACTTTAGTAAGTTTATCTGTCTTAAATATACTAATAAAGTAGTCTAAATAGGTTAAAACTCTAAAATAAAGAGTTTAGAGCTTTTTGAAAGTTAAAAAAGATTAGAAATTAACTGTGAAAATAGGTTAAATAAGCTGTTCTAAAGAGTTTAGTAAGTTTATCTGTCTTAAATATACTAATAAAGTAGTCTAAATAGGTTAAAAGACTAAAATAAAGTGTTTAGAGCTTTTTGAAAGTTAAAAAAGATTAGAAATTAACTGTGAAAATAGGTTAAATAAGCTGTTCTAAAGAGTTTAGTAAGTTTATCTGTCTTAAATATACTAATAAAGTAGTCTAAATAGGTTAAAAGACTAAAATAAAGTGTTTAGAGCTTTTTGAAAGTTAAAAAAGATTAGAAATTAACTGTAAAAACTGGTTAAATAATGTGGTCTAAAGAGTTTAGTAAGTTTATCTCTCTTAAATATACTAATAAAGTAGTCTAAATAGGTTAAAACTCTAAAATAAAGTGTTTAGAGCTTTTTGAAAGTTAAAAAAGATTAGAAATTTAGTGTGAAAACTGGTTAAATAAGCTGATCTAAAGAGTTTAGAAAGTTTATCTCTCTTAAATATACTAATAAAGAAGTCTAAATAGGTTAAAACTCTAAAATAAAGAGTTTAGAGCTTTTTGAAAGTTAAAAAAGACTAGAAATTAACTGTGAAAACTGGTGAAATAAGCTGATCTAAAGAGTTTAGTAAGTTTATCTGTCTTAAATATACTAATAAAGTAGTCTAAATAGGTTAAAACTCTAAAATAAAGAGTTTAGAGCTTTTTGAAAGTTAAAAAAGATTAGAAATTAACTGTGAAAACTGGTGAAATAAGCTGATCTAAAGAGTTTAGTAAGTTTATCTGTCTTAAATATACTAATAAAGTAGTCTAAATAGGTTAAAACTCTAAAATAAAGAGTTTAGAGCTTTTTGAAAGTTAAAAAAGATTAGAAATTAACTGTGAAAATAGGTTAAATAAGCTGTTCTAAAGAGTTTAGTAAGTTTATCTGTCTTAAATATACTAATAAAGTAGTCTAAATAGGTTAAAAGACTAAAATAAAGTGTTTAGAGTTTTTTGAAAGATAAAAAAGATTAGAAATTAACTGTGAAAACTGGTTAAATAAGCTGATCTAAAGAGTTTAGCAAGTTTATCTGTCTTAAATATACTAATAAAGTAGTCTAAATAGGTTAAAACTCTAAAATAAAGAGTTTAGAGCTTTTTGAAAGTTAAAAAAGATTAGAAATTAACTGTGAAAACTGGTTAAATGAGCTGATGGAAAGACTTTAGTAAGTTTATCTGTCTTAAATATACTAATAAAGTAGTCTAAATAGGTTAAAACCGTAAAATAAATAGGTTAAAGCTTATTAAAAGTTCAAAAAGATGAGAAATTAAGTGTGAAAACGGGTTAAAAAAGCTGATCTAAAGAGTTTAGTAAGTTTATCTGTGTTAAATATACTAATAAAGTAGTCTAAATAGGTTAAAACACTAAAATAAAGTGTTTAGAGCTTTTTCAAAGTTAAAAAAGATTAGAAATTAACTGTGAAAACTAGTTAAATAAGCTGATCTAAAGAGTTTAGTAAGTTTATCTGTCTTAAATATACTAATAAAGTAGTCTAAATAGGTTAAAACTCTAAAATAAAATGTTTAGACCTTTTTTAAGGTTAAAAAAGATTAGAAATTAACTGTGAAAACTGGTTAAATAAGCTGATCAAAAGAGTTTAGTAAGTTTATCTGTCTTAAATATACTAATAAAGTAGTCTAAATAGGTTAAAACTCTAAAATAAAGAGTTTAGAGCTTTTTGAAAGTTAAAAAAGATTAGAAATTAATTGTGAAACTGGTTAAATAAGCTGATCGAAAGACTTTAGTAAGTTTATCTGTCTTAAATATACTAATAAAGTAGTCTAAATAGGTTAAAACTCTAAAATAAAGAGTTTAGAGCTTTTTGAAAGTTAAAAAAGATTAGAAATTAACTGTGAAAACTGGTGAAATAAGCTGATCTAAAGAGTTTAGTAAGTTTATCTGTCTTAAATATACTAATAAAGTAGTCTAAATAGGTTAAAACTCTAAAATAAAGTGTTTAGAGCTTTTTGAAAGTTAAAAACGATTAGAAATTAAGTGTGAAAACTGGTTAAATAAGCTGATCTAAAGAGTTTAGTAAGTTTATCTGTCTTAAATATACTAATGAAGAAGTCTAAATAGGTTAAAACTCTAAAATAAAGAGTTTAGAGCTTTTTGAAAGTTAAAAAAGATTAGAAATTAACTGTGAAAACTGGTTAAATAAGCTGATCTAAAGAGTTTAGCAAGTTTATCTGTCTTAAATATACTAATAAAGTAGTCTAAATAGGTTAAAACTCTAAAATAAAGAGTTTAGAGCTTTTTGAAAGTTAAAAAAGATTAGAAATTAACTGTGAAAACTGGTTAAATAAGCTGATGGAAAGACTTTAGTAAGTTTATCTGTCTTAAATATACTGATAAAGTAGTCTAAATAGGTTAAAACTCTAAAATAAAGAGTTTAAAGCTTTTTGAAAGTTAAAAAAGATTAGAAATTAACGGTTAAAACTGGTTAAATAAGCTGATCTAAAGAGTTTAGTAAGTTTATCTGTCTTAAATATACTAATAAAGTAGTCTAAATAGGTTAAAACTGTAAAATAAAGAGGTTAAAGCTTCTTAAAAGTTCAAAAAGATTAGAAATTAACTGTGAAAACTGGTTGAAAAAGCTGATCTAAAGAGTTTAGTAAGTTTATCTGTCTTAAATATACTAATAAAGTAGTCTAAATCGGTTAAAACACTAAAATAAAGTGTTTAGAGCTTTTTGAAAGTTAAAAAAGATTAGAAATTAACTGTGAAAACTTGTTAAATAAGCTGATCTAAAGAGTTTAGTAAGTTTATCTGTCTTAAATATACTAATAAAGTAGTCTATATAGGTTAAAACTCTAAAATAAAATGTTTAGACCTTTTTGAAGGTTAAAAAAGATTAGAAATTAACTGTGAAAACTGGTTAAATAAGCTGATCGAAAGAGTTTAGTAAGTTTATCTCTCTTAAATATACTAATAAAGTAGTCTAAATAGGTTAAAACTCTAAAATAAAGAGGTTAAAGCTTCTTAAAAGTTCAAAAAGATTTGAAATTAACTGTGAAAACTGGTTAAAAAAGCTGATCTAAAGAGTTTAGTAAGTTTATCTGTCTTAAATATACTAATAAAGTAGTCTAAATAGGTTAAAACTCTAAAATAAAATGTTTAGAGCTTTTTGAAAGTTAAAAAAGATTAGAAATTAACTGTGAAAACTGGTTAAATAAGCTGATCGAAAGAGTTTAGTAAGTTTATCTCTCTTAAATATACTAATAAAGTAGTCTAAATAGGTTAAAACTCTAAAATAAAGAGTTTAAAGCTTTTTAAAAGTTAAAAAAGATTAGAAATTAACTGTAAAAACTGGTTAAATAAGCTGATCGAAAGACTTTAGTAAGTTTATCTGTCTTAAATATACTAATAAAGTAGTCTAAATAGGTTAAAACTCTAAAATAAAGTGTTTAGAGCTTTTTGAAAGTTAAAAAAGATTAGAAATTAACTGTGAAAACTGGTTAAATAAGGTGGTCTAAAGAGTTTAGTAAGTTTATCTCTCTTAAATATACTAATAAAGTAGTCTAAATAGGTTAAAACTCTAAAATAAAGAGTTTAGAGCTTTTTGAAAGTTAAAAAAGATTAGAAATTAAGTGTGAAAACTGGTTAAATAAGCTGATCTAAAGAGTTTAGTAAGTTTATCTGTCTTAAATATACTAATAAAGTAGTCTAAATAGGTTAAAACTCTAAAATAAAATGTTTAGACCTTTTTGAAAGTTAAAAAAGATTAGAAATTCACTGTGAAAACTGATTAAATAAGGTGATCTAAAGAGTTTAGTAAGTTTATCTGTCTTAAATATACTAATAAAGTAGTCTGAATAGGTTAAAAATCTAAAATAAAGAGTTTAGAGCTTTTTGAAAGTTAAAAAAGATTAGAAATTAACTGTGAAAACTGGTTAAATAAGGTGAGTTAAAGAGTTTAGTAAGTTTATCTGTCTTAAATATACTAATAAAGTAGTCTAAATAGGTTAAAACTCTAAAATAAAGAGTTTAGAGCTTTTTGAAAGTTAAAAAAGATTAGAAATTAACTGTGAAACTGGTTAAATAAGCTGATCGAAAGACTTTAGTAAGTTTATCTGTCTTAAATATACTAATAAAGTAGTCTAAATAGGTTAAAACTCTAAAATAAAGAGTTTAGAGCTTTTTGAAAGTTAAAAAAGATTAGAAATTAACTGTGAAAACTGGTGAAATAAGCTGATCTAAAGAGTTTAGTAAGTTTATCTGTCTTAAATATACTAATAAAGTAGTCTAAATAGGTTAAAACTCTAAAATAAAGAGTTTAGAGCTTTTTGAAAGTTAAAAAAGATTAGAAATTAACTGTGAAAACTGGTGAAATAAGCTGATCTAAAGAGTTTAGTAAGTTTATCTCTCTTAAATATACTAATAAAGTAGTCTAAATAGGTTAAAACTCTAAAAAAAGAGTTTAGAGCTTTATGAAAGTTAAAAAAGATTAGAAATAACAGTGAAAACTGGTTAAATAAGCTTATCTATAGAGTTTAGTAAGTTTATCTGTCTTAAATATACTAATAAAGTAGTCTAAATAGGTTAAAACTCTAAAATAAAGTGTTTAGAGCTTTTTGAAAGATAAAAAAGATTAGAAATTAACTGTCAAAACTGGTTAAATAAGTTGATCTAAAGAGTTTAGTAAGTTTATATGTCTTAAATATACTAACAAAGTAGTCTAAATAGGTTAAAACTCTAAAATAAAGAGTTTAAAGCTTCTTAAAAGTTAAAAAAGATTAGAAATTGACTGTAAAAACTGGTTAAATAAGCTGATCTAAAGAGTTTAGTAAGTTTGTCTGTCTTAAATATACTAATAAAGTAGTCTAAATAGGTTAAAACTCTAAAATAAAGAGTTTAGAGCTTTTTGAAGATTAAAAATATTATAAATTAACTGTGAAAACTGGTTAAATAAGTTCATCTAAAGAGTTTAGTAAGTTTATCTGTTTTAAATATACTAATAAAGTACTCTAAATAGGTTAAAAGACTAAAATATATTGTTTAGAGCTTTTTGAATGTTAAAAAAGATTAGAAATTAACTGTGAAAACTAGTTAAATAAGCTGATCTAAAGAGTTTAGTAAGTTTATCTCTCTTAAATATACTAATAAAGTAGTCTAAATAGGTTAAAACTCTAAAATAAAGAGTTTAGAGCTTTTTAAAAGTTAAAAAAGATTAGAAATTAACTGTGAAAAATGATTAAATAAGCTGATCTAAAGAGTTTAGTAAGTTTATCTCTCTTAAATATACTAATAAAGTAGTCTAAATAGGTTAAAAGACTAAAATAATGTGTTTAGAGTTTTTTGAAAGTTAAAAAAGATTAGAAATTAACTGTTAAAACTGGTATAATAAGCTGATCTAAAGAGTTTAGTAAGTTTATCTGTCTTAAATATACTAATAAAGTAGTCTAAATAGGTTAAAACTCTAAAATAAAGAGTTTAGAGCTTTTTAAAAGTTCAAAAAGATTAGAAATTAACTGTGAAAACTGGTTAAATAAGGTGATCTAAAGAGTTTAGTAAGTTTATCTCTCTTAATATACTAATAAAGTAGTCCAAACAGGTTAAAACTCTAAAATAAAGTGTTTAGAGCTTTTTTAAAGTTAAAAAAGATTAGAAATTAACTGTGAAAACTGGTTAAATAAGTTGATCTAAAGAGTTTAGTAAGTTTAACTGTCTTAAATATACTAATAAAGTAGTCTAAATAGGTTAAAACTCTAAAATGAAGTGTTTGGAGCTTTTTGAAAGTTCAAAAAGATTAGAAATTAACTATGAAAACTGGTTAAATAAGCTGATCTAAAGAGTTTAGTAAGTTTATCTGTCTTAAATATACTAATAAAGTAGTCTAAATAGGTTAAAACTCTAAAATAAAGAGTTTAGAGCTTTTTAAAAGTTAAAAAAGATTAGAAATTAACTGTGAAATCTGGTTAAATAAGCTGATCTAAAGAGTTTAGCAAGTTTATCTGTCTTAAATATACTAATAAAGTAGTCTAAATAGGTTAAAACTCTAAAAAAAGAGTTAAGAGCTTTTTGAAAGTTAAAAAAGATTAGAAATTAACTGTGAAAACTGGTTAAATAAGTTCATCTAAACAGTTTAGTAAGTTTATCTGTCTTAAATAAACTAATAAAGTAGTCTAAATAGGTTAAAACTCTAAAATAAAGAGTTTAGAGCTTTTTAAAAGTTCAAAAAGATTAGAAATTAACTGTGAAACTGGTTAAATAAGCTGATCTAATGAGTTAAGTAAGTTTGTCTGTCTTAAATATACTAATAAAGTAGTCTAAATAGGTTAAAACTCTAAAATAAAGTGTTTAGACCTTTTTGAAAGTTAAAAATATTAGAAATTAACTGTGAAAACTGGTTAAATAAGTTGATCTAAAGAGTTTAGTAAGTTTATCTGTCTTAAATATACTAATAAAGTAGTCTAAATAGGTTAAAAGACTAAAATATATTGTTTAGAGCTTTTTGAATGTTAAAAAAGATTAGAAATTAACTGTGAAAACTGGTGAAATAAGCTGATCTAAAGAGTTTAGTAAGGTTATCTCTCTTAAATATACTAATAAAGTAGTCTAAATAGGTTAAAACTCTCAAATAAAGAGTTTAGAGCTTTTTGAAAGTTAAAAAAGATTAGAAATTAACTGTGAAAAATTATTAAATAAGCTGATCTGAAGAGTTTAGTAAGTTTATTTGTCTTAAATATACTAATAAAGTAGTCTAAATAGGTTAAAACACTAAAATAATGTGTTTAGAGTTTTTTGAAAGTTAAAAAAGATTAGAAATTAACTGTTAAAACTGGTTAAATAAGCTGATCTAAAGAGTTTAGTAAGTTTATCTCTTAAATATACAAATAAAGTAGTCTAAATAGGGTAAAACTCTAAAATAAAGAGTTTAGAGCTTTTTAAAAGTTCAAAAAGATTAGAAATTAACTGTGAAAACTGGTTAAATAAGGTGATCTAAAGAGTTTAGTAAGTTTATCTGTCTTAATATACTAATAAACTAGTCTAAATAGGTTAAAACTCTAAAATAAAGTGTTTAGAGCTTTTTGAAAGTTAAAAAAGATTAGAAATTAACTGTGAAAACTGGTTAAATAAGCTGATCTAAAGAGTTTAGTAAGTTTAACTATCTTAAATATACTAATAAAGTAGTCTAAATAGGTTAAAACTCTAAAATAAGGTGTTTGGAGCTTTTTGAAAGTTAAAAAAGATTAGAAATTAACTGTGAAAGCTGGTTAAATAAGCTGATCTAAAGAGTTTAGCAAGTTTATCTGTCTTAAATATACTAATAAAGTAGTCTAAATAGGTTAAAACTCTAAAATAAAGAGTTTAGAGCTTTTTGAAAGTTAAAAAAGATTAGAAAATAACTGTGAAAAATGATTAAATAAGATGATCTGAAGAGTTTAGTAAGTTTATCTCTCTTAAATATACTAATAAAGTAGTCTAAATAGGTTAAAACTCTAAAATAATGTGGTTAGAGTTTTTTGAAAGTTAAAAAAGATTAGAAATTAACTGTTAAAACTGGTTAAATAAGCTGATCTAAAGAGTTTAGTAAGTTTATCTGTCTTAAATATACTAATAAAGTAGTCTAAATAGGTTAAAACTCTAAAATAAAGAGTTTAGAGCTTTTTAAAAGTTAAAAAAGATTAGAAATTAACTGTGAAATCTGGTTAAATAAGCTGATCTAAAGAGTTTAGCAAGTTTATCTGTCTTAAATATACTAATAAAGTAGTCTAAATAGGTTAAAACTCTTAAAAAAGAGTTAATAGCTTTTTGAAAGTTAAAAAAGATTAGAAATTAACTGTGAAAACTGGTTAAATAAGTTCATCTAAACAGTTTAGTAAGTTTATCTGTCTTAAATATACTAATAAAGTAGTCTAAATAGGTTAAAACTCTAAAATAAAGAGTTTAGAGCTTTTTAAAAGTTCAAAAAGATTAGAAATTAACTGTCAAAACTGGTTAAATAAAGGTGATCTAAAGAGTTTAGTAAGTTTATCTCTCTTAATATACTAATAAAGTAGTCTAAATAGGTTAAAACTCTAAAATAAACTGTTTAGAGCTTTTTGAAAGTTAATAAAGATTAGAAATTAACTGTGAAACTGGTTAAATAAGCTGATCTAAAGAGTTTAGCAAGTTTATCTGTCTTAAATATACTAATAAAGTAGTCTAAATAGGTTAAAACTCTAAAAAAAGAGTTAACAGCTTTTTGAAAGTTAAAAAAGATTAGAAATTAACTGTGAAAACTGGTTAAATAAGTTCATCTAAACAGTTTAGTAAGTTTAACTGTCTTAAATATACTAATAAAGTAGTCTAAATAGGTTAAAACTCTAAAATAAAGAGATTAAACCTTCTTAAAAGTTAAAAAATATTAGAAATTAACTGTGAAAACTGATTAAATAAGCTGATCTAAAGAGTTTAGTAAGTTTATCTCTCTTAAATATACTAATAAAGTAGTCTAAATAGGTTAAAAGACTAAAATAATGTGTTTAGAGTTTTTTGAAAGTTAAAAAAGATTAGAAATTAACTGTTAAAACTGGTTAAATAAGCTGATCTAAAGAGTTTAGTAAGTTTATCTCTTTTAAATATATTAATAAAGTAGTCTAAATAGGTTCAAACTCTAAAATAAAGAGTTTAGAACTTTTTAAAAGTTCAAAAAGATTAGAAAATAACTGTGAAAACTGGTTAAATAAGGTGATCTAAAGAGTTTAGTAAGTTTATCTGTCTTAAATATACTAATAAAGTAGTCTAAATAGGTTAAAACTCTAAAATAAAATGTTTAGAGCTTTTTGAAAGTTAAAAAAGATTAGAAATTAACTGTGAAAACTGGTAAATTAAGCTGATCTAAAGAGTTTAGTAAGTTTATCTCTCTTAAATATACTAATAAAGTAGTCTAAATAGGTTAAAACTCTAAAATAAAGTGTTTAGAGCTTTTTAAAAGTTCAAAAAGATTAGAAATTAACTGTGAAACTGGTTAAATAAGCTGATCTAATGAGTTAAGTAAGTTTGTCTGTCTTAAATATACTAATAAAGTAGTCTAAATAGGTTAAAACTCTAAAATAAAGTGTTTAGACCTTTTTGAAAGTTAAAAATATTAGAAATTAACTGTGAAAACTGGTTAAATAAGTTGATCTAAAGAGTTTAGTAAGTTTATCTGTCTTAAATATACTAATAAAGTAGTCTAAATAGGTTAAAAGACTAAAATATATTGTTTAGAGCTTTTTGAATGTTAAAAAAGATTAGAAATTAACTGTGAAAACTGGTGAAATAAGCTGATCTAAAGAGTTTAGTAAGTTTATCTCTCTTAAATATACTAATAAAGTAGTCTAAATAGGTTAAAACTCTCAAATAAAGAGTTTAGAGCTTTTTGAAAGTTAAAAAAGATTAGAAATTAACTGTGAAAAATTATTAAATAAGCTGATCTGAAGAGTTTAGTAAGTTTATATGTCTTAAATATACTAATAAAGTAGTCTAAATAGGTTAAAACACTAAAATAATGTGTTTAGAGTTTTTTGAAAGTTAAAAAAGATTAGAAATTAACTGTTAAAACTGGTTAAATAAGCTGATCTAAAGAGTTTAGTAAGTTTATCTCTCTTAAATATACAAATAAAGTAGTCTAAATAGGGTAAAACTCTAAAATAAAGAGTTTAGAGCTTTTTAAAAGTTCAAAAAGATTAGAAATTAACTGTGAAAACTGGTTAAATAAGGTGATCTAAAGAGTTTAGTAAGTTTATCTGTCTTAATATACTAATAAACTAGTCTAAATAGGTTAAAACTCTAAAATAAAGTGTTTAGAGCTTTTTGAAAGTTAAAAAAGATTAGCAATTAACTGTGAAAACTGGTTAAATAAGCTGATCTAAAGAGTTTAGTAAGTTTAACTATCTTAAATATACTAATAAAGTAGTCTAAATAGGTTAAAACTCTAAAATAAGGTGTTTGGAGCTTTTTGAAAGTTAAAAAAGATTAGAAATTAACTGTGAAAGCTGGTTAAATAAGCTGATCTAAAGAGTTTAGCAAGTTTATCTGTCTTAAATATACTAATAAAGTAGTCTAAATAGGTTAAAACTCTAAAATAAAGAGTTTAGAGCTTTTTGAAAGTTAAAAAAGATTAGAAAATAACTGTGAAAAATGATTAAATAAGATGATCTGAAGAGTTTAGTAAGTTTATCTCTCTTAAATATACTAATAAAGTAGTCTAAATAGGTTAAAACTCTAAAATAATGTGGTTAGAGTTTTTTGAAAGTTAAAAAAGATTAGAAATTAACTGTTAAAACTGGTTAAATAAGCTGATCTAAAGAGTTTAGTAAGTTTATCTGTCTTAAATATACTAATAAAGTAGTCTAAATAGGTTAAAACTCTAAAATAAAGAGTTTAGAGCTTTTTAAAAGTTAAAAAAGATTAGAAATTAACTGTGAAATCTGGTTAAATAAGCTGATCTAAAGAGTTTAGCAAGTTTATCTGTCTTAAATATACTAATAAAGTAGTCTAAATAGGTTAAAACTCTTAAAAAAGAGTTAATAGCTTTTTGAAAGTTAAAAAAGATTAGAAATTAACTGTGAAAACTGGTTAAATAAGTTCATCTAAACAGTTTAGTAAGTTTATCTGTCTTAAATATACTAATAAAGTAGTCTAAATAGGTTAAAACTCTAAAATAAAGAGTTTAGAGCTTTTTAAAAGTTCAAAAAGATTAGAAATTAACTGTAAAAACTGGTTAAATAAAGGTGATCTAAAGAGTTTAGTAAGTTTATCTCTCTTAATATACTAATAAAGTAGTCTAAATAGGTTAAAACTCTAAAATAAACTGTTTAGAGCTTTTTGAAAGTTAATAAAGATTAGAAATTAACTGTGAAACTGGTTAAATAAGCTGATCTAAAGAGTTTAGCAAGTTTATCTGTCTTAAATATACTAATAAAGTAGTCTAAATAGGTTAAAACTCTAAAAAAAGAGTTAACAGCTTTTTGAAAGTTAAAAAAGATTAGAAATTAACTGTGAAAACTGGTTAAATAAGTTCATCTAAACAGTTTAGTAAGTTTAACTGTCTTAAATATACTAATAAAGTAGTCTAAATAGGTTAAAACTCTAAAATAAAGAGATTAAACCTTCTTAAAAGTTAAAAAATATTAGAAATTAACTGTGAAAACTGATTAAATAAGCTGATCTAAAGAGTTTAGTAAGTTTATCTCTCTTAAATATACTAATAAAGTAGTCTAAATAGGTTAAAAGACTAAAATAATGTGTTTAGAGTTTTTTGAAAGTTAAAAAAGATTAGAAATTAACTGTTAAAACTGGTTAAATAAGCTGATCTAAAGAGTTTAGTAAGTTTATCTCTTTTAAATATATTAATAAAGTAGTCTAAATAGGTTCAAACTCTAAAATAAAGAGTTTAGAACTTTTTAAAAGTTCAAAAAGATTAGAAAATAACTGTGAAAACTGGTTAAATAAGGTGATCTAAAGAGTTTAGTAAGTTTATCTCTCTTAAATATACTAATAAAGTAGTCTAAATAGGTTAAAACTCTAAAATAAAATGTTTAGAGCTTTTTGAAAGTTAAAAAAGATTAGAAATTAACTGTGAAAACTGGTAAATTAAGCTGATCTAAAGAGTTTAGTAAGTTTATCTCTCTTAAATATACTAATAAAGTAGTCTAAATAGGTTAAAACTCTAAAATAAAGAGTTTAGAGCTTTTTAAAAGTTAAAAAAGATTAGAAATTAACTGTGAAATCTGGTTAAATAAGCTGATCTAAAGAGTTTAACAAGTTTATCTGTCTTAAATATACTAATAAAGTAGTCTAAATAGGTTAAAACTCTAAAAAAAGAGTTAAGAGATTTTTGAAAGTTAAAAAAGATTAGAAATTAACTATGAAAACTGGTTAAATAAGCTGATCTAAAGAGTTTAGTAAGTTTATATGTCTTAAATATACTAATAAAGTAGTCTAAATCGGTTAAAACTCTAAAATAAAGAGATTAAACCTTCTTAAAAGTTAAAAAAGATTAGAAATTAAGTGTGAAAACTGGTTAAATAAGCTGATCTAAAGAGTTTAGTAAGTTTATCAGTCTTAAATATACTAATAAAGTAGACTAAATAGGTTAAAACTCTAAAATAAAGTGTTTGGAGCTTTTTGAAAGTTAAAAAAGATTAGAAATTAACTGTAAAAACTCGTTAAATAAGCTGATCTAAAGAGTTTAGTAAGTTTATCTGTCTTAAATATACTAATAAAGTAGTCTAAATAGATTAAAACTCTAAAATAAAATGTTTAGAGCTTTTTGAAAGTTAAAAAAGATTAGAAATTAACTGTGAAAACTGGTTAAATAAGGTGATCTAAAGAGTTTAGTAAGTTTATCTCTCTTAAATATACTAATAAAGTAGTCTAAATAGGTTAAAACTCTAAAATAAAGTGTTTAGAGCTTTTTGAAAGTTAAAAAAGATTAGAAATTAAGTGTGAAAACTGGTTAAATAAGCTGAACTAAAGAGTTTAGTAAGTTTATCTGTCTTAAATATACTAATAAGGTAGTCTAAATAGGTTAAAACTCTAAAATAAAATGTTTAGAGCTTTTTGAAAGTTAAAAAAGATTCAAAATTAACTGTGAAAACAAGTTAAATAAGGTGATCTAAAGAGTTTAGTAAGTTTATCTGTCTTAAATACACTAATAAAGTAGTCTAAATAGGTTAAAACTCTAAAATAAAGAGTGTAGAGCTTTTTGAAAGGTATTAAAGATTAAAAATACTTGTGAAAACTAGTTAAATAAGGTGATCTAAAGAGTTTAGCAAGTTTATCTCTCTTAAATATACTAATAAAGTAGTCTAAATAGGTTAAAACTCTAAAATAAAATGTTTAGAGCTTTTTAAAAGTTAAAAAAGATTAGAAATTAAGTGTGAAAACTGGTTAAATAAGCTGATCTAAAGAGTTTAGTAAGTTTATCTGTCTTAAATATACTAATAAAGTAGTCTAAATAGGTTAAAACTCTAAAATAAAGTGTTTAGAGCTTTTTGAAAGTTAAAAAAGATTAGAAATTAAGTGTGAAAACTGGTTAAATAAGGTGATCTAAAGAGTTTAGTAAGTTTATCTGTCTTAAATATACTAATAAAGTAGTCTAAATAGGTTAAAACTCTAAAATAAAATGTTTAGAGCTTTTTGAAAGTTAAAAAAGATTAGAAATTAACTGTGAAAGCTGGTTAAATAAGGTGATCTAAAGAGTTTAGTAAGTTTATCTGTCTTAAATATACTAATAAAGTAGTCTAAATAGGTTAAAACTCTAAAATAATGAGTTTAGAGCTTTTTGAAAGGTATAAAAGATTAGAAAATACTTGTGAAAACTAGTTAAATAAGGTGATCTAAAGAGTTTAGTAAGTTTATCTCTCTTAAATATACTAATAAAGTAGTCTAAATAGCTTAAAACTCTAAAATAAAATGTTTAGAGCTTTTTGAAAGTTAAAAAAGATTAGAAATTAACTGTGAAAACTGGTTAAATAAGCTGATCTAAAGAGTTTAGTAAGTTTATCTCTCTTAAATATACTAATAAAGTAGTCTAAATAGGTTAAAACTCTAAAAAAAGAGTTAACAGCTTTTTGAAAGTTAAAAAAGATTAGAAATTAACTGTGAAAACTGGTTAAATAAGTTCATCTAAACAGTTTAGTAAGTTTATCTGTCTTAAATATACTAATAAAGTAGTCTAAATAGGTTAAAACTCTAAAATAAAGAGATTAAACCTTCTTAAAAGTTAAAAAATATTAGAAATTAACTGTGAAAACTGATTAAATAAGCTGATCTAAAGAGTTTAGTAAGTTTATATCTCTTAAATATACTAATAAAGTAGTCTAAATAGGTTAAAAGACTAAAATAATGTGTTTAGAGTTTTTTGAAAGTTAAAAAAGATTAGAAATTAACTGTTAAAACTGGTTAAATAAGCTGATCTAAAGAGTTTAGTAAGTTTATCTCATTTAAATATATTAATAAAGTAGTCTAAATAGGTTAAAACTCTAAAATAAAGAGTTTAGAACTTTTTAAAAGTTCAAAAAGATTAGAAAATAACTGTGAAAACTGGTTAAATAAGGTGATCTAAAGAGTTTAGTAAGTTTATCTGTCTTAAATATACTAATAAAGTAGTCTAAATAGGTTAAAACTCTAAAATAAAATGTTTAGAGCTTTTTGAAAGTTAAAAAAGATTAGAAATTAACTGTGAAAACTGGTAAATTAAGCTGATCTAAAGAGTTTAGTAAGTTTATCTCTCTTAAATATACTAATAAAGTAGTCTAAATAGGTTAAAACTCTAAAATAAAGTGTTTAGAGCTTTTTAAAAGTTAAAAAAGATTAGAAATTAACTGTGAAATCTGGTTAAATAAGCTGATCTAAAGAGTTTAGCAAGTTTATCTGTCTTAAATATACTAATAAAGTAGTCTAAATAGGTTAAAACTCTAAAAAAAGAGTTAAGAGCTTTTTGAAAGTTAAAAAAGATTAGAAATTAACTATGAAAACTGGTTAAATAAGCTGATCTAAAGAGTTTAGTAAGTTTATATGTCTTAAATATACTAATAAAGTAGTCTAAATAGGTTAAAACTCTAAAATAAAGAGATTAAACCTTCTTAAAAGTTAAAAAAGATTAGAAATTAAGTGTGAAAACTGGTTAAATAAGCTGATCTAAAGAGTTTAGTAAGTTTATCAGTCTTAAATATACTAATAAAGTAGACTAAATAGGTTAAAACTCTAAAATAAAGTGTTTGGAGCTTTTTGAAAGTTAAAAAAGATTAGAAATTAACTGTGAAAACTAGTTAAATAAGCTGATCTAAAGAGTTTAGTAAGTGTATCTGTCTTAAATATACTAATAAAGTAGTCTAAATAGGTTAAAACTCTAAAATAAAATGTTTAGAGCTTTTTGAAAGTTAAAAAAGATTAGAAACTAACTGTGAAAACTGGTTAAATAAGGTGATCTAAAGAGTTTAGTAAGTTTATCTGTGTTAAATATACTAATAAAGTAGTCTAAATAGGTTAAAACTCTAAAATAAAGTGTTTAGAGCTTTTTGAAAGTTAAAAAAGATTAGAAATTAAGTGTGAAAACTGGTTAAATAAGCTGAACTAAAGAGTTTAGTAAGTTTATCTGTCTTAAATATACTAATAAGGTAGTCTAAATAGGTTAAAACTCTAAAATAAAATGTTTAGAGCTTTTTGAAAGTTAAAAAAGATTCAAAATTAACTGTGAAAACTGGTTAAATAAGCTGATCTAAAGAGTTTAGTAAGTTTATCTGTCTTAAATACACTATTAAAGTAGTCTAAATAGGTTAAAACTCTAAAATAAAATGTTTAGAGCTTTTTAAAAGTTAAAAAAGATTAGAAATTAAGTGTGAAAACTGGTTAAATAAGCTGATCTAAAGAGTTTAGTAAGTTTATCTGTCTTAAATATACTAATAAAGTAGTCTAAATAGGTTAAAACTCTAAAATAAAGTGTTTAGAGCTTTTTGAAAGTTAAAAAAGATTAGAAATTAAGTGTGAAAACTGGTTAAATAAGGTGATCTAAAGAGTTTAGTAAGTTTATCTGTCTTAAATATACTAATAAAGTAGTCTAAATAGGTTAAAACTCTAAAATAAAATGTTTAGAGCTTTTTGAAAGTTAAAAAAGATTAGAAATTAACTGTGAAAGCTGGTTAAATAAGGTGATCTAAAGAGTTTAGTAAGTTTATCTGTCTTAAATATACTAATAAAGTAGTCTAAATAGGTTAAAACTCTAAAATAATGAGTTTAGAGCTTTTTGAAAGGTATAAAAGATTAGAAAATACTTGTGAAAACTAGTTAAATAAGGTGATCTAAAGAGTTTAGTAAGTTTATCTCTCTTAAATATACTAATAAAGTAGTCTAAATAGCTTAAAACTCTAAAATAAAATGTTTAGAGCTTTTTGAAAGTTAAAAAAGATTAGAAATTAACTGTGAAAACTGGTTAAATAAGCTGATCTAAAGAGTTTAGTAAGTTTATCTCTCTTAAATATACTAATAAAGTAGTCTAAATAGGTTAAAACTCTAAAATAAAGTGTTTAGAGCTTTTTGAAAGTTAAAAAAGATTAGAAATTAAGTGTGAAAACTGGTTAAATAAGGTGATCTAAAGAGTTTAGTAAGTTTATCTGTCTTAAATATACTAATAAAGTAGTCTAAATAGGTTAAAACTCTAAAATAAAGAATTTAGAGTTTTTTGAAAGTTAAAAAAGATTAGAAATTAACGGTCAAAACTCGTTAAATAAGCTATCTAAAGAGTTTAGTAAGTTTATCTGTCATTAATATAGTAATAAAGCAGTCTAAATAGGTTAAAACGCTAAAAATAACTGTTTAGAGCTTTTTGACAGTTAAAAAAGATTAGAAATTACAATGAAATCCGGTTAAATAAGCTGATCTAAAGAGTTTAGTAAGTTTATCTGTCTTAAATATACTAATAAAGTAGTCTAAATAGGTTAAAATTCTAAAATTAAGAGTTTAGAGCTTTTTGAAAGTTAATAAAGATTAGAAATTAACTGTGAAAAATGGTTAAATAAGCTGATCTAAAGAGTTTAGTTAGTTTATCTGTATTAAATATACTAATAAAGTAGTCTAAATAGGTTAAAACGCTAAAAATAACTTTAGACCTTTTAGAAAGTTAAAAAAATTAGAAATTAACTGTGAAAACTGGTTAAATAAGCTGATCTAATCAATTTAGTAAGTGTATCTGTCTTAAATATACTAATAAAGTAGTCTAAATAGGTTAAAACTCTAAAATAAAGACTTTAGAGGTTTTTGAAAGTTAAAAAAGATTAGAAATTAACTGTGAAAACTGTTAAATAAGCTGATCTAAAGATTTTAGTAAGTTTATCTGTCTAAAATATACTAATAAAGTAGTCTAAATAGGTTAAAACTCTAAAATAAAGAGTCTAGAGCATTTTTAAATTTAAAAAAGATTAGAAATTAACTGTGAAAACTGGTTAAATAAGCTGATCTAAAGAGTTTAGTAAGTTTATCTGTCTGAAATATACTAATAAAATAGTCTAAAAAGGTTAAAACTCTAAAATAAAGAGTTTAGAGCTTTTTGAAAGTTAAAAAAGATTAGAAATTAACTGTGAAAACTGGTTAAATAAGCTGATCTAAAGAGTTTAGTAAGTTTATATGTCTTAAATATACTAACAAAGTAGTCTAAATAGGTTAAAACTCTAGAAATAACTGTGTAGAGCTTTTAGAAAGTTAAAAAACATTTGAAATCAACTGTGAAAACTGGTTAAATAAGCTGATCTAAAGAGTTTAGTAAGTTTATCCATCTAAAATATACTAATAAAGTAGACTAAATAGGTTAAAACTCTAAAATAAAGTGTTTGGAGCTTTTTGAAAGTTAAAAAAGATTAGAAATTAACTGTGAAAACTGGTTAAATAAGCTGATCTAAAGAGTTTAGTAAGTTTATCTCTCTTAAATATACTAATAAAGTAGTCTAAATAGGTTAAAACTCTAAAATAAAGTGTTTAGAGCTTTTTGAAAGTTAAAAAGGGTAGAAAGTAAGTGTGAAAATTAGTTAAATAAGCTGATTTAAAGAGTTTAGTAAGTTTATCTGTCTTAAATATACTAATAAAGTAGTGTAAAGAGGTTAAAACGCTAGAAATAACTGTTTAGAGCTTTTGAAAAGTTAAAAAAGATTAGAAATGAACTGTGAAAACTGGTTAAATAAGCTGATCTAAAGAGTTTAGTAAGTTTATCTCTCTTAAATATACTAATAAAGTAGTCTAAATAGGTTAAAACTCTAAAATGATGTGTTTAGAGCTTTTTGAAAGTTAAAAAAGATTAGAAATTAACTGTGAAAAATGGTTAAATAAGCTGATCTAAAGAGTTTAGTAAGTTTATCTCTTTTAAATATACTAATAAAGTTGTCTAAATAGTTTAAAATGCCAAAAATAACTGTTTAGAGCTTTTTGAAAGTTAAAAAGATTAGAAATTAACTGTGAAAACAAGTTAAATAAGGTCATCTAAAGAGTTTAGTTAGTTATTCTGTCTTGAATATACTAATAAAGTAGTCTAAATAGGTTAAAACGCTAAAATAACTGTTTAGAGCTTTTTTAAAGTTAAAAAGATTAGAAATTAACTGTGAAAACTGGTCAAATAAGCTGATCTAAAGAGTTTAGTAAGTTTATCTGTTTTAAATATAATAATAAGTAGTCTAAATAGGTTAAAACGCTAAAAAAAACTGTTTAGACCTTTTAAAAGTTAAAAAAGATTGGAAATTAACTGTGAAAACTGGATAAATAAGCTGATCTAAAGAGTTTAGCAAGTTTATCTCTCTTAAATAAACTAATAAAGTTGTCTAAATAGTTTAAAATGCTAAAAATAACTGTTTAGAGCTTATTGAAAGTTAAAAAGATTAGAAATTAACTGTGAAAACAAGTTAAATAAGGTGATCTAAAGAGTTTAGGAAGTTCTTCTGTCTTGAATATACTAATAAAGTAGTCTAAATAGGTTAAAACGCTAAAAATAACTGTTTAGAGCTTTTTAAATATGAAAATGATTAGAAATTAAGTGTGAAAACTGGTCAAATAAGGTGATCTAAATAGTTTACTAAGTGTATCTGTCTTAAATATACTAATAAAGTAGTCTAAATAGGTTAAAACTCTAAAATAAAGTGTTTAGAGCTTCTTGAAAGTTAAAAAAGATTAGAAATTAACTGTGAAAACTGGTTAAATAAGGTGATCTAAAGAGTTTAGTAAGTTTATCTCTCTTAAATATACTAATAATGTAGTCTAAATAGGTTAAAACTCTAAAATAAAATGTTTAGAGCTTTTTGAAAGTTAAAAAAGATTAGAAATTAACTGTGAAAGCTGGTTAAATAAGGTGATCTAAAGAGTTTAGTAAGTTTATCTGTCTTAAATATACTAATAAAGTAGTCTAAATAGGTTAAAACTCTAAAATAATGAGTTTAGAGCTTTTTGAAAGGTATAAAAGATTAGAAAATACTTGTGAAAACTAGTTAAATAAGGTGATCTAAAGAGTTTAGTAAGTTTATCTCTCTTAAATATACTAATAAAGTAGTCTAAATAGCTTAAAACTCTAAAATAAAATGTTTAGAGCTTTTTGAAAGTTAAAAAAGATTAGAAATTAACTGTGAAAACTGGTTAAATAAGCTGATCTAAAGAGTTTAGTAAGTTTATCTCTCTTAAATATACTAATAAAGTAGTCTAAATAGGTTAAAACTCTAAAATAAAGTGTTTAGAGCTTTTTGAAAGTTAAAAAAGATTAGAAATTAAGTGTGAAAACTGGTTAAATAAGGTGATCTAAAGAGTTTAGTAAGTTTATCTGTCTTAAATATACTAATAAAGTAGTCTAAATAGGTTAAAACTCTAAAATAAAGAATTTAGAGCTTCTTGAAAGTTAAAAAAGATTAGAAATTAACGGTCAAAACTCGTTAAATAAGCTTATCTAAAGAGTTTAGTAAGTTTATCTGTCATTAATATAGTAATAAAGTAGTCTAAATAGGTTAAAACGCTAAAAATAACTGTTTAGAGCTTTTTGACAGTTAAAAAAGATTAGAAATTACAATGAAATCCGGTTAAATAAGCTGATCTAAAGAGTTTAGTAAGTTTATCTGTCTTAAATATACTAATAAAGTAGTCTAAATAGGTTAAAACTCTAAAATTAAGAGTTTAGAGCTTTTTGAAAGTTAATAAAGATTAGAAATTAACTGTGAAAAATGGTTAAATAAGCTGATCTAAAGAGTTTAGTTAGTTTATCTGTATTAAATATACTAATAAAGTAGTCTAAATAGGTTAAAACGCTAAAAATAACTTTAGACCTTTTAGAAAGTTAAAAAAATTAGAAATTAACTGTGAAAACTGGTTAAATAAGCTGATCTAATCAATTTAGTAAGTGTATCTGTCTTAAATATACTAATAAAGTAGTCTAAATAGGTTAAAACTCTAAAATAAAGACTTTAGAGGTTTTTGAAAGTTAAAAAAGATTAGAAATTAACTGTGAAAACTGTTAAATAAGCTGATCTAAAGATTTTAGTAAGTTTATCTGTCTAAAATATACTAATAAAGTAGTCTAAATAGGTTAAAACTCTAAAATAAAGAGTCTAGAGCATTTTTAAATTTAAAAAAGATTAGAAATTAACTGTGAAAACTGGTTAAATAAGCTGATCTAAAGAGTTTAGTAAGTTTATCTGTCTGAAATATACTAATAAAATAGTCTAAAAAGGTTAAAACTCTAAAATAAAGAGTTTAGAGCTTTTTGAAAGTTAAAAAAGATTAGAAATTAACTGTGAAAACTGGTTAAATAAGCTGATCTAAAGAGTTTAGTAAGTTTATATGTCTTAAATATACTAACAAAGTAGTCTAAATAGGTTAAAACTCTAGAAATAACTGTGTAGAGCTTTTAGAAAGTTAAAAAACATTTGAAATCAACTGTGAAAACTGGTTAAATAAGCTGATCTAAAGAGTTTAGTAAGTTTATCCATCTAAAATATACTAATAAAGTAGACTAAATAGGTTAAAACTCTAAAATAAAGTGTTTGGAGCTTTTTGAAAGTTAAAAAAGATTAGAAATTAACTGTGAAATCTGGTTAAATAAGCTGATCTAAAGAGTTTAGCAAGTTTATCTGTCTTAAATATACTAATAAAGTAGTCTAAATAGGTTAAAACTCTAAAAAAAGAGTTAAGAGCTTTTTGAAAGTTAAAAAAGATTAGAAATTAACTATGAAAACTGGTTAAATAAGCTGATCTAAAGAGTTTAGTAAGTTTATATGTCTTAAATATACTAATAAAGTAGTCTAAATAGGTTAAAACTCTAAAATAAAGAGATTAAACCTTCTTAAAAGTTAAAAAAGATTAGAAATTAAGTGTGAAAACTGGTTAAATAAGCTGATCTAAAGAGTTTAGTAAGTTTATCAGTCTTAAATATACTAATAAAGTAGACTAAATAGGTTAAAACTCTAAAATAAAGTGTTTGGAGCTTTTTGAAAGTTAAAAAAGATTAGAAATTAACTGTGAAAACTAGTTAAATAAGCTGATCTAAAGAGTTTAGTAAGTGTATCTGTCTTAAATATACTAATAAAGTAGTCTAAATAGGTTAAAACTCTAAAATAAAATGTTTAGAGCTTTTTGAAAGTTAAAAAAGATTAGAAACTAACTGTGAAAACTGGTTAAATAAGGTGATCTAAAGAGTTTAGTAAGTTTATCTGTGTTAAATATACTAATAAAGTAGTCTAAATAGGTTAAAACTCTAAAATAAAGTGTTTAGAGCTTTTTGAAAGTTAAAAAAGATTAGAAATTAAGTGTGAAAACTGGTTAAATAAGCTGAACTAAAGAGTTTAGTAAGTTTATCTGTCTTAAATATACTAATAAGGTAGTCTAAATAGGTTAAAACTCTAAAATAAAATGTTTAGAGCTTTTTGAAAGTTAAAAAAGATTCAAAATTAACTGTGAAAACTGGTTAAATAAGCTGATCTAAAGAGTTTAGTAAGTTTATCTGTCTTAAATACACTATTAAAGTAGTCTAAATAGGTTAAAACTCTAAAATAAAATGTTTAGAGCTTTTTAAAAGTTAAAAAAGATTAGAAATTAAGTGTGAAAACTGGTTAAATAAGCTGATCTAAAGAGTTTAGTAAGTTTATCTGTCTTAAATATACTAATAAAGTAGTCTAAATAGGTTAAAACTCTAAAATAAAGTGTTTAGAGCTTTTTGAAAGTTAAAAAAGATTAGAAATTAAGTGTGAAAACTGGTTAAATAAGGTGATCTAAAGAGTTTAGTAAGTTTATCTGTCTTAAATATACTAATAAAGTAGTCTAAATAGGTTAAAACTCTAAAATAAAATGTTTAGAGCTTTTTGAAAGTTAAAAAAGATTAGAAATTAACTGTGAAAGCTGGTTAAATAAGGTGATCTAAAGAGTTTAGTAAGTTTATCTGTCTTAAATATACTAATAAAGTAGTCTAAATAGGTTAAAACTCTAAAATAATGAGTTTAGAGCTTTTTGAAAGGTATAAAAGATTAGAAAATACTTGTGAAAACTAGTTAAATAAGGTGATCTAAAGAGTTTAGTAAGTTTATCTCTCTTAAATATACTAATAAAGTAGTCTAAATAGCTTAAAACTCTAAAATAAAATGTTTAGAGCTTTTTGAAAGTTAAAAAAGATTAGAAATTAACTGTGAAAACTGGTTAAATAAGCTGATCTAAAGAGTTTAGTAAGTTTATCTCTCTTAAATATACTAATAAAGTAGTCTAAATAGGTTAAAACTCTAAAATAAAGTGTTTAGAGCTTTTTGAAAGTTAAAAAAGATTAGAAATTAAGTGTGAAAACTGGTTAAATAAGGTGATCTAAAGAGTTTAGTAAGTTTATCTGTCTTAAATATACTAATAAAGTAGTCTAAATAGGTTAAAACTCTAAAATAAAGAATTTAGAGTTTTTTGAAAGTTAAAAAAGATTAGAAATTAACGGTCAAAACTCGTTAAATAAGCTATCTAAAGAGTTTAGTAAGTTTATCTGTCATTAATATAGTAATAAAGCAGTCTAAATAGGTTAAAACGCTAAAAATAACTGTTTAGAGCTTTTTGACAGTTAAAAAAGATTAGAAATTACAATGAAATCCGGTTAAATAAGCTGATCTAAAGAGTTTAGTAAGTTTATCTGTCTTAAATATACTAATAAAGTAGTCTAAATAGGTTAAAATTCTAAAATTAAGAGTTTAGAGCTTTTTGAAAGTTAATAAAGATTAGAAATTAACTGTGAAAAATGGTTAAATAAGCTGATCTAAAGAGTTTAGTTAGTTTATCTGTATTAAATATACTAATAAAGTAGTCTAAATAGGTTAAAACGCTAAAAATAACTTTAGACCTTTTAGAAAGTTAAAAAAATTAGAAATTAACTGTGAAAACTGGTTAAATAAGCTGATCTAATCAATTTAGTAAGTGTATCTGTCTTAAATATACTAATAAAGTAGTCTAAATAGGTTAAAACTCTAAAATAAAGACTTTAGAGGTTTTTGAAAGTTAAAAAAGATTAGAAATTAACTGTGAAAACTGTTAAATAAGCTGATCTAAAGATTTTAGTAAGTTTATCTGTCTAAAATATACTAATAAAGTAGTCTAAATAGGTTAAAACTCTAAAATAAAGAGTCTAGAGCATTTTTAAATTTAAAAAAGATTAGAAATTAACTGTGAAAACTGGTTAAATAAGCTGATCTAAAGAGTTTAGTAAGTTTATCTGTCTGAAATATACTAATAAAATAGTCTAAAAAGGTTAAAACTCTAAAATAAAGAGTTTAGAGCTTTTTGAAAGTTAAAAAAGATTAGAAATTAACTGTGAAAACTGGTTAAATAAGCTGATCTAAAGAGTTTAGTAAGTTTATATGTCTTAAATATACTAACAAAGTAGTCTAAATAGGTTAAAACTCTAGAAATAACTGTGTAGAGCTTTTAGAAAGTTAAAAAACATTTGAAATCAACTGTGAAAACTGGTTAAATAAGCTGATCTAAAGAGTTTAGTAAGTTTATCCATCTAAAATATACTAATAAAGTAGACTAAATAGGTTAAAACTCTAAAATAAAGTGTTTGGAGCTTTTTGAAAGTTAAAAAAGATTAGAAATTAACTGTGAAAACTGGTTAAATAAGCTGATCTAAAGAGTTTAGTAAGTTTATCTCTCTTAAATATACTAATAAAGTAGTCTAAATAGGTTAAAACTCTAAAATAAAGTGTTTAGAGCTTTTTGAAAGTTAAAAAGGGTAGAAAGTAAGTGTGAAAATTAGTTAAATAAGCTGATTTAAAGAGTTTAGTAAGTTTATCTGTCTTAAATATACTAATAAAGTAGTGTAAAGAGGTTAAAACGCTAGAAATAACTGTTTAGAGCTTTTGAAAAGTTAAAAAAGATTAGAAATGAACTGTGAAAACTGGTTAAATAAGCTGATCTAAAGAGTTTAGTAAGTTTATCTCTCTTAAATATACTAATAAAGTAGTCTAAATAGGTTAAAACTCTAAAATGATGTGTTTAGAGCTTTTTGAAAGTTAAAAAAGATTAGAAATTAACTGTGAAAAATGGTTAAATAAGCTGATCTAAAGAGTTTAGTAAGTTTATCTCTTTTAAATATACTAATAAAGTTGTCTAAATAGTTTAAAATGCCAAAAATAACTGTTTAGAGCTTTTTGAAAGTTAAAAAGATTAGAAATTAACTGTGAAAACAAGTTAAATAAGGTCATCTAAAGAGTTTAGTTAGTTATTCTGTCTTGAATATACTAATAAAGTAGTCTAAATAGGTTAAAACGCTAAAATAACTGTTTAGAGCTTTTTTAAAGTTAAAAAGATTAGAAATTAACTGTGAAAACTGGTCAAATAAGCTGATCTAAAGAGTTTAGTAAGTTTATCTGTTTTAAATATAATAATAAGTAGTCTAAATAGGTTAAAACGCTAAAAAAAACTGTTTAGACCTTTTAAAAGTTAAAAAAGATTGGAAATTAACTGTGAAAACTGGATAAATAAGCTGATCTAAAGAGTTTAGCAAGTTTATCTCTCTTAAATAAACTAATAAAGTTGTCTAAATAGTTTAAAATGCTAAAAATAACTGTTTAGAGCTTATTGAAAGTTAAAAAGATTAGAAATTAACTGTGAAAACAAGTTAAATAAGGTGATCTAAAGAGTTTAGGAAGTTCTTCTGTCTTGAATATACTAATAAAGTAGTCTAAATAGGTTAAAACGCTAAAAATAACTGTTTAGAGCTTTTTAAATATGAAAATGATTAGAAATTAAGTGTGAAAACTGGTCAAATAAGGTGATCTAAATAGTTTACTAAGTGTATCTGTCTTAAATATACTAATAAAGTAGTCTAAATAGGTTAAAACTCTAAAATAAAGTGTTTAGAGCTTCTTGAAAGTTAAAAAAGATTAGAAATTAACTGTGAAAACTGGTTAAATAAGGTGATCTAAAGAGTTTAGTAAGTTTATCTCTCTTAAATATACTAATAATGTAGTCTAAATAGGTTAAAACTCTAAAATAAAATGTTTAGAGCTTTTTGAAAGTTAAAAAAGATTAGAAATTAACTGTGAAAGCTGGTTAAATAAGGTGATCTAAAGAGTTTAGTAAGTTTATCTGTCTTAAATATACTAATAAAGTAGTCTAAATAGGTTAAAACTCTAAAATAATGAGTTTAGAGCTTTTTGAAAGGTATAAAAGATTAGAAAATACTTGTGAAAACTAGTTAAATAAGGTGATCTAAAGAGTTTAGTAAGTTTATCTCTCTTAAATATACTAATAAAGTAGTCTAAATAGCTTAAAACTCTAAAATAAAATGTTTAGAGCTTTTTGAAAGTTAAAAAAGATTAGAAATTAACTGTGAAAACTGGTTAAATAAGCTGATCTAAAGAGTTTAGTAAGTTTATCTCTCTTAAATATACTAATAAAGTAGTCTAAATAGGTTAAAACTCTAAAATAAAGTGTTTAGAGCTTTTTGAAAGTTAAAAAAGATTAGAAATTAAGTGTGAAAACTGGTTAAATAAGGTGATCTAAAGAGTTTAGTAAGTTTATCTGTCTTAAATATACTAATAAAGTAGTCTAAATAGGTTAAAACTCTAAAATAAAGAATTTAGAGCTTCTTGAAAGTTAAAAAAGATTAGAAATTAACGGTCAAAACTCGTTAAATAAGCTTATCTAAAGAGTTTAGTAAGTTTATCTGTCATTAATATAGTAATAAAGTAGTCTAAATAGGTTAAAACGCTAAAAATAACTGTTTAGAGCTTTTTGACAGTTAAAAAAGATTAGAAATTACAATGAAATCCGGTTAAATAAGCTGATCTAAAGAGTTTAGTAAGTTTATCTGTCTTAAATATACTAATAAAGTAGTCTAAATAGGTTAAAACTCTAAAATTAAGAGTTTAGAGCTTTTTGAAAGTTAATAAAGATTAGAAATTAACTGTGAAAAATGGTTAAATAAGCTGATCTAAAGAGTTTAGTTAGTTTATCTGTATTAAATATACTAATAAAGTAGTCTAAATAGGTTAAAACGCTAAAAATAACTTTAGACCTTTTAGAAAGTTAAAAAAATTAGAAATTAACTGTGAAAACTGGTTAAATAAGCTGATCTAATCAATTTAGTAAGTGTATCTGTCTTAAATATACTAATAAAGTAGTCTAAATAGGTTAAAACTCTAAAATAAAGACTTTAGAGGTTTTTGAAAGTTAAAAAAGATTAGAAATTAACTGTGAAAACTGTTAAATAAGCTGATCTAAAGATTTTAGTAAGTTTATCTGTCTAAAATATACTAATAAAGTAGTCTAAATAGGTTAAAACTCTAAAATAAAGAGTCTAGAGCATTTTTAAATTTAAAAAAGATTAGAAATTAACTGTGAAAACTGGTTAAATAAGCTGATCTAAAGAGTTTAGTAAGTTTATCTGTCTGAAATATACTAATAAAATAGTCTAAAAAGGTTAAAACTCTAAAATAAAGAGTTTAGAGCTTTTTGAAAGTTAAAAAAGATTAGAAATTAACTGTGAAAACTGGTTAAATAAGCTGATCTAAAGAGTTTAGTAAGTTTATATGTCTTAAATATACTAACAAAGTAGTCTAAATAGGTTAAAACTCTAGAAATAACTGTGTAGAGCTTTTAGAAAGTTAAAAAACATTTGAAATCAACTGTGAAAACTGGTTAAATAAGCTGATCTAAAGAGTTTAGTAAGTTTATCCATCTAAAATATACTAATAAAGTAGACTAAATAGGTTAAAACTCTAAAATAAAGTGTTTGGAGCTTTTTGAAAGTTAAAAAAGATTAGAAATTAACTGTGAAAACTAGTTAAATAAGCTGATCTAAAGAGTTTAGAAAGTTTATCTCTCTTAAATATACTAATAAAGTAGTCTAAATAGGTTAAAACTCTAAAATAAAGTGTTTAGAGCTTTTTGAAAGTTAAAAAGGGTAGAAAGTAAGTGTGAAAATTAGTTAAATAAGCTGATTTAAAGAGTTTAGTAAGTTTATCTGTCTTAAATATACTAATAAAGTAGTCTAAAGAGGTTAAAACGCTAGAAATAACTGTTTAGAGCTTTTGAAAAGTTAAAAAAGATTAGAAATGAACTGTGAAAACTGGTTAAATAAGCTGATCTAAAGAGTTTAGTAAGTTTATCTCTCTTAAATATACTAATAAAGTAGTCTAAATAGGTTAAAACTCTAAAATGATGTGTTTAGAGCTTTTTGAAAGTTAAAAAAGATTAGAAATTAACTGTGAAAAATGGTTAAATAAGCTGATCTAAAGAGTTTAGTAAGTTTATCTCTTTTAAATATACTAATAAAGTTGTCTAAATAGTTTAAAATGCCAAAAATAACTGTTTAGAGCTTTTTGAAAGTTAAAAAGATTAGAAATTAACTGTGAAAACAAGTTCAATAAGGTCATCTAAAGAGTTTAGTTAGTTATTCTGAGTTGAATATACTAATAAAGTAGTCTAAATAGGTTAAAACGCTAAAATAACTGTTTAGAGCTTTTTTAAAGTTAAAAAGATTAGAAATTAACTGTGAAAACTGGTCAAATAAGCTGATCTAAAGAGTTTAGTAAGTTTATCTGTTTTAAATATAATAATAAGTAGTCTAAATAGGTTAAAACGCTAAAAAAAACTGTTTAGACCTTTTAAAAGTTAAAAAAGATTAGAAATTAACTGTGAAAACTGGATAAATAAGCTGATCTAAAGAGTTTAGCAAGTTTATCTCTCTTAAATATACTAATAAAGTAGTCTAAATAGGTTAAAACTCTAAAATAAAGTGTTTAGAGCTTTTTGAAAGTTAAAAGAGATTAGAAATTAACTGTGAAAACTGGTTAAATAAGCTGACCTAAAGAGTTTAGTAAGTTTATCTCTCTTAAATAAACTAATAAAGTTGTCTAAATAGTTTAAAATGCTAAAAATAACTGTTTAGAGCTTATTGAAAGTTAAAAAGATTAGAAATTAACTGTGAAAACAAGTTAAATAAGGTGATCTAAAGAGTTTAGGAAGTTCTTCTGTCTTGAATATACTAATAAAGTAGTCTAAATAGGTTAAAACGCTAAAAATAACTGTTTAGAGCTTTTTAAAAATGAAAATGATTAGAAATTAAGTGTGAAAACTGGTCAAATAAGGTGATCTAAATAGTTTACTAAGTGTATCTGTCTTAAATATACTAATAAAGTAGTCTAAATAGGTTAAAACTCTAAAATAAAGTGTTTAGAGCTTCTTGAAAGTTAAAAAAGATTAGAAATTAACTGTGAAAACTGGTTAAATAAGCTGATCTAAAGAGTTTAGTAAGTATATCTCTCTTAAATAAACTAATAAAGTAGTCTAAATAGGTTAAAACTCTAGAAATAACTGCGTAGAGCTTTTTGAAAGTTAAAAAGATTCGAAATTACTATGAAAACTGGTTAAATAAGCTGATCTAAAGAGTTTAGTAAGTTTAACTGTCTTAAATATACTAATAAAGTAGTCTAAATAGGTTAAAACTCTAAAATAAAGAGTTTACAGCGTTTTCAAAGTTTAAAAAGATTAGAAATTAACTGTGAAAACAGGTTAAATAAAGTGATCTAGAGAGTTTAGTAAGTTATTCTGTCTTAAATATAATATTAAGTAGTCTAAATAGGTTAAAAAGCTAAAAATAACTGTTTAGACCTTTTTAAAAGTTAAAAAAGATTAGAAATCAACTGTGAAAACTGGTTAAATAAGCTGATCTAAAGAGTTTAGTAAGTTTATCTCTCTTAAATATACTAATAAAGTAGTCTAAATAGGTTAAACTCTAAAAATAACTGTTTAGAGCTTTTTTAAAATTAAAATGATTAGAAATTAAGTGTGAAAACTGGTCAAATAAGGTGATCTAAATAGTTTATTAAGTGTATCTGTCTTAAATATACTAATAAAGTAGTCTAAATAGGTTAAAACTCTAAAATAAAGTGTTTAGAGCTTTTTGAAAGTTAAAAAAGATTAGAAATGAACTGTGAAAACTGGTTAAATAAGCTGATCTAAAGAGTTTAGTAAGTTTATCTCTCTTAAATATACTAATAAAGTAGTCTAAATAGGTTAAAACTCTAAAATAAAGTGTTTAGAGCTTTTTGAAAGTTAAAAAGGGTAGAAAGTAAGTGTGAAAATTGGTTAAATAAGCTGATTTAAAGAGTTTAGTAAGTTTATCTGTCTTAAATATACTAATAAAGTAGTCTAAAGAGGTTAAAACGCTAGAAATAACTGTTTAGAGCTTTTTGAAAAGTTAAAAAAGATTAGAAATTAACTGTGAAAACTGGTTAAATAAGCTGATCTAAAGAGTTTAGTAAGTTTATCTCTCTTAAATATACTAATAAAGTAGTCTAAATAGGTTAAAACTCTAAAATGATGTGTTTAGAGCTTTTTGAAAGTTAAAAAAGATTAGAAATTAACTGTGAAAACTGGTTAAATAAGCTGATCTAAAGAGTTTAGTAAGTTTATCTCTCTTAAATATACTAATAAAGTTGTCTAAATAGTTTAAAATGCTTAAAATAACTGTTTAGAGCTTTTTGAAAGTTAAAAAGATTAGAAATTAACTGTGAAAACAAGTTAAATAAGGTGATCTAAAGAGTTTAGTTAGTTATTCTGTCTTGAATATACTAATAAAGTAGTCTAAATAGGTTAAAACGCAAAAATAACTGTTTAGAGCTTTTTTAAAGTTAAAAAGATTAGAAATTAACTGTGAAAACTGGTCAAATAAGCTGATCTAAAGAGTTTAGTAAGTTTATCTGTTTTAAATATAATAATAAGTAGTCTAAATAGGTTAAAACGCTAAAAAAAACTGTTTAGACCTTTGTAAAAGTTAAAAAGATTAGAAATTAACTGTGAAAACTGGATAAATAAGCTGATCTAAAGAGTTTAGCAAGTTTATCTCTGTTAAATATACTAATAAAGTAGTTTAAATAGGTTAAAACTCTAAAATAAAGTGTTTAGAGCTTTTTGAAAGTTAAAATAGATTAGAAATTAACTGTGAAAACTGGTTAAATAAGCTCATCTAAAGAGTTTAGTAAGTTTATCTCTCTTAAATATACTAATAAAGTAGACTAAATAGGTTAAAACTCTAAAATAAGGTGTTTAGAGCTTTTTGAAAGTTAAATAAGATTAGAAATTGACTGTGAAAACTGGTTAAATAAGCTGACCTAAAGAGTTTAGTAAGTTTATCTGTCTTAAATATACTAATAAAGTAGTCTAAATAGGTTAAAACGCTAAAAATAACTGTTTAGACCTTTTTGAAAGTTAAAAAAGATTAGAAATCAACTGTGAAAACTGGTTAAATAAGCTGATCTAAAGAGTTTAGTAAGTTTATCTGTCTTAAATATACCAATAAAATAGTCTAAATATGTTAAAACGCTAAAATAAAGTGTTTAGAGCTTTTTGAAAGTTAAATAAGATTAGAAATTAACTGTGAAAACTGGTTAAATAAGCTGACCTAAAGAGTTTAGTAAGTTTATCTCTCTTAAATATACTAATAAAGTTGTCTAAATAGTTTAAAATGCAAAAATAACTGTTTAGAGCTTATTGAAAGTTAAAAAGATTAGAAATTAACTGTGAAAACAAGTTAAATAAGGTGATCTAAAGAGTTTAGGAAGTTCTTCTGTCTTGAATATACTAATAAAGTAGTCTAAATAGGTTAAAACGCTAAAAATAACTGTTTAGAGCTTTTTAAAAATGAAAATGATTAGAAATTAAGTGTGAAAACTGGTCAAATAAGGTGATCTAAATAGTTTACTAAGTGTATCTGTCTTAAATATACTAATAAAGTAGTCTAAATAGGTTAAAACTCTAAAATAAAGTGTTTAGAGCTTCTTGAAAGTTAAAAAAGATTAGAAATTAACTGTGAAAACTGGTTAAATAAGCTGATCTAAAGAGTTTAGTAAGTATATCTCTCTTAAATAAACTAATAAAGTAGTCTAAATAGGTTAAAACTCTAGAAATAACTGCGTAGAGCTTTTTGAAAGTTAAAAAGATTCGAAATTACTGTGAAAACTGGTTAAATAAGCTGATCTAAAGAGTTTAGTAAGTTTAACTGTCTTAAATATACTAATAAAGTAGTCTAAATAGGTTAAAACTCTAAAATAAAGAGTTTACAGCGTTTTCAAAGTTTAAAAAGATTAGAAATTAACTGTGAAAACAGGTTAAATAAAGTGATCTAGAGAGTTTAGTAAGTTATTCTGTCTTAAATATAATATTAAGTAGTCTAAATAGGTTAAAAAGCTAAAAATAACTGTTTAGACCTTTTTAAAAGTTAAAAAAGATTAGAAATCAACTGTGAAAACTGGTTAAATAAGCTGATCTAAAGAGTTTAGTAAGTTTATCTCTCTTAAATATACTAATAAAGTAGTCTAAATAGGTAAAACTCTAAAAATAACTGTTTAGAGCTTTTTTAAAATTAAAATGATTAGAAATTAAGTGTGAAAACTGGTCAAATAAGGTGATCTAAATAGTTTACTAAGTGTATCTGTCTTAAATATACTAATAAAGTAGTCTAAATAGGTTAAAACTCTAAAATAAAGTGTTTAGAGCTTTTTGAAAGTTAAAAAAGATTAGAAATGAACTGTGAAAACTGGTTAAATAAGCTGATCTAAAGAGTTTAGTAAGTTTATCTCTCTTAAATATACTAATAAAGTAGTCTAAATAGGTTAAAACTCTAAAATAAAGTGTTTAGAGCTTTTTGAAAGTTAAAAAGGGTAGAAAGTAAGTGTGAAAATTGGTTAAATAAGCTGATTTAAAGAGTTTAGTAAGTTTATCTGTCTTAAATATACTAATAAAGTAGTCTAAAGAGGTTAAAACGCTAGAAATAACTGTTTAGAGCTTTTCGAAAAGTTAAAAAAGATTAGAAATTAACTGTGAAAACTGGTTAACTAAGCTGATCTAAAGAGTTTAGTAAGTTTATCTCTCTTAAATATACTAATAAAGTAGTCTAAATAGGTTAAAACTCTAAAATGATGTGTTTAGAGCTTTTTGAAAGTTAAAAAAGATTAGAAATTAACTGTGAAAACTGGTTAAATAAGCTGATCTAAAGAGTTTAGTAAGTTTATCTCTCTTAAATATACTAATAAAGTTGTCTAAATAGTTTAAAATGCTAAAAATAACTGTTTAGAGCTTTTTGAAAGTTAAAAAGATTAGAAATTAACTGTGAAAACAAGTTAAATAAGGTGATCTAAAGAGTTTAGTTAGTTATTCTGTCTTGAATATACTAATAAAGTAGTCTAAATAGGTTAAAACGCTAAAATAACTGTTTAGAGCTTTTTTAAAGTTAAAAAGATTAGAAATTAACTGTGAAAACTGTTCAAATAAGCTGATCTAAAGAGTTTAGTAAGTTTATCTGTTTTAAATATAATAATAAGTAGTCTAAATAGGTTAAAACGCTAAAAAAAACTGTTTAGACCTTTTTAAAAGTTAAAAAAGATTAGAAATTAACTGTGAAAACTGGATAAATAAGCTGATCTAAAGAGTTTAGCAAGTTTATCTCTGTTAAATATACTAATAAAGTAGTCTAAATAGGTTAAAACTCTAAAATAAAGTGTTTAGAGCTTTTTGAAAGTTAAAATAGATTAGAAATTAACTGTGAAAACTGGTTAAATAAGCTCATCTAAAGAGTTTAGTAAGTTTATCTCTCTTAAATATACTAATAAAGTAGACTAAATAGGTTAAAACTCTAAAATAAGGTGTTTAGAGCTTTTTGAAAGTTAAATAAGATTAGAAATTGACTGTGAAAACTGGTTAAATAAGCTGACCTAAAGAGTTTAGTAAGTTTATCTGTCTTAAATATACTAATAAAGTAGTCTAAATAGGTTAAAACGCTAAAAATAACTGTTTAGACCTTTTTGAAAGTTAAAAAAGATTAGAAATTAACTGTGAAAACTGGTTAAATAAGCTGATTTAAAGAGTTTAGTAAGTTTATCTGTCTTAAATATACCAATAAAATAGTCTAAATATGTTAAAACGCTAAAATAAAGTGTTTAGAGCTTTTTGAAAGTTAAAAAAGATTAGAAGTCAACTGTGAAAACTAGTTAAATAAGCTGATCTACAGAGTTTAGTAAGTTTATCTCCCTTAAATATACTAATAAAGTAGTCTAAATAGGTTAAAACTCAAAAATAAAGTGTTTTGAGCTTTTTGAAAGTTAAAAAAGGTTAGAAATGAAGTATGAAAACTGGTTAAATAAGGTGATCTAAAGAGTTTAGTAAGTTTATCTGTCTTAAATATACTAATAAAATAGTCTAAAAAGGTTAAAACTCTAAAATAAAGAGTTTAGAGCTTTTTGAAAGTTAAAAAAGATTAGAAATTAACTGTGAAAACTGGTTAAATAAGCTGATTTAAAGAGTTTAGTAAGTTTACCTGTCTTAAATATACTAATAAAGTAGTCTAAATAGGTTAAAACGCTAGAAATAACTGTGTAAGCTTTTTGAAAGTTTAAAAAAGATTAGAAATTAACTTGAAAACTGTTAAATAAGCTGATCTAAAGAGTTTAGTAAGTTTATCTCTCTTAAATAAACTAATAAAGTTGTCTAAATAGTTTAAAATGCTAAAAATAACTGTTTAGAGCTTATTGAAAGTTAAAAAGATTAGAAATTAACTGTGAAAACAAGTTAAATAAGGTGATCTAAAGAGTTTAGGAAGTTCTTCTGTCTTGAATATACTAATAAAGTAGTCTAAATAGGTTAAAACGCTAAAAATAACTGTTTAGAGCTTTTTTAAAACTAAAATGATTAGAAATTAAGTGTGAAAACTGGTCAAATAAGGTGATCTAAATAGTTTACTAAGTGTATCTGTCTTAAATATACTAATAAAGTAGTCTAAATAGGTTAAAACTTTAAAATAAAGTGTTTAGAGCTTTTTGAAGTTAAAAAAGATTAGAAATTAACTGTGAAAACTGGTTAAATAAGCTGATCTAAAGAGTTTAGTAAGTATATCTCTCTTAAATAAACTAATAAAGTAGTCTAAATAGGTTAAAACTCTAGAAATAACTGTGTAGAGCTTTTTTAAAGTTAAATAAGATTCGAAATTACTGTGAAAACTGGTTAAATAAGCTGATCTAAAGAGTTTAGTAAGTTTATCTGTCTTAAATATACTAATAAAGTAGTCTAAATAGGTTAAAACTCTAAAATAAAGA
The DNA here is from genome assembly GCA_963693285.1 of Xestospongia muta. Taxonomy (NCBI): domain Eukaryota; kingdom Metazoa; phylum Porifera; class Demospongiae; order Haplosclerida; family Petrosiidae; genus Xestospongia; species Xestospongia muta. The sequence continues at coordinate 10,905,940 of OY848917.1, read as the reverse complement.
GTTTACAGCGTTTTTAAAGTTTAAAAAGATTAGAAATTAACTGTGAAAACAGGTTAAATAAAGTGATCTAGAGAGTTTAGTAAGTTATTCTGTCTTAAATATAATATTAAGTAGTCTAAATAGGTTAAAAAGCTAAAAAAAACTGTTTAGACCTTTTTAAAAGTTAAAAAAGATTAGAAATCAACTGTGAAAACTGGTTAAATAAGCTGATCTAAAGAGTTTAGTAAGTTTATCTCTCTTAAATATACTAATAAAGTAGTCTAAATAGGTAAAACTCTAAAAATAACTGTTTAGAGCTTTTTTAAAATTAAAATGATTAGAAATTAAGTGTGAAAACTGGTCAAATAAGGTGATCTAAATAGTTTACTAAGTGTATCTGTCTTAAATATACTAATAAAGTAGTCTAAATAGGTTAAAACTCTAAAATAAAGTGTTTAGAGCTTTTTGAAAGTTAAAAAAGATTAGAAATTAACTGTGAAAACTGGTTAAATAAGCTGATCTAAAGAGTTTAGTAAGTATATCTCTCTTAAATAAACTAATAAAGTAGTCTAAATAGGTTAAAACGCTAAAAATAACTATTTAGAGGTTTTTGAAAGTTAAAAAGATTAGAAATTACTGTGAAAACTGGTTAAATAAGCTGATCTAAAGAGTTTAGTAAGTTTATCTGTCTTAAATATACTAATAAAGTAGTCTAAATAGGTTAAAACTCTAAAATAAAGAGTTTACAGCGTTTTGAAAGTTTAAAAAGATTAGAAATTAACTGTGAAAACAGGTTAAATAAAGTGATCTAGAGAGTTTAGTAAGTTATTCTGTCTTAAATATAATATTAAGTAGTCTAAATAGGTTAAAAAGCTAAAAAAAACTGTTTAGACCTTTTTAAAAGTTAAAAAAGATTAGAAATCAACTGTGAAAACTGGTTAAATAAGCTGATCTAAAGAGTTTAGTAAGATTATCTCTCTTAAATATACTAATAAAGTAGTCTAAATAGGTTAAAACTCTAAAATAAAGTGTTTAGAGCTTTTTGAAATTAAAAATAGATTATAAATTAACTGTGAAAACTGGTTAAATAAGCTGATCTAAAGAGTTTAGTAAGTTTATCTGTCTTAACTATACTAATAAAGTAGACTAAATAGGTTAAAACTCTAAAATAAGGTGTTTAGAGCTTTTTGAAAGTTAAATAAGATTAGAAATTAACTGTGAAAACTGGTTAAATAAGCTCACCTAAAGAGTTTAGTAAGTTTATCTGTCTTAAATATACTATTAAAGTAGTCTAAATAGGTTAAAACGCTAAAAATAACTGTTTAGACCTTTTTGAAAGTTAAAAAAGATTATAAAAGAACTGTGAAAACTGGTTAAATAAGCTGATCTAAAGAGTTTAGTAAGTTTATCTGTTTTAAATATACTAATAAAGTAGTCTAAATAGGTTAAAACGCTAAAATAAAGTGTTTAGAGCTTTTCGAAAGTTAAAAAAGATTAGAAATTAACTGTGAAAACTGGTTAAATAAGCTGATTTAAAGAGTTTAGTAAGTTTATATGTCTTAAATATACTAACAAAGTAGTCTAAATAGGTTAAAACTCTAGAAATAACTGTGTAGAGCTTTTAGAAAGTTAAAAAACATTTGAAATCAACTGTGAAAACTGGTTAAATAAGCTGATCTAAAGAGTTTAGTAAGTTTATCCATCTAAAATATACTAATAAAGTAGACTAAATAGGTTAAAACTCTAAAATAAAGTGTTGGGATTTTTTTGAAAGTTAAAAAAGATTAGAAATTAACTGTGAAAACTAGTTAAATAAGCTGATCTAAAGAGTTTAGTAAGTTTATCTCTCTTAAATATACTAATAAAATAGTCTAAAAAGGTTAAAACTCTAAAATAAAGAGTTTAGAGCTTTTTGAAAGTTAAAAAAGATTAGAAATTAACTGTGAAAACTGGTTAAATAAGCTGATTTAAAGAGTTTAGTAAGTTTACCTGTCTTAAATATACTAATAAAGTAGTCTAAATAGGTTAAAACGCTAGAAATAACTGTGTAAGCTTTTTGAAAGTTTAAAAAAGATTAGAAATTATCTGTGAAAACTGTTAAACAAGCTGATCTAAAGAGTTTAGTAAGTTTATCTCTCTTAAATAAACTAATAAAGTTGTCTAAATAGTTTAAAATGCTAAAAATAACTGTTTAGAGCTTATTGAAAGTTAAAAAGATTAGAAATTAACTGTGAAAACAAGTTAAATAAGGTGATCTAAAGAGTTTAGGAAGTTCTTCTGTCTTGAATATACTAATAAAGTAGTCTAAATAGGTTAAAACGCTAAAAATAACTGTTTAGAGCTTTTTTAAAATTAAAATGATTAGAAATTAAGTGTGAAAACTGGTCAAATAAGGTGATCTAAATAGTTTACTAAGTGTATCTGTCTTAAATATACTAATAAAGTAGTCTAAATAGGTTAAAACTCTAAAATAAAGTGTTTAGAGCTTTTTGAAATTAAAAATAGATTATAAATTAACTGTGAAAACTGGTTAAATAAGCTGATCTAAAGAGTTTAGTAAGTTTATCTGTCTTAACTATACTAATAAAGTAGACTAAATAGGTTAAAACTCTAAAATAAGGTGTTTAGAGCTTTTTGAAAGTTAAATAAGATTAGAAATTAACTGTGAAAACTGGTTAAATAAGCTCACCTAAAGAGTTTAGTAAGTTTATCTGTCTTAAATATACTATTAAAGTAGTCTAAATAGGTTAAAACGCTAAAAATAACTGTTTAGACCTTTTTGAAAGTTAAAAAAGATTATAAAAGAACTGTGAAAACTGGTTAAATAAGCTGATCTAAAGAGTTTAGTAAGTTTATCTGTTTTAAATATACTAATAAAGTAGTCTAAATAGGTTAAAACGCTAAAATAAAGTGTTTAGAGCTTTTCGAAAGTTAAAAAAGATTAGAAATTAACTGTGAAAACTGGTTAAATAAGCTGATTTAAAGAGTTTAGTAAGTTTATATGTCTTAAATATACTAACAAAGTAGTCTAAATAGGTTAAAACTCTAGAAATAACTGTGTAGAGCTTTTAGAAAGTTAAAAAACATTTGAAATCAACTGTGAAAACTGGTTAAATAAGCTGATCTAAAGAGTTTAGTAAGTTTATCCATCTAAAATATACTAATAAAGTAGACTAAATAGGTTAAAACTCTAAAATAAAGTGTTGGGAGTTTTTTGAAAGTTAAAAAAGATTAGAAATTAACTGTGAAAACTAGTTAAATAAGCTGATCTAAAGAGTTTAGTAAGTTTATCTCTCTTAAATATACTAATAAAATAGTCTAAAAAGGTTAAAACTCTAAAATAAAGAGTTTAGAGCTTTTTGAAAGTTAAAAAAGATTAGAAATTAACTGTGAAAACTGGTTAAATAAGCTGATTTAAAGAGTTTAGTAAGTTTACCTGTCTTAAATATACTAATAAAGTAGTCTAAATAGGTTAAAACGCTAGAAATAACTGTGTAAGCTTTTTGAAAGTTTAAAAAAGATTAGAAATTAACTGTGAAAACTGTTAAACAAGCTGATCTAAAGAGTTTAGTAAGTTTATCTCTCTCTAAATAAACTAATAAAGTTGTCTAAATAGTTTAAAATGCTAAAAATAACTGTTTAGAGCTTATTGAAAGTTAAAAAGATTAGAAATTAACTGTGAAAACAAGTTAAATAAGGTGATCTAAAGAGTTTAGGAAGTTCTTCTGTCTTGAATATACTAATAAAGTAGTCTAAATAGGTTAAAACGCTAAAAATAACTGTTTAGAGCTTTTTTAAAATTAAAATGATTAGAAATTAAGTGTGAAAACTGGTCAAATAAGGTGATCTAAATAGTTTACTAAGTGTATCTGTCTTAAATATACTAATAAAGTAGTCTAAATAGGTTAAAACTTTAAAATAAAGTGTTTAAGCTTTTTGAAAGTTAAAAAAGATTAGAAATTAACTGTGAAAACTGGTTAAATAAGCTGATCTAAAGAGTTTAGTAAGTATATCTCTCTTAAATAAACTAATAAAGTAGTCTAAATAGGTTAAAACTCTAGAAATAACTGTGTAGAGCTTTTTGAAAGTTAAAAAGATTCGAAATTACTGTGAAAACTGGTTAAATAAGCTGATCTAAAGAGTTTAGTAAGTTTATCTGTCTTAAATATACTAATAAAGTAGTCTAAATAGGTTAAAACTCTAAAATAAAGAGTTTACAGCGTTTTGAAACTTTAAAAAGATTAGAAATTAACTGTGAAAACAAGTTAAATAAGGTGATCTAAAGAGTTTAGTAAGTTTATCTCTCTTAAATATACTAATAAAGTAGTCTAAATAGGTTAAAACTCAAAAAATAACTGTTTAGAGCTTTTTTAAAATTAAAATGATTAGAAATTAAGTGTGAAAACTGGTCAAATAAGGTGATCTAAATAGTTTACTAAGTGTATCTGTCTTAAATATACTAATAAAGTAGTCTAAATAGGTTAAAACTCTAAAATAAAGTGTTTAGAGCTTTTTGAAAGTTAAAAAAGATTAGAAATTAACTGTGAAAACTGGTTAAATAAGCTGATCTAAAGAGTTTAGTAAGTATATCTCTCTTAAATAAACTAATAAAGTAGTCTAAATAGGTTAAAACGCTAAAAATAACTATTTAGAGGTTTTTGAAAGTTAAAAAGATTAGAAATTACTGTGAAAACTGGTTAAATAAGCTGATCTAAAGAGTTTAGTAAGTTTATCTGTCTTAAATATACTAATAAAGTAGTCTAAATAGGCTAAAACTCTAAAATAAAGAGTTTACAGCGTTTTGAAAGTTTAAAAAGATTAGAAATTAACTGTGAAAACAGGTTAAATAAAGTGATCTAGAGAGTTTAGTAAGTTATTCTGTCTTAAATATAATATTAAGTAGTCTAAATAGGTTAAAAAGCTAAAAAAAACTGTTTAGACCTTTTTAAAAGTTAAAAAAGATTAGAAATCAACTGTGAAAACTGGTTAAATAAGCTGATCTAAAGAGTTTAGTAAGTTTATCTCTCTTAAATATACTAATAAAGTAGTCTAAATAGGTTAAAACTCTAAAATAAAGTGTTTAGAGCTTTTTGAAAGTTAAAATAGATTAGAAATTAATTGTGAAAACTGGTTAAATAAGCTGATCTAAAGAGTTTAGTAAGTTTATCTGTCTTAACTATACTAATAAAGTAGACTAAATAGGTTAAAACTCTAAAATAAGGTGTTTAGAGCTTTTTGAAAGTTAAATAAGATTAGAAATTAACTGTGAAAACTGGTTAAATAAGCTCACCTAAAGAGTTTAGTAAGTTTATCTGTCTTAAATATACTAATAAAGTAATGTAATAGGTTAAAACGCTAAAAATAACTGTTTAGACCTTTTTGAAAGTTAAAAAAGATTATAAAAGAACTGTGAAATCTGGTTAAATAAGCTGATGTAAAGAGTTTAGTAAGTTTATCTGTTTTAAATATACTAATAAAGTAGTCTAAATAGGTTAAAACGCTAAAATAAAGTGTTTAGAGCTTTTTGAAAGTTAAAAAAGATTAGAAATTAACTGTGAAAACTGGTTAAATAAGCTGATCTAAAGAGTTTAGTAAGTTTATATGTTTTAAATATACTAACAAAGTAGTCTAAATAGGTTAAAACTCTAAAAATAACTGTGTAGAGCTTTTTGAAAGTTAAAAAAGATTAGAAATTAACTGTGAAAACTAGTTAAATAAGCTGATCTAAAGAGTTTAGTAAGTTTATCTCTCTTAAATATACTAATAAAGTAGTCTAAATAGGTTAAAACTCTAAAATAAAGTGTTTAGAGCTTTTTGAAAGTTAAAAAAGGGTAGAAAGTAAGTGTGAAAACTGGTTAAATAAGCTGATTTAAAGAGTTTAGTAAGTTTATCTGTCTTAAATATACTAATAAAGTAGTCTAAATAGGTTAAAACGCTAGAAATAACTGTTTAGAGCTTTTTGAAAAGTTAAAAAAGATTAGAAATTAACTGTGAAAACTGGTTAAATAAGCTGATCTAAAGAGTTTAGTAAGTTTATCTCTCTTAAATATACTAATAAAGTAGTCTAATTAGGTTAAAACTCTAAAATGAAGTGTTTAGAGCTTTTTGAAAGTTAAAAAAGATTAGAAATTAACTGTGAAAACTAGTTAAATAAGCTGATCTAAAGAGTTTAGTAAGTTTATCTCTTTTAAATATACTTATAAAGTTGTCTAAATAGTTTAAAATGCTAAAAATAACTGTTTAGAGCTTTTTGAAAGTTAAAAAGATTAGAAATTAACTGTGAAAACAAGTTAAAGAAGGTGATCTAAAGAGTTTAGTAAGTTATGCTGTCTTAAATATACTAATAAAGTAGTCTAAATAGGTTAAAACTCTAAAATAAAGTGTTTAGAGCTTTTTGAAAGTTAAAAAAGATTAGAAATTAACTGTGAAAACTGGTTAAATAAGCTGATCTAAAGAGTTTAGTAAGTATATCTCTCTTAAATAAACTAATAAAGTAGTCTAAATAGGTTAAAACGCTAAAAATAACTATTTAGAGGTTTTTGAAAGTTAAAAAGATTAGAAATTACTGTGAAAACTGGTTAAATAAGCTGATCTAAAGAGTTTAGTAAGTTTATCTGTCTTAAATATACTAATAAAGTAGTCTAAATAGGCTAAAACTCTAAAATAAAGAGTTTACAGCGTTTTGAAAGTTTAAAAAGATTAGAAATTAACTGTGAAAACAGGTTAAATAAAGTGATCTAGAGAGTTTAGTAAGTTATTCTGTCTTAAATATAATATTAAGTAGTCTAAATAGGTTAAAAAGCTAAAAAAAACTGTTTAGACCTTTTTAAAAGTTAAAAAAGATTAGAAATCAACTGTGAAAACTGGTTAAATAAGCTGATCTAAAGAGTTTAGTAAGTTTATCTCTCTTAAATATACTAATAAAGTAGTCTAAATAGGTTAAAACTCTAAAATAAAGTGTTTAGAGCTTTTTGAAAGTTAAAATAGATTAGAAATTAATTGTGAAAACTGGTTAAATAAGCTGATCTAAAGAGTTTAGTAAGTTTATCTGTCTTAACTATACTAATAAAGTAGACTAAATAGGTTAAAACTCTAAAATAAGGTGTTTAGAGCTTTTTGAAAGTTAAATAAGATTAGAAATTAACTGTGAAAACTGGTTAAATAAGCTCACCTAAAGAGTTTAGTAAGTTTATCTGTCTTAAATATACTAATAAAGTAATGTAATAGGTTAAAACGCTAAAAATAACTGTTTAGACCTTTTTGAAAGTTAAAAAAGATTATAAAAGAACTGTGAAATCTGGTTAAATAAGCTGATGTAAAGAGTTTAGTAAGTTTATCTGTTTTAAATATACTAATAAAGTAGTCTAAATAGGTTAAAACGCTAAAATAAAGTGTTTAGAGCTTTTTGAAAGTTAAAAAAGATTAGAAATTAACTGTGAAAACTGGTTAAATAAGCTGATCTAAAGAGTTTAGTAAGTTTATATGTTTTAAATATACTAACAAAGTAGTCTAAATAGGTTAAAACTCTAAAAATAACTGTGTAGAGCTTTTTGAAAGTTAAAAAAGATTAGAAATTAACTGTGAAAACTAGTTAAATAAGCTGATCTAAAGAGTTTAGTAAGTTTATCTCTCTTAAATATACTAATAAAGTAGTCTAAATAGGTTAAAACTCTAAAATAAAGTGTTTAGAGCTTTTTGAAAGTTAAAAAAGGGTAGAAAGTAAGTGTGAAAACTGGTTAAATAAGCTGATTTAAAGAGTTTAGTAAGTTTATCTGTCTTAAATATACTAATAAAGTAGTCTAAATAGGTTAAAACGCTAGAAATAACTGTTTAGAGCTTTTTGAAAAGTTAAAAAAGATTAGAAATTAACTGTGAAAACTGGTTAAATAAGCTGATCTAAAGAGTTTAGTAAGTTTATCTCTCTTAAATATACTAATAAAGTAGTCTAATTAGGTTAAAACTCTAAAATGAAGTGTTTAGAGCTTTTTGAAAGTTAAAAAAGATTAGAAATTAACTGTGAAAACTAGTTAAATAAGCTGATCTAAAGAGTTTAGTAAGTTTATCTCTTTTAAATATACTTATAAAGTTGTCTAAATAGTTTAAAATGCTAAAAATAACTGTTTAGAGCTTTTTGAAAGTTAAAAAGATTAGAAATTAACTGTGAAAACAAGTTAAAGAAGGTGATCTAAAGAGTTTAGTAAGTTATGCTGTCTTAAATATACTAATAAAGTAGTCTAAATAGGTTAAAACGCTAAAATAACTGTTTAGAGCTTTTTTAAAGTTCAAAAGATTAGAAATTAACTGTGAAAACTGGTCAAATAAGCTGATCTAAAGAGTTTAGTAAGTTTTTCTGTTTTAAATATACTAATAAAGTAGTCTAAATAGGTTAAAACTCTAAAATAAAGTGTTTAGAGCTTTTTGAAAGTTAAAAAAGATTAGAAATTAACTGTGAAAACTGGTTAAATAAGCTGATCTAAAGAGTTTAGTAAGTTTATCTGTCTTAAATATACTAATAAAGTAGTCTAAATAGGTTAAAATGCTAAAAATAACTGTTTAGAGCTTTTTGAAAGTTAAAAAGATTAGAAATTAACTGTGAAAACTTGTTAAATAAGCTGATCTAAAGAGTTTAGTAAGTTTATCTGTCTTAAATATACTAATAAAGTAGTCTAAATAGGTTAAAACTCTAAAATAAAGAGTTTATAGCGTTTTGAAAGTTAAAAAAGATTAGAAATTAACTGTGAAAACAGGTTAAATAAGGTGACCTAAAGAGTTTAGCAAGTTTATCTCTCTTAAATATACTAATAAAGTAGTCTAAATAGGTTAAAGGACTAAAATAAAGTGTTTAGAGTTTTTTGAAAGTTAAAAAAGATTAGAAATTAACTGTGAAAACTGGTTAAATAAGCTGATCTAAAGAGTTTAGTAAGTTTATCTCTCTTAAATATACTAATAAAGTAGTCTAAATAGGTTAAAAGACTAAAATAAAGTGTTTAGAGTTTTTTTAAAAGTTAAAAAAGATTAGAAATTAACTGTGAAACTGGTTAAATAAGCTGATCTAAAGAGTTTAGTAAGTTTATCTCCCTTAAATATACTAATAAAGTAGTCTAAATAGGTTAAAACTCTAAAATAAAGTGTTTAGAGCTTTTTGAAAGTTAAAATAGATTAGAAATTAACTGTGAAAACTGGTTAAATAAGCTCATCTAAAGAGTTTAGTAAGTTTATCTCTCTTAAATATACTAATAAAGTAGACAAAACAGGTTAAAACTCTAAAATAAGGTGTTTAGAGCTTTTTGAAAGTTAAATAAGATTAGAAATTGACTGTGAAAACTGGTTAAATAAGCTGACCTAAAGAGTTTAGTAAGTTTATCTGTCTTAAATATACTAATAAAGTAGTCTAAAGAGGTTAAAACTCTAAAATAAAGCGTTTAGAGCTTTTTGAAAGTTAAAAAAATTAGAAATTAACTGTGAAAACTGGTTAAATAAGCTGATCTAAAGAGTTTAGTAAGTTTATCTGTCTTAAATATACTAATAAAGTTGTCTAAATAGGTTAAAACGCTAGAAATAACAGTGTAGAGCTTTTTGAAAGTTAAAAAAGATTAGAAATTCACTTTGAAAACTGGTTAAATAAGCTGATCTAAAGAGTTTAGTAAGTTTATCTGTCTTAAATATACTAATAAAGTAGTCTAAATAGGATAAAACTCTAAAATAAAGAGTTTAGAGCTTTTTCAAAGTTAAAAAAGATTAGAAATTAACTGTTTAAACTGGTTAAATAAGGTGATCTAAAGAGTTTAGTAAGTTTATCTGTGTTAAATATAATAATAAAGTAGTCTAAATAGGTTAAATCTCTAAAATAAAGAGTTTAGAGCTTTTTGAAAGTTAAAAAAATTAGAAATTAACTGTGAAAACTGGTTAAATAAGCTGATCTAAAGAGTTTAGTAAGTTTATCTCCCTTAAATATACTAATAAAGTAGACTAAAAAGGTTAAAACTCTAAACTAAAGAGTTTAGAGCTTTTTGAAAGTTAAAAAGATTAGCAATTAACTGTGAAAACTGGTTAAATAAGCTGATCTAAAGAGTTTAGTAAGTTTATCTGTCTTAAATATACTAATAAAGTACTCTAAATAGGTTTAAACTCTAAAATAAAGTGTTTAGAGCTTTTTGAAAGTTAAAAAAGATTAGAAATTAACTGTGAAAACTGGTTAAATAAGGTGATCTAAAGAGTTTAGTAAGTTATTCTGTCTTAAATATACTAATAAAGTAGTCTAAACTGGTTAAAACGCTAAAAATAACTGTTTAGAGCTTTTTATAAGTTAAAAAAGATTAGAAATCAACTGTGAAAACTGGTTAAATAAGCTGATCTAATGAGTTTAGTAAGTTTATCTCTCTTAAATATACTAATAAAGTAGTCTAAATAGGTTAAAACTCTAAAATAAAGTGTTTAGAGCTTTTTGAAAGTTAAAAAAGATTAGAAATTAACTGTGAAAACTGGTTAAATAAGGTGATCTAAAGAGTTTAGTAAGTTTATCTGTCTTAAATATACTAATAAAGTAGTCTAAATAGGTTAAAACTCTAAAATAAAGAGTTTAGAGCTTTTTGAAAGTTATAAAAATTAGAAATTAACTGTTTAAACTGGTTAAATAAGCTGATCTAAAGAGTTTAGTAAGTTTATCTCCCTTAAATATACTAATAAAGTAGACTAAAAAGGTTAAAACTCTAAACTAAAGAGTTTAGAGCTTTTTGAAAGTTAAAAAGATTAACAATTAACTGTGAAAACTGGTTAAATAAGCTGATCTAAAGAGTTTAGTAAGTTTATCTGTCTTAAATATACTAATAAAGTAGACTAAAAAGGTTAAAACTCTAAACTAAAGAGTTTAGAGCTTTTTGAAAGTTAAAACGTTTAGCAATTAACTGTGAAAACTGGTTAAATAAGCTGATCTAAAGAGTTTAGTAAGTTTATCTGTCTTAAATATACTAATAAAGTAGTCTAAATAGGTTAAAACGCTAGAAATAACTGTGCAGAGCTTTTTGAAAGTTAAAAAAGATTAGAAATTAACTGTGAAAACTGGTTAAATAAGCTGATCTAAAGAGTGTAGTAAGTTTATCTCTCTTAAATATACTAATAAAGTAGTATAAATAGGTTAAACTCTAAAATAAAGTGTTTAGAGCTTTTTTAAAGTTAAAAAAGATTAGAAATTAACTATAAAAATGGTTAAATAAAGTGATCTAAAGAGTTTAGTAAGTTATTCTGTCTTAAATATACTAATAAAGTAGTCTAAATAGATTAAAACGCTAAAAATAACTGTTTAGAGCTTTTTTAAAGTTAAAAAGATTAGAAATTAACTGTGAAAACTGGTCAAATAAGCTGATCTAAAGAGTTTAGTAAGTTTATCTGTCTTAAATATACTAATAAAGTAGTCTAAATAGGTTAAAACTCTAAAATAAAGAGTTTAGAGCTTTTTGTTAGTTAAAAAAGATTAGAAATTAACTGTGAAAACTGGTTAAATAAGCTGAACTAAAGAGTTTAGTAAGTTGATGTGTCTTAAATTTACTAATAATGTAGTCTAAATAGGTTAAAACTCTAAAATAAAGTGTTTAGAGCTTTTTGAAAGTTAAAAAAGATTAGAAATTAACTGTGAAAACTGGTTAAATAAGGTGATCTAAAGAGTTTAGTAAGTTTATCTGTCTTAAATATACTAATAAAGTAGTCTAAAGAGGTTAAAACTCTAAAATAAAGAGTTTAGAGCTTTTTGAAAGTTAAAAAAATTAGAAATTAACTGTGAAAACTGGTTAAATAAGCTGATCTAAAGAGTTTAGTAAGTTTATCTGTCTTAAATATACTAATAAAGTAGTCTAAAGAGGTTAAAACTCTAAAATAAAGAGTTTAGAGCTTTTTAAAAGTTAAAAAAATTAGAAATTAACTGTGAAAACTGGTTAAATAAGCTGATCTAAAGAGTTTAGTAAGTTTATCTGTCTTAAATATACTAATAAAGTTGTCTAAATAGGTTAAAACGCTAGAAATAACAGTGTAGAGCTTTTTGAAAGTTAAAAAAGATTAGAAATTCACTTTGAAAACTGGTTAAATAAGCTGATCTAAAGAGTTTAGTAAGTTTATCTGTCTTAAATATACTAATAAAGTAGTCTAAATAGGATAAAACTCTAAAATAAAGAGTTTAGAGCTTTTTCAAAGTTAAAAAAGATTAGAAATTAACTGTTTAAACTGGTTAAATAAGGTGATCTAAAGAGTTTAGTAAGTTTATCTGTCTTAAATATAATAATAAAGTAGTCTAAATAGGTTAAATCTCTAAAATAAAGAGTTTAGAGCTTTTTGAAAGTTAAAAAAATTAGAAATTAACTGTGAAAACTGGTTAAATAAGCTGATCTAAAGAGTTTAGTAAGTTTATCTCCCTTAAATATACTATTAAAGTAGACTAAAAAGGTTAAAACTCTAAACTAAAGAGTTTAGAGCTTTTTGAAAGTTAAAAAGATTAGCAATTAACTGTGAAAACTGGTTAAATAAGCTGATCTAAAGAGTTTAGTAAGTTTATCTGTCTTAAATATACTAATAAAGTAGTCTAAATAGGTTAAAACGCTAGAAATAACTGTGCAGAGCTTTTTGAGAGTTAAAAAAGATTAGAAATTAACTGTGAAAACTGGTTAAATAAGCTGATCTAAAGAGTTTAGTAAGTTTATCTGTCTTAAATATACTAATAAAGTAGTCTAAATAGGTTAAACTCTAAAATAAAGTGTTTAGAGCTTTTTGAAAGTTAAAAAAGATTAGAAATTAACTATGAAAAATGGTTAAATAAAGTGATCTAAAGAGTTTAGTAAGTTATTCTGTCTTAAATATACTAATAAAGTAGTCTAAATAGGTTAAAACGCTAAAAATAACTGTTTAGAGCTTTTTTAAAGTTAAAAAGATTAGAAATTAACTGTGAAAACTGGTCAAATAAGCTGATCTAAAGAGTTTAGTAAGTTTATCTGTCTTAAATATACTAATAAAGTAGTCTAAATAGGTTAAAACTCTAAAATAAAGAGTTAAGAGCTTTTTGTAAGTTAAAAAAGATTTGAAATCAACTGTGAAAACTGGTTAAATAAGCTGATCTAAAGAGTTTAGTAAGTTGACGTGTCTTAAATTTACTAATAATGTAGTCTAAATAGGTTAAAACTCTAAAATAAGTGTTTAGAGCTTTTTGAAAGTTAAAAAAGATTAGAAATTAACTGTGAAAACTGGTTAAATAAGGTGATCTAAAGAGTTTAGGAAGTTTATCTGTCTTAAATATACTAATAAAGTAGTCTAAATAGGTTAAAACTCTAAAATAAAGAGTTTAGAGCTTTTTGAAAGTTAAAAAAATTAGAAATTAACTGTGAAAACTGGTTAAATAAGCTGATCTAAGGAGTTTAGTAAGTTTATCTCCCTTAAATATACTAATAAAGTAGTCTAAATTGGTTAAAACTCTAAAATAAAGTGTTTAGAGCTTTTTGAAAGTTAAAAAAGATTAGAAATTAACTGTGAAAACTGGTTAAATAAGCTGATCTAAAGAGTTTAGAAAGTTTATCTGTCTTAAATTTACTAATAAAATAGTCTAAAAAGGTTAAAACTCTAAATTAAAGAGTTTAGAGCTTTTTGAAAGTTAAAAAAGATTAGAAATTAACTGTGAAAACTGGTTAAATAAGCTGATCTAAAGAGTTTAGTAAGTTTATCTGTCTTAAATATACTAATAAAGTAGTCTAAATTGGTTAAAACTCTAAAATAAAGTGTTTAGAGCTTTTTGAAAGTTAAAAAAGATTAGAAATTAACTGTGAAAACTGGTTAAATAAGCTGATCTAAAGAGTTTAGAAAGTTTATCTGTCTTAAATTTACTAATAAAATTGTCTAAAAAGGTTAAAACTCTAAACTAAAGAGTTTAGAGCTTTTCGAAAGTTAAAAAAGATTAGAAATTAACTGTGAAAACTGGTTAAATAAGCTGATCTAAAGAGTTTAGTAAGTTTATCTGTCTTAAATATACTAATAAAGTGGTCTAAATAGGTTAAAACGCTAGAAATAACAGTATAGAGCTTTTTGAAAGTTAAAAAAGATTAGAAATTCACTTTGAAAACTGGTTAAATAAGCTGATCTAAAGAGTTTAGTAAGTTTATCTGTCTTAAATATACTAATAAAGTTGTCTAAATAGGATAAAACTCTAAAATACAGAGTTTAGAGCTTTTTCAAAGTTAAAAAAGATTAGAAATTAACTGTGAAAACTGGTTAAATAAGCTGATCTAAAGAGTTTAGTAAGTTTATCTGTCTTAAATATACTAATAAAGTAGTCTAAATAGGTTAAAACTCTAAAATAAAGAGTTTAGAGCTTTTTGAAAGTTAAAAAAATTAGAAATTAACTGTGAAAACTGGTTAAATAAGGTGATCTAAGGACTTTAGTAAGTTTATCTCCCTTAAATATACTAATAAAGTAGTCTAAATTGGTTAAAACTCTAAAATAAAGTGTTTAGAGCTTTCTGAAAGTTAAAAAAGATTAGAAATTAACTGTGAAAACTGGTTAAATAAGCTGATCTAAAGAGTTTAGAAAGTTTATCTGTCTCAAATTTACTAATAAAATACTCTAAAAAGGTTAAAACTCTAAACTAAAGAGTTTAGAGCTTCTTGAAAGTTAAAAAAGATTAGAAATTAACTGTGAAAACAGGTTAAATAAGCTGATCTAAAGAGTTTAGTAAGTTTATCTGTCTTAAATATACTAATAAAGTTGTCTAAATAGGTTAAAACGCTAGAAATAACAGTGTAGAGCTTTTTGAAAGTTAAAAAAGATTAGAAATTCACTATGAAAACTGGTTAAATAAGGTGATCTAAAGAGTTTAGTAAGTTATTCTGTCTTAAATATACTAATAAAGTAGTCTAAATAGGTTAAAACTCTAAAAATAACTGTTTAGAGCTTTTTGTAAGTTAAAATAGATTAGAAATCAACTGTGAAAACGGGTTAAATAAGCTGATCTAATGAGTTTAGTAAGTTTATCTCTCTGAAATATACTAATAAAGTAGTCTAAATAGGTTAAAACTCTAAAATAAAGTGTTTAGAGCTTTTTGAAAGTTAAAAAAGATTAAAAATTAACTGTGAAAACTGGTTAAATAAGCTGATCTAAAGAGTTTAGTAAGTTTATCTGTCTTAAATATACTAATAAAGTAGTCTAAATAGGTTAAATCTCTAAAATAAAGAGTTTAGAGCTTTTTGAAAGTTAAAAAAATTAGAAATTAACTGTGAAAACTGGTTAAATAAGCTGATCTAAAGAGTTTAGTAAGTTTATCTCCCTTAAATATACTAATAAAGTAGACTAAAAAGGTTAAAACTCTAAACTAAAGAGTTTAGAGCTTTTTGAAAGTTAAAAAGATTAGCAATTAACTGTGAAAACTGGTTAAATAAGCTGATCTAAAGAGTTTAGTAAGTTTATCTGTTTTAAATATACTAATAAAGTAGTCTAAATAGGTTAAAACGCTAGAAATAACTGTGCAGAGCTTTTTGAAAGTTAAAAAAGATTAGAAATTAACTGTGAAAACTGGTTAAATAAGCTGATCGAAAGAGTTTAGTAAGTTTATCTGTCTTAAATATACTAATAAAGTAGTCTAAATAGGTTAAACTCTAAAATAAAGTGTTTAGAGCTTTTTGAAAGTTAAAAAAGATTAGAAATTAACTGTGAAAACTGGTTAAATAAGCTGATCTAAAGAGTTTAGTAAGTTTATCTCTATTAAATATACTAATAAAGTAGTATAAATAGGTTAAAACTCTAAAATAAAGTGTTTAGAGCTTTTTGAAAGATAAAAAAGATTAGAAATTAACTATGAAAAATGGTTAAATAAAGTGATCTAAAGAGTTTAGTAAGTTATTCTGTCTTAAATATACTAATAAAGTAGTCTAAATAGGTTAAAACGCTAAAAATAACAGTTAAGAGCTTTTTGAAAGTTAAAAAGATTAGAAATTAACTGTGAAAACTGGTTAAATAAGGTGATCTAAAGAGTTTAGTAAGTTATTCTGTCTTAAATATACTAATAAAGTAGTCTAAATAGGTTAAAACGCTAAAAATAACTGTTTAGAGCTTTTTTAAAGTTAAAAAGATTAGAAATTAACTGTGAAAACTGGTCAAATAAGCTGATCTAAAGAGTTTAGTAAGTTTATCTGTCTTAAATATACTAATAAAGTAGTCTAAATAGGTTAAAACTCTAAAATAAAGAGTTTAGAGCTTTTTGTAAGTTAAAAAAGATTAGAAATCAACTGTGAAAACTGGTTAAATAAGCTGATCTAAAGAGTTTAGTAAGTTGATGTGTCTTAAATTTACTAATCATGTAGTCTAAATAGGTTAAAACTCTAAAATAAAGTGTTTAGAGCTTTTTGAAAGTTAAAAAAGATTAGAAATTAACTGTGAAAACTGGTTAAATAAGGTGATCTAAAGAGTTTAGTAAGTTTATCTGTCTTAAATATACTAATAAAGTAGTCTAAATAGGTTAAAACTCTAAAATAAAGAGTTTAGAGCTTTTTGAAAGTTAAAAAAATTAGAAATTAACTGTGAAAACTGGTTAAATAAGGTGATCTAAGGACTTTAGTAAGTTTATCTCCCTTAAATATACTAATAAAGTAGTCTAAATAGGTTAAAACTCTAAAATAAAGTGTTTAGAGCTTTTTGAAAGTTAAAAAAGATTAGAAATTAACTGTGAAAACTGGTTAAATAAGCTGATCTAAAGAGTTTAGAAAGTTTATCTCTCTTAAATTAACTAATAAAATAGTCTAAAAAGGTTAAAACTCTAAACTAAAGAGTTTAGAGCTTTTTTAAAGTTAAAAAAGATTAGAAATTAACTGTGAAAACAGGTTAAATAAGCTGATCTAAAGAGTTTAGTAAGTTTATCTGTCTTAAATATACTAATAAAGTAGTCTAAATAGGTTAAAACTCTAAAATAAAGAGTTTAGAGCTTTTTGAAAGTTAAAAAAATTAGAAATTAACTGTGAAAACTGGTTAAATAAGGTGATCTAAGGACTTTAGTAAGTTTCTCTCCCTTAAATATACTAATAAAGTAGTCTAAATTGGTTAAAACTCTAAAATAAAGTGTTTAGAGCTTTTTGAAAGTTAAAAAGATTAGAAATTAACTGTGAAAACTGGTTAAATAAGCTGATCTAAAGAGTTTAGAAAGTTTATCTGTCTTAAATTTACTAATAAAATAGTCTAAAAAGGTTAAAACTCTAAACTAAAGAGTTTAGACCTTTTTGAAAGTTAAAAAAGATTAGAAATTAACTGGGAAAACTGGTTAAATAAGGTGATCTAAAGAGTTTAGTAAGTTTATCTGTCTTAAATATACTAATAAAGTAGTCTAAATAGGTTAAAACTCTAAAATAAAGAGTTTAGAGCTTTTTGAAAGTTAAAAAAATTAGAAATTAACTGTGAAAACTGGTTAAATAAGGTGATCTAAGGACTTTAGTAAGTTTATCTCCCTTAAATATACTAATAAAGTAGTCTAAATAGGTTAAAACTCTAAAATAAAGTGTTTAGAGCTTTTTGAAAGTTAAAAAAGATTAGAAATTAACTGTGAAAACTGGTTAAATAAGCTGATCTAAAGAGTTTAGAAAGTTTATCTCTCTTAAATTTACTAATAAAATAGTCTAAAAAGGTTAAAACTCTAAACTAAAGAGTTTAGAGCTTTTTTAAAGTTAAAAAAGATTAGAAATTAACTGTGAAAACAGGTTAAATAAGCTGATCTAAAGAGTTTAGTAAGTTTATCTGTCTTAAATATACTAATAAAGTAGTCTAAATAGGTTAAAACTCTAAAATAAAGAGTTTAGAGCTTTTTGAAAGTTAAAAAAATTAGAAATTAACTGTGAAAACTGGTTAAATAAGGTGATCTAAGGACTTTAGTAAGTTTCTCTCCCTTAAATATACTAATAAAGTAGTCTAAATTGGTTAAAACTCTAAAATAAAGTGTTTAGAGCTTTTTGAAAGTTAAAAAAGATTAGAAATTAACTGTGAAAACTGGTTAAATAAGCTGATCTAAAGAGTTTAGAAAGTTTATCTGTCTTAAATTTACTAATAAAATAGTCTAAAAAGGTTAAAACTCTAAACTAAAGAGTTTAGACCTTTTTGAAAGTTAAAAAAGATTAGAAATTAACTGTGAAAACAGGTTAAATAAGCTGATCTAAAGAGTTTAGTAAGTTTATCTGTCTTAAATATACTAATAAAGTTGTCTAAATAGGTTAAAACGCTAGAAATAACAGTGTAGAGCTTTTTGAAAGTTAAAAAAGATTAGAAATCAACTGTGAAAACTGGTTAAATAAGCTGATCTAAAGAGTTTAGTAAGTTTATCTGTCTTAAATATACTAATAAAGTAGTCTAAATAGGTTAAAACGCTAGAAATAACAGTGTAGAGCTTTTTGAAAGTTAAAAAAGATTAGAAATCAACTGTGAAAACTGGTTAAATAAGCTGATCTAAAGAGTTTAGTAAGTTTATCTGTCTTAAATATACTAATAAAGTAGTCTAAATAGGTTAAAACTCTAAAATAAAGTGTTTAGAGCTTTTTAAAAGTTAAAAAAGATTAGAAATTAACTGTGAAAACTGGTTAAATAAGGTGATCTAAAGAGTTTAGTAAGTTATTCTGTCTTAAATATACTAATAAAGTAGTCAAAATTGGTTAAAACGCTAAAAATAACTGTTTAGAGCTTTTTGTAAGTTAAAAAAGATTAGAAATCAACTGTGAAAACTGGTTAAATAAGCTGATCTAATGAGTTTAGTAAGTTTATCTCTCTTAAATATACTAATAAAGTAGTCTAAATAGGTTACAACTCTAAAATAAAGTGTTTAGAGCTTTTTGAAAGTTAAAAAAGATTAGAAATTAACTGTGAAAACTGGTTAAATAAGGTGATCTAAAGAGTTTAGTAAGTTTATCTGACTTAAATATACTAATAAAGTAGTCTAAATAGGTTAAAACTCTAAAATAATGAGTTTAGAGCTTTTTGAAAGTTAAAAAAGATTAGAAATTAACTGTGAAAACTGGTTAAATAAGCTGATCTAAAGAGTTTAGTAAGTTTATCTCCCTTAAATATACTAATAAAGTAGACTAAAAAGGTTAAAACTCTAAACTAAAGAGTTTAGAGCTTTTTGAAAGTTAAAAAGATTAGCAATTAACTGTGAAAACTGGTTAAATAAGCTGATCTAAAGAGTTTAGTAAGTTTATCTGTCTTAAATATACTAATAAAGTAGTCTAAATAGGTTAAAACGCTAGAAATAACTGTGCAGAGCTTTTTGAAAGTTAAAAAACATTAGAAATTAACTGTGAAAACTGGTTAAATAAGCTGATCTAAAGAGTTTAGTAAGTTTATCTGTCTTAAATATACTAATAAAGTAGTCTAAATAGGTTAAACTCTAAAATAAAGTGTTTAGAGCTTTTTGAAAGTTAAAAAAGATTAGAAATTAACTATGAAAAATGGTTAAATAAAGTGATCTAAAGAGTTTAGTAAGTTATTCTGTCTTAAATATACTAATAAAGTAGTCTAAATAGGTTAAAACGCTAAAAATAACTGTTTAGAGCTTTTTTAAAGTTAAAAAGATTAGAAATTAACTGTGAAAACTGGTCAAATAAGCTGATCTAAAGAGTTTAGTAAGTTTATCTGTCTTAAATATACTAATAAAGTAGTCTAAATAGGTTAAAACTCTAAAATAAGAGCTTAGAGCTTTTTGTTAGTTAAAAAAGATTAGAAATTAACTCTGAAAACTGGTTAAATAAGCTGATCTAAAGAGTTTAGTAAGTTGATGTGTCTTAAATTTACTAATAATGTAGTCTAAATAGGTTAAAACTCTAAAATAAAGTGTTTAGAGCTTTTTGAAAGTTAAAAAAAGATTAGAAATTAACTGTGAAAACTGGTTAAATAAGGTGATCTAAAGAGTTTAGTAAGTTTATCTGTCTTAAATATACTAACAAAGTAGTCTAAATAGGTTTAAACTCTAAAATAAAGAGTTTAGAGCTTTTTGAAAGTTAAAAAAATTAGAAATTAACTGTGAAAACTGGTTAAATAAGCTGATCTAAAGAGTTTAGTAAGTTTATCTGTCTTAAATATACTAATAAAGTTGTCTAAATAGGTTAAAACGCTAGAAATAACAGGGTAGAGCTTTTTGAAAGTTAAAAAAGATTAGAAATTCACTTTGAAAACTGGTTAAATAAGCTGATCTAAAGAGTTTAGTAAGTTTATCTGTCTTAAATATACTAATAAAGTAGTCTAAATAGGATAAAACTCTAAAATAAAGAGTTTAGAGCTTTTTCAAAGTTAAAAAAGATTAGAAATTAACTGTTTAAACTGGTTAAATAAGGTGATCTAAAGAGTTTAGTAAGTTTATCTGTCTTAAATATAATAATAAAGTAGTCTAAATAGGATAAAACTCTAAAATAAAGAGTTTAGAGCTTTTTCAAAGTTAAAAAAGATTAGAAATTAACTGTTTAAACTGGTTAAATAAGGTGATCTAAAGAGTTTAGTAAGTTTATCTGTCTTAAATATAATAATAAAGTAGTCTAAATAGGTTAAATCTCTAAAATAAAGAGTTTAGAGCTTTTTGAAAGTTAAAAAAATTAGAAATTAACTGTGAAAACTGGTTAAATAAGCTGATCTAAAGAGTTTAGTAAGTTTATCTCCCTTAAATATACTAATAAAGTAGACTAAAAAGGTTAAAACTCTAAACTAAAGAGTTTAGAGCTTTTTGAAAGTTAAAAAGATTAGCAATTAACTGTGAAAACTGGTTAAATAAGCTGATCTAAAGAGTTTAGTAAGTTTATCTGTCTTAAATATACTAATAAAGTAGTCTAAATAGGTTAAAACGCTAGAAATAACTGTGCAGAGCTTTTTGAAAGTTAAAAAAGATTAGAAATTAACTGTGAAAACTGGTTAAATAAGCTGATCTAAAGAGTTTAGTAAGTTTATCTGTCTTAAATATACTAATAAAGTAGTCTAAATAGGTTAAACTCTAAAATAAAGTGTTTAGAGCTTTTTGAAAGTTAAAAAAGATTAGAAATTAACTATGAAAAATGGTTAAATAAAGTGATCTAAAGAGTTTAGTAAGTTATTCTGTCTTAAATATACTAATAAAGTAGTCTAAATAGGTTAAAACGCTAAAAATAACAGTTAAGAGCTTTTTGAAAGTTAAAAAGATTAGAAATTAACTGTGAAAACTGGTTAAATAAGGTGATCTAAAGAGTTTAGTAAGTTATTTTGTCTTAAATATACTAATAAATTAGTCTAAATAGGTTAAAACGCTAAAAATAACTGTTTAGAGCTTTTTTAAAGTTAAAAAGATTAGAAATTAACTGTGAAAACTGGTCAAATAAGCTGATCTAAAGAGTTTAGTAAGTTTATCTGTCTTAAATATACTAATAAAGTAGTCTAAATAGGTTAAAACTCTAAAATAAAGAGTTTAGAGCTTTTTGTAAGTTAAAAAAGATTTGAAATCAACTGTGAAAACTGGTTAAATAAGCTGATCTAAAGAGTTTAGTAAGTTGATGTGTCTTAAATTTACTAATAATGTAGTCTAAATAGGTTAAAACTCTAAAATAAAGTGTTTAGAGCTTTTTGAAAGTTAAAAAAGATTAGAAATTAACTGTGAAAACTGGTTAAATAAGGTGATCTAAAGAGTTTAGTAAGTTTATCTGTCTTAAATATACTAATAAAGTAGTCTAAATAGGTTAAAACTCTAAAATAAAGAGTTTAGAGCTTTTGAAAGTTAAAAAAATTAGAAATTAACTGTGAAAACTGGTTAAATAAGCTGATCTAAGGAGTTTAGTAAGTTTATCTCCCTTAAATATACTAATAAAGTTGTCTAAATAGGTTAAAACGCTAGAAATAACAGGGTAGAGCTTTTTGAAAGTTAAAAAAGATTAGAAATTCACTTTGAAAACTGGTTAAATAAGCTGATCTAAAGAGTTTAGTAAGTTTATCTGTCTTAAATATACTAATAAAGTAGTCTAAATAGGATAAAACTCTAAAATAAAGAGTTTAGAGCTTTTTCAAAGTTAAAAAAGATTAGAAATTAACTGTTTAAACTGGTTAAATAAGGTGATCTAAAGAGTTTAGTAAGTTTATCTGTCTTAAATATAATAATAAAGTAGTCTAAATAGGATAAAACTCTAAAATAAAGAGTTTAGAGCTTTTTCAAAGTTAAAAAAGATTAGAAATTAACTGTTTAAACTGGTTAAATAAGGTGATCTAAAGAGTTTAGTAAGTTTATCTGTCTTAAATATAATAATAAAGTAGTCTAAATAGGTTAAATCTCTAAAATAAAGAGTTTAGAGCTTTTTGAAAGTTAAAAAAATTAGAAATTAACTGTGAAAACTGGTTAAATAAGCTGATCTAAAGAGTTTAGTAAGTTTATCTCCCTTAAATATACTAATAAAGTAGACTAAAAAGGTTAAAACTCTAAACTAAAGAGTTTAGAGCTTTTTGAAAGTTAAAAAGATTAGCAATTAACTGTGAAAACTGGTTAAATAAGCTGATCTAAAGAGTTTAGTAAGTTTATCTGTCTTAAATATACTAATAAAGTAGTCTAAATAGGTTAAAACGCTAGAAATAACTGTGCAGAGCTTTTTGAAAGTTAAAAAAGATTAGAAATTAACTGTGAAAACTGGTTAAATAAGCTGATCTAAAGAGTTTAGTAAGTTTATCTGTCTTAAATATACTAATAAAGTAGTCTAAATAGGTTAAACTCTAAAATAAAGTGTTTAGAGCTTTTTGAAAGTTAAAAAAGATTAGAAATTAACTATGAAAAATGGTTAAATAAAGTGATCTAAAGAGTTTAGTAAGTTATTCTGTCTTAAATATACTAATAAAGTAGTCTAAATAGGTTAAAACGCTAAAAATAACAGTTAAGAGCTTTTTGAAAGTTAAAAAGATTAGAAATTAACTGTGAAAACTGGTTAAATAAGGTGATCTAAAGAGTTTAGTAAGTTATTTTGTCTTAAATATACTAATAAATTAGTCTAAATAGGTTAAAACGCTAAAAATAACTGTTTAGAGCTTTTTTAAAGTTAAAAAGATTAGAAATTAACTGTGAAAACTGGTCAAATAAGCTGATCTAAAGAGTTTAGTAAGTTTATCTGTCTTAAATATACTAATAAAGTAGTCTAAATAGGTTAAAACTCTAAAATAAAGAGTTTAGAGCTTTTTGTAAGTTAAAAAAGATTTGAAATCAACTGTGAAAACTGGTTAAATAAGCTGATCTAAAGAGTTTAGTAAGTTGATGTGTCTTAAATTTACTAATAATGTAGTCTAAATAGGTTAAAACTCTAAAATAAAGTGTTTAGAGCTTTTTGAAAGTTAAAAAAGATTAGAAATTAACTGTGAAAACTGGTTAAATAAGGTGATCTAAAGAGTTTAGTAAGTTTATCTGTCTTAAATATACTAATAAAGTAGTCTAAATAGGTTAAAACTCTAAAATAAAGAGTTTAGAGCTTTTGAAAGTTAAAAAAATTAGAAATTAACTGTGAAAACTGGTTAAATAAGCTGATCTAAGGAGTTTAGTAAGTTTATCTCCCTTAAATATACTAATAAAGTAGTCTAAATTGGTTAAAACTCTAAAATAAAGTGTTTAGAGCTTTTTGAAAGTTAAAAAAGATTAGAAATTAACTGTGAAAACTGGTTAAATAAGCTGATCTAAAGAGTTTAGAAAGTTTATCTGTCTTAAATTTACTAATAAAATAGTCTAAAAAGGTTAAAACTCTAAACTAAAGAGTTTAGAGCTTTTTGAAAGTTAAAAAAGATTAGAAATTAACTGTGAAAACTGGTTAAATAAGCTGATCTAAAGAGTTTAGTAAGTTTATCTGTCTTAAATATACTAATAAAGTTGTCGAAATAGGTTAAAACGCTAAAAATAACTGTTTAGAGCTTTTTGAAAGTTGAAAAGATTAGAAATTAACTGTGAAAACTGGTCAAATAAGCTGATCTAAAGAGTATAGTAAGTTTATCTGTTTTAAATATACTAATAAAGTAGTCTAAATAGGCTAAAACTCTAAAATAAAGTGTTTAGAGCTTTTTAAAAGTTAAAAAAGATTAGAAATTAACTGTGAAAACTGGTTAAATAAGCTGATCTGAAGAGTTTAGTAAGTTTCTCTGTCTTAAATATACTAATAAAGTAGTCTAAATAGGTTAAAACGCTAAAGATAACTATAGAGCTTTTTCAAAGTTAAATAGATTAGAAATTAACTGTGAAAACTGGTTAAATAAGCTGATCTAAAGAGTTTAGTAAGTTTATCTGTCTTAAATATACTAATAAAGTAGTCTAAATAGGTTAAAACTCTAAAATAAAGAGTTTATAGCGTTTTGAAATTTTAAAAAGATTAGAAATTAACTATGAAAACTGGTTAAATAAGGTGATGTAAAGAGTTTAGTAAGTTATTCTGTCTTAAACTTACTAATAAAGTAGTCTAAATAGGTTAAAACGCTAAAAAAAACTGTTTAGACCTTTTTGAAAGTTAAAAAAGATTAGAAATCAACTGTGAAAACTGGTTAAATAAGCTGATGTAAAGAGTTTAGTAAGTTTATCTGTCTTAAATATACTAATAAAGTAGTTTAAATAGGTTAAAACTCTAAAATAAAGTTTTTAGAGGTTTTTGAAAGTTAACAAAGATTAGAAATTAACTGTGAAAACTGGTTAAATAAGCTGATCTAAAGAGTTTAGTAAGTTTATCTGTCTTACATTTACTAATAAAGTAGTCTAAATAGGTTAAAACTCTAAAATAAAGTGTTTAGAGCTTTGTGAAAGATAAAAAAGATTATAGATTAACTGTGAAAACTGGTTAAATAAGCTGATCTAAAGAATTTAGTAAGTTTATCTGTCTTAAATATACTAATAAAGTAGTCTAAATAGGTTAAAACGCTAAAAATAACTGTTTAGAGCTTTTTGAAAGTTAAAAAAGATTAGAAATTAACTGTGAAAACTGGTTAAATAAGCTGATCTAAAGAGTTTAGTAAGTTTATCTGACTTAAATATACTAATAAAGTAGTCTAAATAGGTTAAAACTCTAAAATATAGTGTTTGGAGCTTTTTCCAAGTTAAAAAAGATTAGAAATTAACTGTGAAAATGGTTAAATAAGCTGATCTAAAGAGTTTAGTAAGTTTATCTGTCTTAAATATACTAATAAAGTAGTCTAAATAGGTTAAAACTCTAAAATAAAGTGTTTAGAGCTTTTTGAAAGTTAAAAAAGATTACAAATTAACTGTGAAAACTGGTTAAATAAGGTGACCTAAAGAGTTTAGTAAGTTTATCCGTCTTAGATATACTAATAAAGTAGTCTAAATAGGTTAAAACTCTAAAATAAAGTGTTTAGAGCTTTTTGAAAGTTAAAAAAGATTAGAAATTAACTGTGAAAACTGGTTTAATAAGCTGATCTAAAGAGGTTAGTAGGTTTATTGTCTTAAATATACTAATAAAGTAGCTATATAGGTTGAAACTCTAAAGTAAAGAGTTAGAGCTTTTTAAAAGTTAAAAAAGATTAGAAATTAACTGTGAAAACTGGTTAAATAAGCTGATCTAAAGAGTTTAGTAAGTTTATCTGTCTTAAATAAACTAATAAAGTAGTCTAAGTAGGTTAAAACTCTAAAATAAAGAGTTGGGAACCTTTAGAAAGTTAAAAAATATTAGAAATTAACTGTGAAAACTGGTTAAAGAAGCTGATTTAAAGAGTTTAGTAAGTTTATCTCCTTTAAATATACTAATAAAGTAGTCTAAATAGGTTTAAAGACTAAAATAAAGAGTTTAGAGCTTTTTGAAAGTTAAAAAAGATTAGAAATTAACTGTGAAAACTGGTTAAATAAGCTGATCTAAAGAGTTTAGTAAGTTTATCTGTCTTAAATATACTAATAAAGTAGTCTAAATAGGTTAAAACTCTAAAATAAAGTGTTTAGAGCATTTTGAAAGTTAAAAAAGATTAGAAATTAACTGTTTAAACTGGTTAAATAAGGTGATCTAAAGAGTTTAGTAAGTTTATCTGTCTTAAATATAATAATAAAGTAGTCTAAATAGGTTAAAACTCTAAAATAAACTTTTTAGAGCTTTTTCAAAGTTAAAAACGATTATAAATTAACTGTGAAAACTGGTTAAATAAGCTGATCTAAAGAGTTTAGTAAGTTTATCTGTCTTAAATATACTAATAAAGTAGTCTAAATAGGTTAAAACTCTAAAATAAAGTGTTTAGAGCTTTTTGAAAGTTAAAAAAGATTAGAAATTAACTGTTTAAACTGGTTAATAAGGTGATCTAAAGAGTGTAGTAAGTTTATCTGTCTTAAATATAATAATAAAGTAGTCTAAATATGTTAAAACTCTAAAATAAACTGTTTAGAGCTTTTTCAAAGTTAAAAACGATTAGAAATTAACTGTGAAAACTGGTTAAATAAGCTGATCTAAAGAGTTTAGTAAGTTTATCTGTCTTAAATATACTAATAAAGTAGTCTAAATAGGTTAAAACTCTAAAATAAAGAGTTTAGAGCTTTTTGTAAGTTAAAAAAGATTTGAAATCAACTGTGAAAACTGGTTAAATAAGCTGATCTAAAGAGTTTAGTAAGTTGATGTGTCTTAAATTTACTAATAATGTAGTCTAAATAGGTTAAAACTCTAAAATAAAGTGTTTAGAGCTTTTTGAAAGTTAAAAAAGATTAGAAATTAACTGTGAAAACTGGTTAAATAAGGTGATCTAAAGAGTTTAGTAAGTTTATCTGTCTTAAATATACTAATAAAGTAGTCTAAATAGGTTAAAACTCTAAAATAAAGAGTTTAGAGCTTTTGAAAGTTAAAAAAATTAGAAATTAACTGTGAAAACTGGTTAAATAAGCTGATCTAAGGAGTTTAGTAAGTTTATCTCCCTTAAATATACTAATAAAGTAGTCTAAATTGGTTAAAACTCTAAAATAAAGTGTTTAGAGCTTTTTGAAAGTTAAAAAAGATTAGAAATTAACTGTGAAAACTGGTTAAATAAGCTGATCTAAAGAGTTTAGAAAGTTTATCTGTCTTAAATTTACTAATAAAATAGTCTAAAAAGGTTAAAACTCTAAACTAAAGAGTTTAGAGCTTTTTGAAAGTTAAAAAAGATTAGAAATTAACTGTGAAAACTGGTTAAATAAGCTGATCTAAAGAGTTTAGTAAGTTTATCTGTCTTAAATATACTAATAAAGTTGTCGAAATAGGTTAAAACGCTAGAAATAACAGTGTAGAGCTTTTTGAAAGTTAAAAAAGATTAGAAATTCACTTTGAAAACTGGTTAAATAAGCTGATCTAAAGAGTTTAGTAAGTTTATCTGTCTTAAATATACTAATAAAGTAGTCTAAATAGGATAAAACTCTAAAATAAAGAGTTTAGAGCTTTTTCAAAGTTAAAAAAGATTAGAAATTAACTGTGAAAACTGGTTAAATAAGCTGATCTAAAGAGTTTAGTAAGTTTATCTGTCTTAAATATACTAATAAAGTAGTCTAAATAGTTTAAAACGCTAAAAATAACTGTTTAGAGCTTTTTGAAAGTTGAAAAGATTAGAAATTAACTGTGAAAACTGGTCAAATAAGCTGATCTAAAGAGTATAGTAAGTTTATCTGTTTTAAATATACTAATAAAGTAGTCTAAATAGGCTAAAACTCTAAAATAAAGTGTTTAGAGCTTTTTAAAAGTTAAAAAAGATTAGAAATTAACTGTGAAAACTGGTTAAATAAGCTGATCTGAAGAGTTTAGTAAGTTTCTCTGTCTTAAATATACTAATAAAGTAGTCTAAATAGGTTAAAACGCTAAAGATAACTGTAGAGCTTTTTCAAAGTTAAATAGATTAGAAGTTAACTGTGAAAACTGGTTAAATAAGCTGATCTAAAGAGTTTAGTAAGTTTATCTGTCTTAAATATACTAATAAAGTAGTCTAAATAGGTTAAAACTCTAAAATAAAGAGTTTATAGCGTTTTGAAATTTTAAAAAGATTAGAAATTAACTATGAAAACTGGTTAAATAAGGTGATGTAAAGAGTTTAGTAAGTTATTCTGTCTTAAACTTACTAATAAAGTAGTCTAAATAGGTTAAAACGCTAAAAAAAACTGTTTAGACCTTTTTGAAAGTTAAAAAAGATTAGAAATCAACTGTGAAAACTGGTTAAATAAGCAGATGTAAAGAGTTTAGTAAGTTTATCTGTCTTAAATATACTAATAAAGTAGTTTAAATAGGTTAAAACTCTAAAATAAAGTGTTTAGAGGTTTTTGAAAGTTAACAAAGATTAGAAATTAACTGTGAAAACTGGTTAAATAAGCTGATCTAAAGAGTTTAGTAAGTTTATCTGTCTTACATTTACTAATAAAGTAGTCTAAATAGGTTAAAACTCTAAAATAAAGTGTTTAGAGCTTTGTGAAAGATAAAAAAGATTATAGATTAACTGTGAAAACTGGTTAAATAAGCTGATCTAAAGAATTTAGTAAGTTTATCTGTCTTAAATATACTAATAAAGTAGTCTAAATAGGTTAAAACGCTAAAAATAACTGTTTAGAGCTTTTTGAAAGTTAAAAAAGATTAGAAATTAACTGTGAAAACTGGTTAAATAAGCTGATCTAAAGAGTTTAGTAAGTTTATCTGTCTTAAATATACTAATAAAGTAGTCTAAATAGGTTAAAACTCTAAAATATAGTGTTTGGAGCTTTTTCCAAGTTAAAAAAGATTAGAAATTAACTGTGAAAATGGTTAAATAAGCTGATCTAAAGAGTTTAGTAAGTTTATCTGTCTTAAATATACTAATAAAGTAGTCTAAATAGGTTAAAACTCTAAAATAAAGTGTTTAGAGCTTTTTGAAAAGTAAAAAAGATTACAAATTAACTGTGAAAACTGGTTAAATAAGGTGACCTAAAGAGTTTAGTAAGTTTATCCGTCTTAGATATACTAATAAAGTAGTCTAAATAGGTTAAAACTCTAAAATAAAGTGTTTAGAGCTTTTTGAAAGTTAAAAAAGATTAGAAATTAACTGTGAAAACTGGTTTAATAAGCTGATCTAAAGAGGTTAGTAGGTTTATTGTCTTAAATATACTAATAAAGTAGCTATATAGGTTGAAACTCTAAAGTAAAGAGTTAGAGCTTTTTAAAAGTTAAAAAAGATTAGAAATTAACTGTGAAAACTGGTTAAATAAGCTGATCTAAAGAGTTTAGTAAGTTTATCTGTCTTAAATAAACTAATAAAGTAGTCTAAGTAGGTTAAAACTCTAAAATAAAGAGTTGGGAACCTTTAGAAAGTTAAAAAATATTAGAAATTAACTGTGAAAACTGGTTAAAGAAGCTGATTTAAAGAGTTTAGTAAGTTTATCTCCTTTAAATATACTAATAAAGTAGTCTAAATAGGTTTAAAACTAAAATAAAGAGTTTAGAGCTTTTTGAAAGTTAAAAAAGATTAGAAATTAACTGTGAAAACTGGTTAAATAAGCTGATCTAAAGAGTTTAGTAAGTTTATCTGTCTTAAATGTACTAATAAAGTAGTCTAAATAGGTTAAAACTCTAAAATAAAGTGTTTAGAGCATTTTGAAAGTTAAAAAAGATTAGAAATTAACTGTTTAAACTGGTTAAATAAGGTGATCTAAAGAGTTTAGTAAGTTTATCTGTCTTAAATATAATAATAAAGTAGTCTAAATAGGTTAAAACTCTAAAATAAACTGTTTAGAGCTTTTTCAAAGTTAAAAACGATTATAAATTAACTGTGAAAACTGGTTAAATAAGCTGATCTAAAGAGTTTAGTAAGTTTATCTGTCTTAAATATACTAATAAAGTAGTCTAAATAGGTTAAAACTCTAAAATAAAGTGTTTAGAGCTTTTTGAAAGTTAAAAAAGATTAGAAATTAACTGTTTAAACTGGTTAATAAGGTGATCTAAAGAGTGTAGTAAGTTTATCTGTCTTAAATATAATAATAAAGTAGTCTAAATAAGTTAAAACTCTAAAATAAACTGTTTAGAGCTTTTTCAAAGTTAAAAACGATTAGAAATTAACTGTGAAAACTGGTTAAATAAGCTGATCTAAAGAGTTTAGTAAGTTTATCTGTCTTAAATATACTAATAAAGTAGTCTAAATAGGTTAAAACTCTAAAATAAAGTGTTTAGAGCTTTTTGAAAGTTAAAAAAGATTATAAATTAACTGTGAAAACTGGTTAAATAAGGTGATCTAAAGAGTTTAGTTAGTTATTCTGCCTTAAATATACTAATAAAGTAGTCAAAATAGGTTAAAACGCTAAAAATAACTGTTTAAAGCTTTTTGAAAGTTAAAAAAGATTAGAAAACAAGTGTGAAAACTGTTTAGATAAGCTGATCTAAAGAGTTTAGTAACTTTATCTGTCTTAAATATACTAATAAAGTAGTCTAAATAGGTTAAAAAGCTAAAAATAACTGTTTAGCCCTTTTTTAAAGTTAAAAACATTAGAAATTAACTGTGAAAACTGGTCAAATAAGCTGATCTAAAGAGTTTAGTAAGTTTATCTGTCTTAAATATACTAATAAAGTAGTCTAAATAGGTTAAAACTCTAAAATTAAGTGTTTAGAGCTTTTTTAAAGTTAAAAAAGATTAGAAATTAACTGTGAAAACTGGTTAAATAAGGTGATCTAAAGAGTTTAGTAAGTTATTCTGTCTTAAATATACTAATAAAGTAGTCTAAATAGGTTAAAACGCTAAAAATAACTGTTTAGACCTTTTTGAAAGTTAAAAAAGATTAGAAATCAACTGTGAAAACTGGTTAAATAAGCTGTTCTAAAGAGTTTAGTAAGTTTATCTCCCTTAAATATACTAATAAAGTAGACTAAAAAGGTTAAAACGCTAAAAAGAACTGTTTAGACCTTTTTGAAATTTAAAAAAGATTAGAAATCAACTGTGAAAACTGGTTAAATAAGGTGATCTAAAGAGTTTAGTAAGTTATTCTGTCTTAAATATACTAATAAAGTAGTCTAAATAGGTTAAAACGCTAAAAATAACTTTTTAGAGCTTTTTTAAAGTTAAAAAAGATTAGAAAACAACTATGAGAACTGGTTAAATAAGCTGATCTAAAGAGGTTAGTAAGTTTATCTGTCTTAAATATACTAATAAAGTAGTCTAAATAGGTTAAAAAGCTAAAAATAACTGTTTAGACCTTTTTTAAAGATAAAAACATTAGAAATTAAATGTGAAAACTGGTCAAATAAGCTGATCTAAAGAGTTTAGTAAGTTCATCTGTCTTAAATATACTAATAAAGTAGTCTAAATAGGTTAAAACTCTAAAATAAAGTGTTTAGAGCTTTTTGAAAGTTAAAAAAGATTAGAAATTAACTGTGAAAACTGGTTAAATAAGTTGATCTAAAGAGTTTAGTAAGTCATTCTGTCTTAAATATACTAATAAAGTAGTCTAAATAGGTTAAAACGCTAAAAATAACTGTTTAGACCTTTTTGAAAGTTAAAAAAGATTAGAAATCAACTGTGAAAACTGGTTAAATAAGCTGTTCTAAAGAGTTTAGTAAGTTTATATGTCTTAAATATACTAATAAAGTAGTCTAAATAGGTTAAAACTCTAAAATAAAGTGTTTAGACCTTTTTGAAAGTTAAAAAAGATTAGAAATTAACTGTGAAACCTGGTTAAATAAGCTGATCTAAAGAGTTTAGTAAGTTTATCTGTCTTAAATATACTAATAAAGTAGTCTAAATAGGATAAAACGCTAAAAATAACTGTTTAGAGCTTTTCGAAAGTTAAAAAAGATTTGAATTTAACTGTGAAAACTGGTTAAATAAGCTGATCGAAAGAGTTTAGTAAGTTTATCTGTCTTAAATATACTAATAAAGTAGTCTAAATAGGTGAAAAATCTAAACTAAAGTGTTTAGAGCTTTTTGAAAGTTAAAAAAGATTAGAAATTAACTGTGAAAACTGGTTAAATAAGCTGATCTAAAGAGTTTAGTAAGTTATTCTGTCTTAAATATACTAATAAAGTAGTCTAAATAGGTTAAAACGCTAAAAATACCTGTTTAGACCTTTTTGAAAGTTAAAAAAGATTACTAATCAACAGTGAAAACTGGTTAAATAAGCTGATCTAAAGAGTTTAGTAAGTTTATCTGTCTTAAATATACTAATAAAGTAGTCTAAATAGGTTAAAACTCTAAAATAAAGTGTTTAGAGCTTTTTGAAAGTTAAAAAAGATTAGAAATTAACTGTGAAAACTGGTTAAATAAGGTGATCTAAAGAGTTTACTAAGTTTATCTGTCTTAAATATACTAATAAAGTAGTCTAAATAGGTTAAAACTCTAAAATAAAGTGTTTAGAGCTTTTTGAAAGTTAAAAAAGATTAGAAATTAACTGTGAAAACTGGTTAAATAAGCTGATCTAAAGAGTTTAGTAAGTTTATCTGTCTTAAATATACTAATAAAGTAGTCTAAATAGGTTAAAACTCTAAAATATAGTGTTTGGAGCTTTTTCAAAGTTAAAAAAGATTAGATATTAACTGTGAAAATGGTTAAATAAGCTGATCTAAAGAGTTTAGTAAGTTATTCTGTCTTAAATATACTAATAAAGTAGTCTAAATAGGTTAAAACGCTAAAAATACCTGTTTAGACCTTTTTGAAAGTTAAAAAAGATTACTAATCAACAGTGAAAACTGGTTAAATAAGCTGATCTAAAGAGTTTAGTAAGTTTATCTGTCTTAAATATACTAATAAAGTAGTCTAAATAGGTTAAAACTCTAAAATAAAGTGTTTAGAGCTTTTTGAAAGTTAAAAAAGATTAGAAATTAACTGTGAAAACTGGTTAAATAAGGTGATCTAAAGAGTTTACTAAGTTTATCTGTCTTAAATATACTAATAAAGTAGTCTAAATAGGTTAAAACTCTAAAATAAAGTGTTTAGAGCTTTTTGAAAGTTAAAAAAGATTAGAAATTAACTGTGAAAACTGGTTAAATAAGCTGATCTAAAGAGTTTAGTAAGTTTATCTGTCTTAAATATACTAATAAAGTAGTCTAAATAGGTTAAAACTCTAAAATATAGTGTTTGGAGCTTTTTCAAAGTTAAAAAAGATTAGATATTAACTGTGAAAATGGTTAAATAAGCTGATCTAAAGAGTTTAGTAAGTTTATCTGTCTTAAATATACTAATAAAGTAGTCTAAATAGGTTAAAACTCTAAAATAAAGTGTTTAGAGCTTTTTGAAAGTTAAAAAAGATTAGAAATTAACTGTGAAAACTGGTTAAATAAGGTGACCTAAAGAGTTTAGTAAGTTTATCCGTCTTAGATATACTAATAAAGTAGTCTAAATAGGTTAAAACTCTAAAATAAAGTGTTTAGAGCTTTTTGAAAGTTAAAAAAGATTAGAAATTAACTGTGAAAACTGGTTAAATAAGCTAATCTAAAGAGGTTAGTAAGTTTATTGTGTTAAATATACTAATAAAGTAGTCTATATAGGTTGAAACTCTAAAGTAAAGAGTTAGAGCTTTTTAAAAGTTAAAAAAGATTAGAAATTAACTGTGAAAACTGGTTAAATAAGCTGATCTAAAGAGTTTAGTAAGTTTATCTGTCTTAAATAAACTAATAAAGTAGTCTAAATAGGTTAAAACTCTAAAATAAAGAGTTGGGAACTTTTAGAAAGTTAAAAAAGATTAGAAATTAACTGTGAAAACTGGTTAAAGAAGCTGATTTAAAGATTTTAGTAAGTTTATCTCTTTTAAATATACTAATAAAGTAGTCTAAATAGGTTAAAAGACTAAAATAAAGAGTTTAGAGCTTTTTGAAAGTTAAAAAAGATTAGAAATTAACTGTGAAAACTGGTTAAATAAGCTGATCTAAAGAGTTTAGTAAGTTTATCTGTCTTAAATATACTAATAAAGTAGTCTAAATAGGTTAAAACTCTAAAATAAAGTGTTTAGAGCATTTTTGAAAGTTAAAAAAGATTAGAAATTAACTGTTTAAACTGGTTAAATAAGGTGATCTAAAGAGTTTAGTAAGTTTATCTGTCTTAAATATAATAATAAAGTAGTCTAAATAGGTTAAAACTCTAAAATAAACTGTTTAGAGCTTTTTCAAAGTTAAAAACGAATAGAAATTAACTGTGAAAACTGGTTAAATAAGCTGATCTAAAGAGTTTAGTAAGTTTATCTGTCTTAAATATACTAATAAAGTAGTCTAAATAGGTTAAAACTCTAAAATAAAGTGTTTAGAGCTTTTTGAAAGTTAAAAAAGATTAAAAATTAACTGTGAAAACTGGTTAAATAAGGTGATCTAAAGAGTTTAGTTAGTTATTCTGTCTTAAATATACTAATAAAGTAGTCTAAATAGGTTAAACCTCTAAAAATAACTATTTAGAGCTTTTTCAAAGTTAAAAAAGATTAGAAAACAAGTGTGAAAACTGTTTAAATAAGCTGATCTAAAGAGTTTAGTAAGTTTATCTGTCTTAAATATACTAATAAAGTAGTCTAAATAGGTTAAAACTCTAAAATAAAGTGTTTAGAGCTTTTTCAAAGTTAAAAAAGATTAGAAATTAACTGTGAAAACTGGTTAAATAAGCTGATCTAAAGAGTTTAGTAAGTTTATCTGTCTTAAATATACTAATAAAGTAGTCTAAATAGGTTAAAACTCTAAAATAAAGTGTTTAAAGCTTTTTGAAAGTTAAAAAAGATTAGAAATTAACTGTGAAAACTGGTTAAATAAGGTGATCTAAAGAGTTTAGTAAGTTTATCTGTCTTAAATATACTAATAAAGTAGTCTAAATAGGTTAAAACTCTAAAATAAAGTGTTTAGAGCATTTTTGAAAGTTAAAAAAGATTAGAAATTAACTGTTTAAACTGGTTAAATAAGGTGATCTAAAGAGTTTAGTAAGTTTATCTGTCTTAAATATAATAATAAAGTAGTCTAAATAGGTTAAACCTCTAAAAATAACTGTTTAGAGCTTTTTCAAAGTTAAAAAAGATTAGAAAACAAGTGTGAAAACTGTTTAAATAAGCTGATCTAAAGAGTTTAGTAAGTTTATCTGTCTTAAATATACTAATAAAGTAGTCTAAATAGGTTGAAACTCTAAAAAAAAGTGTTTAGAGCTTTTTGAAAGTTAAAAAAGATTAGAAATTAACTGTGAAAACTGGTTAAATAAGCTGATCTAAAGAGTTTAGTAAGTTTATCTGTCTTAAATATACTAATAAAGTAGTCTAAATAGGTTAAAACTCTAAAATAAAGTGTTTAGAGCATTTTTTAAAGTTAAAAAAGATTAGAAATTAACTGTTTAAACTGGTTAAATAAGGTGATCTAAAGAGTTTAGTAAGTTTATCTGTCTTAAATATAATAATAAAGTAGTCTAAATAGGTTAAAACTCTAAAATAAACTGTTTAGAGCTTTTTCAAAGTTAAAAACGATTATAAATTAACTGTGAAAACTGGTTAAATAAGCTGATCTAAAGAGTTTAGTAAGTTTATCTGTCTTAAATATACTAATAAAGTAGTCTAAATAGGTTAAAACTCTAAAATAAAGTGTTTAGAGCTTTTTGAAAGTTAAAAAAGATTAGAAATTAACTGTGAAAACTGGTTAAATAAGGTGATCTAAAGAGTCTAGTTAGTTATTCTGTCTTAAATATACTAATAAAGTAGTCTAAATAGGTTAAAACTCTAAAAATAACTGTTTAGAGCTTTTTCAAAGTTAAAAAAGATTAGAAAACAAGTGTGAAAACTGGTTAAATAAGCTGATCTAAAGAGTTTAGTAAGTTTATCTGTCTTAAATATACTATTAAAGTAGTCTAAATAGGTTAAAACTCTAAAATAAAGTGTTTAAAGCTTTTTGAAAGTTAAAAAAGATTAGAAATTAACTGTGAAAACTGGTTAAATAAGCTGATCTAAAGAGTTTAGTAAGTTTATCTGTCTTAAATATACTAATAAAGTAGTCTAAATAGGTTAAAACTCTAAAATAAAGTGTTTAGAGCATTTTTGAAAGTTAAAAAAGATTAGAAATTAACTGTTTAATCTGGTTAAATAAGGTGATCTAAAGAGTTTAGTAAGTTTATCTGTCTTAAATATAATAATAAAGTAGTCTAAATAGGTTAAAACTCTAAAATAAACTGTTTAGAGCTTTTTGAAAGTTAAAAACGATTAGAAATTAACTGTGAAAACTGGTTAAATAAGCTGATGTAAAGAGTTTAGTAAGTTTATCTGTCTTAAATATACTAATAAAGTAGTCTAAATAGGTTAAAACTCTAAAATAAAGTGTTTAGAGCTTTTTGAAAGTTAAAAAAGATTAGAAAACAAGTGTGAAAACTGTTTAAATAAGCTGATCTAAAGAGTTTAGTAAGTTTATCTGTCTTAAATATACTAATAAAGTAGTCTAAATAGGTTAAAACTCTAAAATAAAGTGTTTAGAGCTTTTTCAAAGTTAAAAAAGATTAGAAATTAACTGTGAAAAATGGTTAAATAAGCTGATCTAAAGTGTTTAGTAAGTTATTCTGTCTTAAATATACTAATAAAGTAGTCTAAATAGGTTAAAACGTTAAAAATAACTTTTTAGAGCTTTTTGAAAGTTAAAAAAGATTAGAAATCAACTATGAGAACTGGTTAAATAAGCTGATCTAAAGAGGTTAGTAAGTTTATCTGTCTTAAATATACTAATAAAGTAGTCTAAATAGGTTTAAAAGCTAAAAATAACTGTTTAGACCTTTTTTAAAGTTAAAAACATTAGAAATTAACTGTGAAAACTGGTCAAATACGCTGATCTAAAGAGTTTAGTAAGTTTATCTGTCTTAAATATACTAATAAAGTAGTCTAAATAGGTTAAAACTCTAAAATAAAGTGTTTAGAGCTTGTTGAAAGTTAAAAAAGATTAGAAATTAACTGTGAAAACTGGTTAAATAAGCTGATCTAAAGAGTTTAGTAAGTTATTCTGTCTTAAATATACTAATAAAGTAGTCTAAATAGGTTAAAACGCTAAAAATAACTGTTTAGACCTTTTTGAAAGTTAAAAAAGATTAGAAATCAACTGTGAAAACTGGTTAAATAAGCTGTTCTAAAGAGTTTAGTAAGTTTATCTCCCTTAAATATACTAATAAAGTAGACTAAAAAGGTTAAAACGCTAAAAATAACTTTTTAGACCTTTTTGAAAGTTAAAAAAGATTAGAAATCAACTGTGAAAACTGGTTAAATAAGCTGATCTAAAGAGTTTAGTAAGTTATTCTGTCTTAAATATACTAATAAAGTAGTCTAAATAGGTTAAAACGCTAAAAATAACTTTTTAGAGCTTTTTGAAAGTTAAAAAAGATTAGAAAACAACTATGAGAACTAGTTAAATAAGCTGATCTAAAGAGGTTAGTAAGTTTATCTGTCTTAAATATACTAATAAAGTAGTCTAAATAGGTTAAAAAGCTAAAAATAACTGTTTAGACCTTTTTTAAAGTTAAAAACATTAGAAATTAACTGTGAAAACTGGTCAAATAAGCTGATCTAAAGAGTTTAGTAAGTTTATCTGACTTAAATATACTAATAAAGTAGCCTAAATTGGTTAAAACTCTAAAATAAAGTGTTTAGAGCTTTTTGAAAGTTAAAAAAGATTAGAAATTAACTGTGAAAACTGGTTAAATAAGCTGATCTAAAGAGTTTAGTAAGTTATTCTGTCTTAAATATACTAATAAAGTAGTCTAAATAGGTTAAAACGCTAAAAATAACTGTTTAGACCTTTTTCAAAGTTAAAAAAGATTAGAAATCAACTGTGAAAACTGGTTAAATAAGCTGTTCTAAAGAGTTTAGTAAGTTTATATGTCTTAAATATACTAATAAAGTAGTCTAAATAAGTTAAAACTCTAAAATAAAGTGTTTAGAGCTTTTTGAAAGTTAAAAAAGATTAGAAATTAACTGTGAAACCTGGTTAAATAAGCTGATCTAAAGAGTTTAGTAAGTTTATCTGTCTTAAATATACTAATAAAGTAGTCTAAATAGGTTAAAACTCTAAAATAAAGTGTTTAGAGCTTTTTGAAAGTTAAAAAAGATTAGAAATTAACTGTAAAAACTGGTTAAATAAGGTGATCTAAAGAGTTTAATAAGTTATTCTGTCTTAAATATACTAATAAAGTAGTCTAAATAGGTTAAAACTCTAAAAATAACTGTTTAGAGCTTTTTGAAAGTTAAAAAAGATTAGAAAACAACTATGAAAACTGGTTAAATAAGCTGATCTAAAGAGTTTAGTAAGTTCATCTGTCTTAAATATACTAATAAAGTAGTCTAAATAGGTTAAAAAGCTAAAAATAACTGTAGAGCTTTTTGAAATTAAAAAGATTAGAAATTAACTGTGAAAACTGGTTAAATAAGCTGATCTAAAGAGTTTAGTAAGTTATTCTGTCTTAAATATACTAATAAAGTAGCCTAAATAGGTTAAAACGCTAAAAATAACTGTTTAGACCTTTTTGAAAGTTAAAAAAGATTAGAAATCAACTGTGAAAACTGGTTAAATAAGCTGATCTAAAGAGTTTAGTAAGTTTATCTGTCTTAAATATACTAATAAAGTAGTCTAAATAGGTTAAAACTCTAAAATAAAGTGTTTAGAGCTTTTTGAAAGTTAAAAAAGATTAGAAATTAACTGTGAAACCTGGTTAAATAAGCTGATCTAAAGAGTTTAGTAAGTTTATCTGTCTTAAATATACTAATAAAGTAGTCGAAATAGGTTAAAACGCTAAAAAAAAGTGTTTAGAGCTTTTTGAAAGTTAAAAAAGATTAGAAATTAACTGTGAAACCTTGCTAAATAAGCTGATCTAAAGAGTTTAGTAAGTTTATCTGTCTTAAATATACTAATAAAGTAGTCTAAATAGGTTAAAACTCTAAAATAAAGTGTTTAGAGCTTTTTGAAAGTTAAAAAAGATTAGAAATTAACTGTAAAAACTGGTTAAATAAGGTGATCTAAAGAGTTTAGTAAGTTATTCTGTCTTAAATATACTAATAAAGTAGTCTAAATAGGTTAAAACTCTAAAAATAACTGTTTAGAGCTTTTTGAAAGTTAAAAAAGATTAGAAAACAACTATGAAAACTGGTTAAATAAGCTGATCTAAAGAGTTTAGTAAGTTTATCTGTCTTAAATATACTAATAAAGTAGTCTAAATAGGTTAAAAAGCTAAAAATAACTGTAGAGCTTTTTGAAATTAAAAAGATTAGAAATTAACTGTGAAAACTGGTTAAATAAGCTGATCTAAAGAGTTTAGTAAGTTATTCTGTCTTAAATATACTAATAAAGTAGTCTAAATAGGTTAAAACGCTAAAAATAACTGTTTAGACCTTTTTGAAAGTTAAAAAAGATTAGAAATCAACTGTGAAAACTGGTTAAATAAGCTGATCTAAAGAGTTTAGTAAGTTTATCTGTCTTAAATATACTAATAAAGTAGTCTAAATAGGTTAAAACTCTAAAATAAAGTGTTTAGAGCTTTTTGAAAGTTAAAAAAGATTAGAAATTAACTGTGAAACCTGGTTAAATAAGCTGATCCAAAGAGTTTAGTAAGTTTATCTGTCTTAAATATACTAATAAAGTAGTCTAAATAGGTTAAAACGCTAAAAAAAAGTGTTTAGAGCTTTTTGAAAGTTAAAAAAGATTATAAATTAACTGTGAAATGTGGTTAAATAAGCTGATCTAAAGAGTTTAGTAAGTTTATCTATCTAAAATATACTAATAAAGTAGACTAAATAGGTTAAAACTCTAAAATAAAGCGTTTAGAGCTTTTTGAAAGTTAAAAAAGATAAGAAACTAACTGTGAAAACTGGTTAAATAAGCTGATCTAAAGAGTTTAGTAAGTTTATCTGTCTTAAATATACTAATGAAGTAGTCTAAATAGGTTAAAACACTAAAAATAACTGTAGACCTTTTTGAAAGTTAAAAAATATTAGAAATCAACTGTGAAAACTGGTTAAATAAGCTGATCTAAAGAGTTTAGCAAGTTTATCTGTCTTAAATATACTAATAAAGTAGTCTATATAGGTTAAAACTCTAAAATAAAGTTTTAGAGTTTTTGAAAGTTAAAAATGATTAGAAATTAACTGTGAAACGAGGTTAAATAAGGTGATCTAAAGAGTTTAGTGAGTTTATCTGTCTTAAATATACTAATAAAGTAGTCTAAATAGGTTAAAACGCTAAAATTAAGTGTTTAGAGCTTTTTCAAAGATAAAAAAGATTAGAAATTAACTGTGAAACTGGTTAAATAAGCTGATCTAAAGAGTTTAGTAAGTTTATCTCCCGTAAATATACTAATAAAGTAGTCTAAATAGGTTAAAACTCTAAAATAAAGTGTTTAGAACTTTTTGAAAGTTAAAAAAGATTAGAAATTAACTGTGAAAACTGGTTAAATAAGCTGATCTAAAGAGTTTAGCAAGTTTATCTGTCTTAAATATACTAATAAAGTAGTCTATATAGGTTAAAACTCTAAAATTAAGAGTTTAGAGCTTTTTGAAAGTTAAAAAGATTAGAAATTAACTGTGAAAACTGGTTAAATAAGCTGATCTAAAGAGTTTAGTAAGTTTATCTTTCAAAACTATACTAATAAAGTAGTCTAAATAGTTTAAAACGCAAAAAATAACTGTTTAGATCTTTTTTAAAGTTGAAAAGATTAGAAATTAACTGTGAAAACTGGTCAAATAAGCTGATCTAAAGAGTTTAGTAAGTTTATCTGTCTTAAATATACTAATAAAGTAGTCTAAATAGGTTAAAACTCTAAAATAAAGTGTTTAGAGCTTTTTGAAAGTTAAAAAAAATTTGAAATTAACTGTGAAAACTGGTTAAATAAGCTGATCTAAAGAGTTTAGCAAGTTTATCTGTCTTAAATATACTAATAAAGTAGTCTAAATAGGTTAAAACTCTAAAAAAAAGTGTTTTGAGCTTTTTGAATGTTAAAAAAGATTATAAATTAACTGTGAAAACTGGTTAAATAAGCTGTTCTAAAGAGTTTAGTAAGTTTATGTCTCTTAAATATACTAATAAAGTAGTCTAAATACGTTAAAACTCTAAAATAAAGTGTTTAGTGCTTTTTGAAAGTTAAAAAAGATTAGAAATTAACTGTGAAAACTGGTTAAATAAGCTGATCTAAAGAGTTTAGTAAGTTATTCTGTCTTAAATATACTAATAAAGTAGTCTAAATAGGTTAAACTCTAAAATAAAGTGTTTGGAGCTTTTTGAAAGTTAAAAAAGATTAGAAATTAACTGTTTAAACTGGTTAAATAAGGTGATCTAAAGAGTTTAGTAAGTTTATCTGTCTTAAATATAATAATAAACTAGTCTAAATAGGTTAAAACTCTAAAATAAACTGTTTAGAGCTTTTTCAAAGTTAAAAACGATTAGAAATTAACTGTGAAAACTGGTTAAATAAGCTGATCTAAAGAGTTTAGTAAGTTTATCTGTCTTAAATACACTAATAAAGTAGTCTAAATAGGTTAAAACTGTAAAAATAACTGTTTAGAGCTTTTTCAAAGTTAAAAAAGATTAGAAAACAAGTGTGAAAACTGTTTAAATAAGCTGATCTAAAGAGTTTAGTAAGTTTATCTGTCTTAAATATACTAATAAAGTAGTCTAAATAGGTTAAAACTCTAAAATAAAGTGTTTAAAGCTTTTTGAAAGTTAAAAAAGATTAGAAATTAACTGTGAAAACTGGTTAAATAAGCTGATCTAAAGAGTTTAGTAAGTTTATCTGTCTTAAATATACTAATAAGTAGTCTAAACAGGTTAAAACTCTAAAATAAAGTGTTTAGAGCTTTTTCAAAGTTAAAAAAGATTAGAAATTAACTGTGAAAAATGGTTAAATACGCTGATCTAAAGAGTTTAGTCAGTTGATCTGTCTTAAATATGCTAATAAAGTAGTCTAAATAGGTTAAAACTCTAAAATAAAGTGTTTAGAGCTTTTTCAAAGTTAAAAAAGATTAGAAATTAACTGTGAAAACTGGTCAAATACGCTGATCTAAAGAGTTTAGTCAGTTTATCTGTCTTAAATATACTAATAAAGTAGTCTAAATAGGTTAAAACTCTAAAATAAAGTGTTTAGAGCTTTTTGAAAGTTAAAAAAGATTAGAAATTAACTGTGAAAACTGGTTAAATAAGGTGATCTAAAGAGTTTAGTTAGTTATTCTGCCTTAAATATACTAATAAAGTAGTCAAAATAGGTTAAAACGCTAAAAATAACTGTTTAGACCTTTTTGAAAGTTAAAAAAGATTAGAAATTAACTGTGAAAACTGGTTAAATAAGCTGATCTAAAGAGTTTAGTAAGTTTATCTGTCTTAAATATACTAATAAAGTAGTCTAAATAGGTTAAAACTCTAAAATAAAGTGTTTAGAGCATTTTTGAAAGTTAAAAAAGATTAGAAATTAACTGTTTAAACTGGTTAAATAAGGTGATCTAAAGAGTTTAGTAAGT
The DNA here is from genome assembly GCA_963693285.1 of Xestospongia muta. Lineage (NCBI taxonomy): Eukaryota > Metazoa > Porifera > Demospongiae > Haplosclerida > Petrosiidae > Xestospongia > Xestospongia muta. The sequence goes on along the minus strand of OY848917.1, from coordinate 10,863,628 downwards.
TTATCTGTCTTAAATATAATAATAAGTAGTCTAAATAGGTTAAACCTCTAAAAATAACTGTTTAGAGCTTTTTCAAAGTTAAAAAAGATTAGAAATTAACTGTGAAAACTGGTTAAATAAGCTGATCTAAAGAGTTTAGTAAATTTATCTGTCTTAAATATACTAATAAAGTAGTCTAAATAGGTTAAAACTCTAAAATAAAGTGTTTAGAGCTTTTTGAAAGTTAAAAAAGATTAGAAATTAACTGTGAAAACTGGTTAAATAAGGTGATCTAAAGAGTTTAGTAAGTTTATCTGTCTTAAATATACTAATAAAGTAGTCTAAATAGGTTAAAACTCTAAAATAAAGTGTTTAGAGCTTTTTGAAAGTTAAAAAAGATTAGAAATTAACTGTGAAACCTTGTTAAATAAGCTGATCTAAAGAGTTTAGTAAGTTTATCTGTCTTAAATATACTAATAAAGTAGTCTAAATAGGTTAAAACTCTAAAATAAAGTGTTTAGAGCTTTTTGAAAGTTAAAAAAGATTAGAAATTAACTGTAAAAACTGGTTAAATAAGGTGATCTAAAGAGTTTAGTAAGTTATTCTGTCTTAAATATACTAATAAAGTAGTCTAAATAGGTTAAAACTCTAAAAATAACTGTTTAGAGCTTTTTGAAAGTTAAAAAAGATTAGAAAACAACTATGAAAACTGGTTAAATAAGCTGATCTAAAGAGTTTAGTAAGTTCATCTGTCTTAAATATACTAATAAAGTAGTCTAAATAGGTTAAAAAGCTAAAAATAACTGTAGAGCTTTTTGAAATTAAAAAGATTAGAAATTAACTGTGAAAACTGGTTAAATAAGCTGATCTAAAGTGTTTAGTAAGTTATTCTGTCTTAAATATACTAATAAAGTAGTCTAAATAGGTTAAAACGCTAAAAATAACTGTTTAGACCTTTTTGAAAGTTAAAAAAGATTAGAAATCAACTGTGAAAACTGGTTAAATAAGCTGATCTAAAGAGTTTAGTAAGTTTATCTGTCTTAAATATACTAATAAAGTAGTCTAAATAGGTTAAAACTCTAAAATAAAGTGTTTAGAGCTTTTTGAAAGTTAAAAAAGATTAGAAATTAACTGTGAAACCTGGTTAAATAAGCTGATCTAAAGAGTTTAGTAAGTTTATCTGTCTTAAATATACTAATAAAGTAGTCTAAATAGGTTAAAACGCTAAAAAAAAGTGTTTAGAGCTTTTTGAAAGTTAAAAAAGATTATAAATTAACTGTGAAATGTGGTTAAATAAGCTGATCTAAAGAGTTTAGTAAGTTTATCTGTCTTAAATATACTAATGAAGTAGTCTAAATAGGTTAAAACACTAAAAATAACTGTAGACCTTTTTGAAAGTTAAAAAATATTAGAAATCAACTGTGAAAACTGGTTAAATAAGCTGAACTAAAGAGTTTAGCAAGTTTATCTGTCTTAAATATACTAATAAAGTAGTCTATATAGGTTAATCCTCTAATTTAAAGTTTTAGAGTTTTTGAAAGTTAAAAATGATTAGAAATTAACTGTGAAACGAGGTTAAATAAGGTGATCTAAAGAGTTTAGTGAGTTTATCTGTCTTAAATATACTAATAAAGTAGTCTAAATAGGTTAAAACGCTAAAATTAAGTGTTTAGAGCTTTTTCAAAGATAAAAAAGATTAGAAATTAACTGTGAAACTGGTTAAATAAGCTGATCTAAAGAGTTTAGTAAGTTTATCTCCCGTAAATATACTAATAAAGTAGTCTAAATAGGTTAAAACTCTAAAATAAAGTGTTTAGAACTTTTTGAAAGTTAAAAAAGATTAGAAATTAACTGTGAAAACTGGTTAAATAAGCTGATCTAAAGAGTTTAGCAAGTTTATCTGTCTTAAATATACTAATAAAGTAGTCTATATAGGTTAAAACTCTAAAATTAAGAGTTTAGAGCTTTTTGAAAGTTAAAAAGATTAGAAATTAACTGTGAAAACTGGTTAAATAAGCTGATCTAAAGAGTTTAGTAAGTTTATCTCTCAAAACTATACTAATAAAGTAGTCTAAATAGTTTAAAACGCAAAAAATAACTGTTTAGATCTTTTTTAAAGTTGAAAAGATTAGAAATTAACTGTGAAAACTGGTCAAATAAGCTGATCTAAAGAGTTTAGTAAGTTTATCTGTCTTAAATATACTATTAAAGTAGTCTAAATAGGTTAAAACTCTAAAATAAAGTGTTTAAAGCTTTTTGAAAGTTAAAAAAGATTAGAAATTAACTGTGAAAACTGGTTAAATAAGCTGATCTAAAGAGTTTAGTAAGTTTATCTGTCTTAAATATACTAATAAAGTAGTCTAAATAGGTTAAAACTCTAAAATAAAGTGTTTAGAGCATTTTTGAAAGTTAAAAAAGATTAGAAATTAACTGTTTAATCTGGTTAAATAAGGTGATCTAAAGAGTTTAGTAAGTTTATCTGTCTTAAATATAATAATAAAGTAGTCTAAATAGGTTAAAACTCTAAAATAAACTGTTTAGAGCTTTTTGAAAGTTAAAAACGATTAGAAATTAACTGTGAAAACTGGTTAAATAAGCTGATGTAAAGAGTTTAGTAAGTTTATCTGTCTTAAATATACTAATAAAGTAGTCTAAATAGGTTAAAACTCTAAAATAAAGTGTTTAAAGCTTTTTGAAAGTTAAAAAAGATTAGAAATTAACTGTGAAAACTGGTTAAATAAGCTGATCTAAAGAGTTTAGTAAGTTTATCTGTCTTAAATATACTAATAAAGTAGTCTAAATAGGTTAAAACTCTAAAATAAAGTGTTTAGAGCATTTTTGAAAGTTAAAAAAGATTAGAAATTAACTGTTTAATCTGGTTAAATAAGGTGATCTAAAGAGTTTAGTAAGTTTATCTGTCTTAAATATAATAATAAAGTAGTCTAAATAGGTTAAAACTCTAAAATAAACTGTTTAGAGCTTTTTGAAAGTTAAAAACGATTAGAAATTAACTGTGAAAACTGGTTAAATAAGCTGATGTAAAGAGTTTAGTAAGTTTATCTGTCTTAAATATACTAATAAAGTAGTCTAAATAGGTTAAAACTCTAAAATAAAGTGTTTAGAGCTTTTTGAAAGTTAAAAAAGATTAGAAAACAAGTGTGAAAACTGTTTAAATAAGCTGATCTAAAGAGTTTAGTAAGTTTATCTGTCTTAAATATACTAATAAAGTAGTCTAAATAGGTTAAAACTCTAAAATAAAGTGTTTAGAGCTTTTTCAAAGTTAAAAAAGATTAGAAATTAACTGTGAAAAATGGTTAAATAAGCTGATCTAAAGTGTTTAGTAAGTTATTCTGTCTTAAATATACTAATAAAGTAGTCTAAATAGGTTAAAACGTTAAAAATAACTTTTTAGAGCTTTTTGAAAGTTAAAAAAGATTAGAAATCAACTATGAGAACTGGTTAAATAAGCTGATCTAAAGAGGTTAGTAAGTTTATCTGTCTTAAATATACTAATAAAGTAGTCTAAATAGGTTTAAAAGCTAAAAATAACTGTTTAGACCTTTTTTAAAGTTAAAAACATTAGAAATTAACTGTGAAAACTGGTCAAATACGCTGATCTAAAGAGTTTAGTAAGTTTATCTGTCTTAAATATACTAATAAAGTAGTCTAAATAGGTTAAAACTCTAAAATAAAGTGTTTAGAGCTTGTTGAAAGTTAAAAAAGATTAGAAATTAACTGTGAAAACTGGTTAAATAAGCTGATCTAAAGAGTTTAGTAAGTTATTCTGTCTTAAATATACTAATAAAGTAGTCTAAATAGGTTAAAACGCTAAAAATAACTGTTTAGACCTTTTTGAAAGTTAAAAAAGATTAGAAATCAACTGTGAAAACTGGTTAAATAAGCTGTTCTAAAGAGTTTAGTAAGTTTATCTCCCTTAAATATACTAATAAAGTAGACTAAAAAGGTTAAAACGCTAAAAATAACTTTTTAGACCTTTTTGAAAGTTAAAAAAGATTAGAAATCAACTGTGAAAACTGGTTAAATAAGCTGATCTAAAGAGTTTAGTAAGTTATTCTGTCTTAAATATACTAATAAAGTAGTCTAAATAGGTTAAAACGCTAAAAATAACTTTTTAGAGCTTTTTGAAAGTTAAAAAAGATTAGAAAACAACTATGAGAACTAGTTAAATAAGCTGATCTAAAGAGGTTAGTAAGTTTATCTGTCTTAAATATACTAATAAAGTAGTCTAAATAGGTTAAAAAGCTAAAAATAACTGTTTAGACCTTTTTTAAAGTTAAAAACATTAGAAATTAACTGTGAAAACTGGTCAAATAAGCTGATCTAAAGAGTTTAGTAAGTTTATCTGACTTAAATATACTAATAAAGTAGCCTAAATTGGTTAAAACTCTAAAATAAAGTGTTTAGAGCTTTTTGAAAGTTAAAAAAGATTAGAAATTAACTGTGAAAACTGGTTAAATAAGCTGATCTAAAGAGTTTAGTAAGTTATTCTGTCTTAAATATACTAATAAAGTAGTCTAAATAGGTTAAAACGCTAAAAATAACTGTTTAGACCTTTTTCAAAGTTAAAAAAGATTAGAAATCAACTGTGAAAACTGGTTAAATAAGCTGTTCTAAAGAGTTTAGTAAGTTTATATGTCTTAAATATACTAATAAAGTAGTCTAAATAAGTTAAAACTCTAAAATAAAGTGTTTAGAGCTTTTTGAAAGTTAAAAAAGATTAGAAATTAACTGTGAAACCTGGTTAAATAAGCTGATCTAAAGAGTTTAGTAAGTTTATCTGTCTTAAATATACTAATAAAGTAGTCTAAATAGGTTAAAACTCTAAAATAAAGTGTTTAGAGCTTTTTGAAAGTTAAAAAAGATTAGAAATTAACTGTAAAAACTGGTTAAATAAGGTGATCTAAAGAGTTTAATAAGTTATTCTGTCTTAAATATACTAATAAAGTAGTCTAAATAGGTTAAAACTCTAAAAATAACTGTTTAGAGCTTTTTGAAAGTTAAAAAAGATTAGAAAACAACTATGAAAACTGGTTAAATAAGCTGATCTAAAGAGTTTAGTAAGTTCATCTGTCTTAAATATACTAATAAAGTAGTCTAAATAGGTTAAAAAGCTAAAAATAACTGTAGAGCTTTTTGAAATTAAAAAGATTAGAAATTAACTGTGAAAACTGGTTAAATAAGCTGATCTAAAGAGTTTAGTAAGTTATTCTGTCTTAAATATACTAATAAAGTAGCCTAAATAGGTTAAAACGCTAAAAATAACTGTTTAGACCTTTTTGAAAGTTAAAAAAGATTAGAAATCAACTGTGAAAACTGGTTAAATAAGCTGATCTAAAGAGTTTAGTAAGTTTATCTGTCTTAAATATACTAATAAAGTAGTCTAAATAGGTTAAAACTCTAAAATAAAGTGTTTAGAGCTTTTTGAAAGTTAAAAAAGATTAGAAATTAACTGTGAAACCTGGTTAAATAAGCTGATCTAAAGAGTTTAGTAAGTTTATCTGTCTTAAATATACTAATAAAGTAGTCGAAATAGGTTAAAACGCTAAAAAAAAGTGTTTAGAGCTTTTTGAAAGTTAAAAAAGATTAGAAATTAACTGTGAAACCTTGCTAAATAAGCTGATCTAAAGAGTTTAGTAAGTTTATCTGTCTTAAATATACTAATAAAGTAGTCTAAATAGGTTAAAACTCTAAAATAAAGTGTTTAGAGCTTTTTGAAAGTTAAAAAAGATTAGAAATTAACTGTAAAAACTGGTTAAATAAGGTGATCTAAAGAGTTTAGTAAGTTATTCTGTCTTAAATATACTAATAAAGTAGTCTAAATAGGTTAAAACTCTAAAAATAACTGTTTAGAGCTTTTTGAAAGTTAAAAAAGATTAGAAAACAACTATGAAAACTGGTTAAATAAGCTGATCTAAAGAGTTTAGTAAGTTTATCTGTCTTAAATATACTAATAAAGTAGTCTAAATAGGTTAAAAAGCTAAAAATAACTGTAGAGCTTTTTGAAATTAAAAAGATTAGAAATTAACTGTGAAAACTGGTTAAATAAGCTGATCTAAAGAGTTTAGTAAGTTATTCTGTCTTAAATATACTAATAAAGTAGTCTAAATAGGTTAAAACGCTAAAAATAACTGTTTAGACCTTTTTGAAAGTTAAAAAAGATTAGAAATCAACTGTGAAAACTGGTTAAATAAGCTGATCTAAAGAGTTTAGTAAGTTTATCTGTCTTAAATATACTAATAAAGTAGTCTAAATAGGTTAAAACTCTAAAATAAAGTGTTTAGAGCTTTTTGAAAGTTAAAAAAGATTAGAAATTAACTGTGAAACCTGGTTAAATAAGCTGATCCAAAGAGTTTAGTAAGTTTATCTGTCTTAAATATACTAATAAAGTAGTCTAAATAGGTTAAAACGCTAAAAAAAAGTGTTTAGAGCTTTTTGAAAGTTAAAAAAGATTATAAATTAACTGTGAAATGTGGTTAAATAAGCTGATCTAAAGAGTTTAGTAAGTTTATCTATCTAAAATATACTAATAAAGTAGACTAAATAGGTTAAAACTCTAAAATAAAGCGTTTAGAGCTTTTTGAAAGTTAAAAAAGATAAGAAACTAACTGTGAAAACTGGTTAAATAAGCTGATCTAAAGAGTTTAGTAAGTTTATCTGTCTTAAATATACTAATGAAGTAGTCTAAATAGGTTAAAACACTAAAAATAACTGTAGACCTTTTTGAAAGTTAAAAAATATTAGAAATCAACTGTGAAAACTGGTTAAATAAGCTGATCTAAAGAGTTTAGCAAGTTTATCTGTCTTAAATATACTAATAAAGTAGTCTATATAGGTTAAAACTCTAAAATAAAGTTTTAGAGTTTTTGAAAGTTAAAAATGATTAGAAATTAACTGTGAAACGAGGTTAAATAAGGTGATCTAAAGAGTTTAGTGAGTTTATCTGTCTTAAATATACTAATAAAGTAGTCTAAATAGGTTAAAACGCTAAAATTAAGTGTTTAGAGCTTTTTCAAAGATAAAAAAGATTAGAAATTAACTGTGAAACTGGTTAAATAAGCTGATCTAAAGAGTTTAGTAAGTTTATCTCCCGTAAATATACTAATAAAGTAGTCTAAATAGGTTAAAACTCTAAAATAAAGTGTTTAGAACTTTTTGAAAGTTAAAAAAGATTAGAAATTAACTGTGAAAACTGGTTAAATAAGCTGATCTAAAGAGTTTAGCAAGTTTATCTGTCTTAAATATACTAATAAAGTAGTCTATATAGGTTAAAACTCTAAAATTAAGAGTTTAGAGCTTTTTGAAAGTTAAAAAGATTAGAAATTAACTGTGAAAACTGGTTAAATAAGCTGATCTAAAGAGTTTAGTAAGTTTATCTTTCAAAACTATACTAATAAAGTAGTCTAAATAGTTTAAAACGCAAAAAATAACTGTTTAGATCTTTTTTAAAGTTGAAAAGATTAGAAATTAACTGTGAAAACTGGTCAAATAAGCTGATCTAAAGAGTTTAGTAAGTTTATCTGTCTTAAATATACTAATAAAGTAGTCTAAATAGGTTAAAACTCTAAAATAAAGTGTTTAGAGCTTTTTGAAAGTTAAAAAAAATTTGAAATTAACTGTGAAAACTGGTTAAATAAGCTGATCTAAAGAGTTTAGCAAGTTTATCTGTCTTAAATATACTAATAAAGTAGTCTAAATAGGTTAAAACTCTAAAAAAAAGTGTTTTGAGCTTTTTGAATGTTAAAAAAGATTATAAATTAACTGTGAAAACTGGTTAAATAAGCTGTTCTAAAGAGTTTAGTAAGTTTATGTCTCTTAAATATACTAATAAAGTAGTCTAAATACGTTAAAACTCTAAAATAAAGTGTTTAGTGCTTTTTGAAAGTTAAAAAAGATTAGAAATTAACTGTGAAAACTGGTTAAATAAGCTGATCTAAAGAGTTTAGTAAGTTATTCTGTCTTAAATATACTAATAAAGTAGTCTAAATAGGTTAAACTCTAAAATAAAGTGTTTGGAGCTTTTTGAAAGTTAAAAAAGATTAGAAATTAACTGTTTAAACTGGTTAAATAAGGTGATCTAAAGAGTTTAGTAAGTTTATCTGTCTTAAATATAATAATAAACTAGTCTAAATAGGTTAAAACTCTAAAATAAACTGTTTAGAGCTTTTTCAAAGTTAAAAACGATTAGAAATTAACTGTGAAAACTGGTTAAATAAGCTGATCTAAAGAGTTTAGTAAGTTTATCTGTCTTAAATACACTAATAAAGTAGTCTAAATAGGTTAAAACTGTAAAAATAACTGTTTAGAGCTTTTTCAAAGTTAAAAAAGATTAGAAAACAAGTGTGAAAACTGTTTAAATAAGCTGATCTAAAGAGTTTAGTAAGTTTATCTGTCTTAAATATACTAATAAAGTAGTCTAAATAGGTTAAAACTCTAAAATAAAGTGTTTAAAGCTTTTTGAAAGTTAAAAAAGATTAGAAATTAACTGTGAAAACTGGTTAAATAAGCTGATCTAAAGAGTTTAGTAAGTTTATCTGTCTTAAATATACTAATAAGTAGTCTAAACAGGTTAAAACTCTAAAATAAAGTGTTTAGAGCTTTTTCAAAGTTAAAAAAGATTAGAAATTAACTGTGAAAAATGGTTAAATACGCTGATCTAAAGAGTTTAGTCAGTTGATCTGTCTTAAATATGCTAATAAAGTAGTCTAAATAGGTTAAAACTCTAAAATAAAGTGTTTAGAGCTTTTTCAAAGTTAAAAAAGATTAGAAATTAACTGTGAAAACTGGTCAAATACGCTGATCTAAAGAGTTTAGTCAGTTTATCTGTCTTAAATATACTAATAAAGTAGTCTAAATAGGTTAAAACTCTAAAATAAAGTGTTTAGAGCTTTTTGAAAGTTAAAAAAGATTAGAAATTAACTGTGAAAACTGGTTAAATAAGGTGATCTAAAGAGTTTAGTTAGTTATTCTGCCTTAAATATACTAATAAAGTAGTCAAAATAGGTTAAAACGCTAAAAATAACTGTTTAGACCTTTTTGAAAGTTAAAAAAGATTAGAAATTAACTGTGAAAACTGGTTAAATAAGCTGATCTAAAGAGTTTAGTAAGTTTATCTGTCTTAAATATACTAATAAAGTAGTCTAAATAGGTTAAAACTCTAAAATAAAGTGTTTAGAGCATTTTTGAAAGTTAAAAAAGATTAGAAATTAACTGTTTAAACTGGTTAAATAAGGTGATCTAAAGAGTTTAGTAAGTTTATCTGTCTTAAATATAATAATAAGTAGTCTAAATAGGTTAAACCTCTAAAAATAACTGTTTAGAGCTTTTTCAAAGTTAAAAAAGATTAGAAATTAACTGTGAAAACTGGTTAAATAAGCTGATCTAAAGAGTTTAGTAAATTTATCTGTCTTAAATATACTAATAAAGTAGTCTAAATAGGTTAAAACTCTAAAATAAAGTGTTTAGAGCTTTTTGAAAGTTAAAAAAGATTAGAAATTAACTGTGAAAACTGGTTAAATAAGGTGATCTAAAGAGTTTAGTAAGTTTATCTGTCTTAAATATACTAATAAAGTAGTCTAAATAGGTTAAAACTCTAAAATAAAGTGTTTAGAGCTTTTTGAAAGTTAAAAAAGATTAGAAATTAACTGTGAAACCTTGTTAAATAAGCTGATCTAAAGAGTTTAGTAAGTTTATCTGTCTTAAATATACTAATAAAGTAGTCTAAATAGGTTAAAACTCTAAAATAAAGTGTTTAGAGCTTTTTGAAAGTTAAAAAAGATTAGAAATTAACTGTAAAAACTGGTTAAATAAGGTGATCTAAAGAGTTTAGTAAGTTATTCTGTCTTAAATATACTAATAAAGTAGTCTAAATAGGTTAAAACTCTAAAAATAACTGTTTAGAGCTTTTTGAAAGTTAAAAAAGATTAGAAAACAACTATGAAAACTGGTTAAATAAGCTGATCTAAAGAGTTTAGTAAGTTCATCTGTCTTAAATATACTAATAAAGTAGTCTAAATAGGTTAAAAAGCTAAAAATAACTGTAGAGCTTTTTGAAATTAAAAAGATTAGAAATTAACTGTGAAAACTGGTTAAATAAGCTGATCTAAAGTGTTTAGTAAGTTATTCTGTCTTAAATATACTAATAAAGTAGTCTAAATAGGTTAAAACGCTAAAAATAACTGTTTAGACCTTTTTGAAAGTTAAAAAAGATTAGAAATCAACTGTGAAAACTGGTTAAATAAGCTGATCTAAAGAGTTTAGTAAGTTTATCTGTCTTAAATATACTAATAAAGTAGTCTAAATAGGTTAAAACTCTAAAATAAAGTGTTTAGAGCTTTTTGAAAGTTAAAAAAGATTAGAAATTAACTGTGAAACCTGGTTAAATAAGCTGATCTAAAGAGTTTAGTAAGTTTATCTGTCTTAAATATACTAATAAAGTAGTCTAAATAGGTTAAAACGCTAAAAAAAAGTGTTTAGAGCTTTTTGAAAGTTAAAAAAGATTATAAATTAACTGTGAAATGTGGTTAAATAAGCTGATCTAAAGAGTTTAGTAAGTTTATCTGTCTTAAATATACTAATGAAGTAGTCTAAATAGGTTAAAACACTAAAAATAACTGTAGACCTTTTTGAAAGTTAAAAAATATTAGAAATCAACTGTGAAAACTGGTTAAATAAGCTGAACTAAAGAGTTTAGCAAGTTTATCTGTCTTAAATATACTAATAAAGTAGTCTATATAGGTTAATCCTCTAATTTAAAGTTTTAGAGTTTTTGAAAGTTAAAAATGATTAGAAATTAACTGTGAAACGAGGTTAAATAAGGTGATCTAAAGAGTTTAGTGAGTTTATCTGTCTTAAATATACTAATAAAGTAGTCTAAATAGGTTAAAACGCTAAAATTAAGTGTTTAGAGCTTTTTCAAAGATAAAAAAGATTAGAAATTAACTGTGAAACTGGTTAAATAAGCTGATCTAAAGAGTTTAGTAAGTTTATCTCCCGTAAATATACTAATAAAGTAGTCTAAATAGGTTAAAACTCTAAAATAAAGTGTTTAGAACTTTTTGAAAGTTAAAAAAGATTAGAAATTAACTGTGAAAACTGGTTAAATAAGCTGATCTAAAGAGTTTAGCAAGTTTATCTGTCTTAAATATACTAATAAAGTAGTCTATATAGGTTAAAACTCTAAAATTAAGAGTTTAGAGCTTTTTGAAAGTTAAAAAGATTAGAAATTAACTGTGAAAACTGGTTAAATAAGCTGATCTAAAGAGTTTAGTAAGTTTATCTCTCAAAACTATACTAATAAAGTAGTCTAAATAGTTTAAAACGCAAAAAATAACTGTTTAGATCTTTTTTAAAGTTGAAAAGATTAGAAATTAACTGTGAAAACTGGTCAAATAAGCTGATCTAAAGAGTTTAGTAAGTTTATCTGTCTTAAATATACTAATAAAGTAGTCTAAATAGGTTAAAACTCTAAAATAAAGTGTTTAGAGCTTTTTGAAAGTTAAAAAAAATTTGAAATTAACTGTGAAAACTGGTTAAATAAGCTGATCTAAAGAGTTTAGCAAGTTTATCTGTCTTAAATATACTAATAAAGTAGTCTAAATAGGTTAAAACTCTAAAAAAAAGTGTTTTGAGCTTTTTGAATGTTAAAAAAGATTATAAATTAACTGTGAAAACTGGTTAAATAAGCTGTTCTAAAGAGTTTAGTAAGTTTATGTCTCTTAAATATACTAATAAAGTAGTCTAAATACGTTAAAACTCTAAAATAAAGTGTTTAGTGCTTTTTGAAAGTTAAAAAAGATTAGAAATTAACTGTGAAAACTGGTTAAATAAGCTGATCTAAAGAGTTTAGTAAGTTATTCTGTCTTAAATATACTAATAAAGTAGTCTAAATAGGTTAAACTCTAAAATAAAGTGTTTGGAGCTTTTTGAAAGTTAAAAAAGATTAGAAATTAACTGTTTAAACTGGTTAAATAAGGTGATCTAAAGAGTTTAGTAAGTTTATCTGTCTTAAATATAATAATAAACTAGTCTAAATAGGTTAAAACTCTAAAATAAACTGTTTAGAGCTTTTTCAAAGTTAAAAACGATTAGAAATTAACTGTGAAAACTGGTTAAATAAGCTGATCTAAAGAGTTTAGTAAGTTTATCTGTCTTAAATACACTAATAAAGTAGTCTAAATAGGTTAAAACTGTAAAAATAACTGTTTAGAGCTTTTTCAAAGTTAAAAAAGATTAGAAAACAAGTGTGAAAACTGTTTAAATAAGCTGATCTAAAGAGTTTAGTAAGTTTATCTGTCTTAAATATAATAATAAAGTAGTCTAAATAGGTTAAAACTCTAAAATAAAGTGTTTAAAGCTTTTTGAAAGTTAAAAAAGATTAGAAATTAACTGTGAAAACTGGTTAAATAAGCTGATCTAAAGAGTTTAGTAAGTTTATCTGTCTTAAATATACTAATAAGTAGTCTAAACAGGTTAAAACTCTAAAATAAAGTGTTTAGAGCTTTTTCAAAGTTAAAAAAGATTAGAAATTAACTGTGAAAAATGGTTAAATAAGCTGATCTAAAGAGTTTAGTAAGTTTATCTGTCTTAAATATACTAATAAAGTAGTCTAAATAGGTTAAAACTCTAAAATAAGAGTTTAGAGCTTTTTGAAAGTTAAAAAAGATTAGAAATTAACTGTGAAAACTGGTTAAATAAGGTGATCTAAAGAGTTTAGTAAGTTATTCTGTCTTAAATATACTAATAAAGTAGTCTAAATAGGTTAAAACGTTAAAAATAACTTTTTAGAGCTTTTTGAAAGTTAAAAAAGATTAGAAAACAACTATGAGAACTGGTTAAATAAGCTGATCTAAAGAGGTTAGTAAGTTTATCTGTCTTAAATATACTAATAAAGTAGTCTAAATAGGTTAAAAAGCTAAAAATAACTGTTTAGACCTTTTTTAAAGTTATAAACATTAGAAATTAACTGTGAAAACTGGTCAAATACGCTGATCTAAAGAGTTTAGTCAGTTTATCTGTCTTAAATATACTAATAAAGTAGTCTAAATAGGTTAAAACTCTAAAATAAAGTGTTTAGAGCTTTTTGAAAGTTAAAAAAGATTAGAAATTAACTGTGAAAACTGGTTAAATAAGGTGATCTAAAGAGTTTAGTTAGTTATTCTGCCTTAAATGTACTAATAAAGTAGTCAAAATAGGTTAAAACGCTAAAAATAACTGTTTAGACCTTTTTGAAAGTTAAAAAAGATTAGAAATTAACTGTGAAAACTGGTTAAATAAGCTGATCTAAAGAGTTTAGTAAGTTTATCTGTCTTAAATATACTAATAAAGTAGTCTAAATAGGTTAAAACTCTAAAATAAAGTGTTTAGAGCATTTTTGAAAGTTAAAAAAGATTAGAAATTAACTGTTTAAACTGGTTAAATAAGGTGATCTAAAGAGTTTAGTAAGTTTATCTGTCTTAAATATAATAATAAGTAGTCTAAATAGGTTAAACCTCTAAAAATAACTGTTTAGAGCTTTTTCAAACTTAAAAAAGATTAGAAATTAACTGTGAAAACTGGTTAAATAAGGTGATCTAAAGAGTTTAATAAATTTATCTGTCTTAAATATACTAATAAAGTAGTCTAAATAGGTTAAAACTCTAAAATAAAGTGTTTAGAGCTTTTTGAAAGTTAAAAAAGATTAGAAATTAACTGTGAAAAATGGTTAAATAAGGTGATCTAAAGAGTTTAGTAAGTTTATCTGTCTTAAATATACTAATAAAGTAGTCTAAATAGGTTAAAACTCTAAAATAAAGTGTTTAGAGCTTTTTGAAAGTTAAAAAAGATTAGAAATTAACTGTGAAAACTGGTTAAATAAGCTGATCTAAAGAGTTTAGTAAGTTTATCTGTCTTAAATATACTAACAAAGTAGTCTAAATAGGTTAAAACTCTAAAATATAGTGTTTGGAGCTTTTTCAAAGTTAAAAAAGATTAGAATTAACTGTGAAAATGGTTAAATAAGCTGATCTAAAGAGTTTAGTAAGTTTATCTGTCTTAAATATACTAATAAAGTAGTCTAAATAGGTTAAAACTCTAAAACAAAGTGTTTAGAGCTTTTTGAAAGTTAAAAAGATTAGAAATTAACTGTGAAAAAAAGTTAAATAAGGTGACCTAAAGAGTTTAATAAGTTTATCCGTCTTAGATATACTAATAAAGTAGTCTAAATAGGTTAAAACTCTAAAATAAAGTGTTTAGAGCTTTTTGAAAGTTAAAAAAGATTAGAAATTAACTGTGAAAACTGATTAAATAAGGTGATCTAAAGAGGTTAGTAAGTTTATTGTCTTAAATATACTAATAAAGTAGTCTATATAGGTTGAAACTCTAAAGTAAAGAGTTAGAGCTTTTTAAAAGTTAAAAAAGATTAGAAATTAACTGTGAAAACTGGTTAAATAAGCTGATCTAAAGAGTTTAGTAAGTTTATCTGTCTTAAATAAACTAATAAAGTAGTCTAAATAGGTTAAAACTCTAAAATAAAGAGTTGGGAACTTTTAGAAAGTTAAAACAGATTAGAAATTAACTGTGAAAACTGGTTAAAGAAGCTGATTTAAAGAGATTAGTAACTTTATCTCTTTTAAATATACTAATAAAGTAGTCTAAATAGGTTAAAAGACTAAAATAAAGAGTTTAGAGCTTTTTGAAAGTTAAAAAAGATTAGAAATTAACTATGAAATCTGGTTAAATAAGCTGATCTAAAGAGTTTAGTAAGTTTATCTCTCTTAAATATACTAATAAAGTAGTCTAAATAGGTTAAAACTCTAAAATAAAGTGTTTAGAGCATTTTGAAAGTTAAAAAAGATTAGAAATTAACTGTTTAAAATGGTTAAATAAGGTGATCTAAAGAGTTTAGTAAGTTTATCTGTCTTAAATATAATAATAAACTAGTCTAAATAGGTTAAAACTCTAAAATAAACTGTTTAGAGCTTTTTCAAAGTTAAAAACGATTAGAAATTAACTGTGAAAACTGGTTAAATAAGCTGATCTAAAGAGTTTAGTAAGTTTATCTGTCTTAAATATACTAATAAAGTAGTCTAAATAGGTTAAAACTCTAAAATAAAGTGTTTAGAGCTTTTTGAAAGTTAAAAAAGATTAAAAATTAACTGTGAAAACTGGTTAAATAAGGCCATCTAAGAGTTTAGTTAGTTATTCTGTCTTAAATATACTAATAAAGTAGTCTAAATAGGTTAAAACGCTAAAAATATCTGTTTAGAGCTTTTTGAAAGTTAAAAAAGATTAGAAAACAAGTGTGAAAACTGTTTAAATAAGCTGATCTAAAGAGTTTAGTAAGTTTATCTGTGTTAAATATACTAATAAGTAGTCTAAATAGGTTAAAAGTCTAAAATAAAGTGTTTAGAGCTTTTTCAAAGTTAAAAAAGATTAGAAATTAACTGTGAAAAATGGTTAAATAAGCTGATCTAAAGAGTTTAGTAAGTTTATCTGTCTTAAATATACTAATAAAGTAGTCTAAATAGGTTAAAACTCTAAAATAAGAGTTTAGAGCTTTTTGAAAGTTAAAAAAGATTAGAAATTAACTGTGAAAACTGGTTAAAGAAGGTGATCTAAAGAGTTTAGTAAGTTATTCTGTCTTAAATATACTAATAAAGTAGTCTAAATAGGTTAAAACGTTAAAAATAACTTTTTAGAGCTTTTTGAAGGTTAAAAAAGATTAGAAAACAACTATGAGAACTGGTTAAATAAGCTGATCTAAAGAGGTTAGTAAGTTTATCTGTCTTAAATATACTAATAAAGTAGTCTAAATAGGTTAAAAAGCTAAAAATAACTGTTTAGACCTTTTTTAAAGTTATAAACATTAGAAATTAACTGTGAAAACTGGTCAAATACGCTGATCTAAAGAGTTTAGTAAGTTTATCTGTCTTAAATATACTAATAAAGTAGTCTAAATAGGTTAAAACTCTAAAATAAAGTGTTTAGAGCTTTTTGAAAGTTAAAAAAGATTAGAAATTAACTGTGAAAACTGGTTAAATAAGCTGATCTAAAGAGTTTAGTAAGTTATTCTGTCTTAAATATACTAATAAAGTAGTCTAAATAGGTTAAAACGCTAAAAATAAGTGTTTAGACCTTTTTGAAAGTTAAAAAAGATTAGAAATCAACTGTGAAAACTGGTTAAATAAGCTGATCTAAAGAGTTTAGTAAGTTTATCTCCCTTAAATATACTAATAAAGTAGACTAAAAAGGTTAAAACGCTAAAAATAACTGTTTAGACCTTTTTGAAAGTTAAAAAAGATTAGAAATTAACTGTGAAAACTGGTTAAATAAGGTCATCTAAAGAGTTTAGTAAGTTTATCTGTCTTAAATATACTAATAAAGTAGTCTAAATAGGTTAAAAAGCTAAAAATAACTGTTTAGACCTTTTTTAAAGTTAAAAACATTAGAAATTAACTGTGAAAACTGGTCAAATAAGCTGATCTAAAGAGTTTAGTAAGTTTATCTGTCTTAAATATACTAATAAAGTAGTCTAAATAGGTTAAAACTCTAAAATAAAGTGTTTAGAGCTTTTTGAAAGTTAAAAAAGATTAGAAATTAACTGTGAAAACTGGTTAAATAAGGTGATCTAAAGAGTTTAGTAAGTTATTCTGTCTTATATATACTAATGAAGTAGTCTAAATAGGTTAAAACGCTAAAAATAACTGTTTAGACCTTTTTGAAAGTTAAAAAAGATTAGAAATCAACTGTGAAAACTGGTTAAATAAGCTGTTCTAAAGAGTTTAGTAAGTTTATATGTCTTAAATATACTAATAAAGTATTCTAAATAGGTTAAAACTCTAAAATAAAGTGTTTAGAGCTTTTTGAAAGTTAAAAAAGATTAGAAATTAACTGTGAAACCTGGTTAAATAAGCTGATCTAAAGAGTTTAGTAAGTTTATCTGTCTTAAATATACTAATAAAGTAGTCTAAATAGGTTAAAACTCTAAAATAAAGTGTTTAGAGCTTTTTGAAAGTTAAAAAAGATTAGAAATTAACTGTGAAAACTGGTTAAATAAGGTGATCTAAAGAGTTTAGTAAGTTATTCTGTCTTAAATATACTAATAAAGTAGTCTAAATAGGTTAAAACTCTAAAAATAACTGTTTAGAGCTTTTTGAAAGTTAAAAAAGATTAGAAAACAACTATGAAAACTGGTTAAATAAGCTGATCTAAAGAGTTTAGTAAGTTTATCTGTCTTAAATATAGTAATAAAGTAGTCTAAATAGGTTAAAAAGCTAAAAATAACTTTAGAGCTTTTTGAAATTAAAAAGATTAGAAATTAACTGTGAAAACTGGTTAAATAAGCTGATCTAAAGAGTTTAGTAAGTTATTCTGTCTTAAATATACTAATAAAGTAGTCTAAATAGGTTAAAACGCTAAAAATAACTGTTTAGAGCTTTTTTAAAGTTAAAAAAGATTAGAAATTAACTGTGAAAACTGGTTAAATAAGCTGATCTAAAGAGTTTAGTAAGTTTATCTGTCTTAAATATACTAATAAAGTAGTCTAAAGAGGTTAAAACGCTAAAAATAACTGTTTAGAGCTTTTTGAAAATTAAAAAAGATTAGAAATCAACTGTGAAAACTGGTTAAATAAGCTGTTCTAAAGAGTTTAGTAAGTTTATCTCTCTTAAATATACTAATAAAGTAGTCTAAATAGGTTAAAACTCTAAAATAAAGTGTTTAGAGCTTTTTGAAATTTAAAAAAGATTACAAATTAACTGTGAAAACTGGTTAAATAAGCTGATCTAAAGAGGTTAGTAAGTTTATCTGTCTTAAGTATATTAATAAAGTAGTCTTAAATAGGTTAAAACTCTAAAATAAAGTGTTTAGAGCTTTTTGAAAGTTAAAAAAGATTAGAAATTAACTGTGAAAACTGGTTAAATAAGGTGATCTAAAGAGTTTAGTAAGTTATTCTGTCTTAAATATACTAATAAAGTAGTCTAAATAGGTTAAAACTCTAAAAATAACTGTTTAGAGCTTTTTGAAAGTTCAAAAAGATTAGAAAACAACTATGAAAACTGGTTAAATAAGCTGATCTAAAGAGTTTAGTAAGTTTATCTGTCTTAAATATACCAATAAAGTAGTCTAAATAGGTTAAAAAGCTAAAAATAACTGTAGAGCTTTTTGAAATTAAATAGATTAGAAATTAACTGTGAAAACTGGTTAAATAAGCTCATCTAAAGAGTTTAGTCAGTTATTCTGTCTTAAATATACTAATAAAGTAGTCTAACTAGGTTAAAACGCAAAAAATAACTGTTTAGAGCTTTTTTAAAGTTAAAAAAGATTAGAAATCAACTGTGAAAACTGGTTAAATAAGCTGTTCTAAAGAGTTTAGTAAGTTTATCTCCCTTAAATATACTAATAAAGTAGACTAAAAAGGTTAAAACGCTAAAAATAACTGTTTAGACCTTTTTCAAAGTTAAAAAAGATTAGAAATTAACTGTGAAAACTGGTTAAATAAGGTCATCTAAGGAGTTTAGTAAGTTTATCTGTCTTAAATATACTAATAAAGTAGTCTAAATAGGTTAAAAAGCTAAAAATAACTGTTTAGACCTTTTTAAAGTTAAAAACTTTAGAAATTAACTGTGAAAACTGGTCAAATATGCTGATCTAAAGAGTTTAGTAAGTTTATCTGTCTTAAATATACTAATAAAGTAGTCTAAATAGGTTAAAACTCTAAAATAAAGTGTTTAGAGCTTTTTGAAAGTTAAAAAAGATTAGAAATTAACTGTGAAAACTGGTTAAATAAGCTGATCTAAAGAGTTTAGTAAGTTATTCTGTCTTAAATATACTAATAAAGTAGTCTAAATAGGTTAAAACGCTAAAAATAAGCTGATCTAAAGAGTTTAGTAAGTTTATCTGTCTTAAATATACTAATAAAGTAGTCTAACTAGGTTAAAACGCAAAAAATAACTGTTTAGAGCTTTTTTAAAGTTAAAAAAGATTAGAAATCAACTGTGAAAACTGGTTAAATAAGCTGTTCTAAAGAGTTTAGTAAGTTTATCTCCCTTAAATGTACTAATAAAGTAGACTAAAAAGGTTAAAACGCTAAAAATAACTGTTTAGACCTTTTTCAAAGTTAAAAAAGATTAGAAATTAACTGTGAAAACTGGTTAAATAAGGTCATCTAAGGAGTTTAGTAAGTTTATCTGTCTTAAATATACTAATAAAGTAGTCTAAATAGGTTAAAAAGCTAAAAATAACTGTTTAGACCTTTTTAAAGTTAAAAACTTTAGAAATTAACTGTGAAAACTGGTCAAATATGCTGATCTAAAGAGTTTAGTAAGTTTATCTGTCTTAAATATACTAATAAAGTAGTCTAAATAGGTTAAAAGACTAAAATAAAGAGTTTAGAGCTTTTTGTAAGTTAAAAGAGATTAGAAATTAACTGTGAAAACTGGTTAAATAAGCTGATCTAAAGAGTTTAGTAAGTTGATGTGTCTTAAATTTACTAATAATGTAGTCTAAATAGGTTAAAACTCTAAAATAAAGTGTTTAGAGCTTTTTGAAAGTTAAAAAAGATTAGAAATTAACTGTGAAAACTGGTGTTAAATAAGGTGATCTAAAGAGTTTAGTAAGTTTATCTGTCTTAAATATACTAATAAAGTAGTCTAAATAGGTTAAAACTCTAAAATAAAGAGTTTAGAGCTTTTTGAAAGTTAAAAAAATTAGAAATTAACTGTGAAAACTGGTTAAATAAGCTGATCTAAAGAGTTTAGTAAGTTTATCTCCCTTAAATATACTAATAAAGCTGTCTAAATAGTTTAAAACGCTAAAAATAACTGTTTAGAGCTTTTTGAAGTTAAAAAGATTAGAAATTAACTGTGAAAACTGGTCAAATAAGGTGATTTAAAGAATTTAGTAAGTTATTCTGTCTTAAATATACTAATAAAGTAGTCAAAAGATGTTAAAACGCTAAAAATAACTGTTTAGAGATTTTTTAAAGTTGAAAAGATTAGAAATTAACTGTGAAAACTGGTCAAATAAGTTGATCTAAAGAGTATAGTAAGTTTATCTGTCTTAAATATACGAATAAAGTAGTCTCAATAGGCTGAAAACTCTAAAATAAAGTGTTTAGAGCTTTTTGAAAGTTAAAAAAGATTAGAAATTAACTGTGAAAACTGGTTAAATAAGCTGATCTGAAGAGTTTAGTAAGTTTATCTGTCTTAAATATACTAATAAAGTAGTCTAAATAGGTTAAAACGCTAAAGATAACTGTATAGCTTTTTCAAAGTTAAATAGATTAGAAATTAACTGTCAAAACTGGTTAAATAAGCTGATCTAAAGAGTTTAGTAAGTTTATCTGTCTTAAATATACTAATAAAGTAGTCTAAATAGGTTAAAACTCTAAAATAAAGAGTTTATAGCGTTTTGAAATTTTAAAAAGATTAGAAATTAACTATGAAAACTGGTTAAATAAGGTGATGTAAAGAGTTTAGTAAGTTATTCTGTCTTAAATATACTAATAAAGTAGTCTAAATAGGTTAAAACGCTAAAAAAAACTGTTTAGACCTTTTTGAAAGTTAAAAAAGATTAGAAATCAACTGTGAAAACTGGTTAAATAAAATGATCTAAAGAGTTTAGTAAGTTTATCTGTCTTAAATATACTAATAAAGTAGTTTAAATAGGTTAAAACTCTAAAATAAAGTGTTTAGAGGTTTTTGAAAGTTAACAAAGATTAGAAATTAACTGTGAAAACTGGTTAAATAAGCTGATCTAAAGAGTTTAGTAAGTTTATCTGTCTTACATTTACTAATAAAGTAGTCTAAATAGGTTAAAACTCTAAAATAAAGTGTTTAGAGCTTTTTCAAAGTTAAAAAAGATTATAAATTAACTGTGAAAACTGGTTAAATAAGCTGATCTGAAGAGTTTAGTAAGTTTATCTGTCTTAAATATACTAATAAAGTAGTCTAAATAGGTTAAAACGCTAAAGATAACTGTATAGCTTTTTCAAAGTTAAATAGATTAGAAATTAACTGTCAAAACTGGTTAAATAAGCTGATCTAAAGAGTTTAGTAAGTTTATCTGTCTTAAATATACTAATAAAGTAGTCTAAATAGGTTAAAACTCTAAAATAAAGAGTTTATAGCGTTTTGAAATTTTAAAAAGATTAGAAATTAACTATGAAAACTGGTTAAATAAGGTGATGTAAAGAGTTTAGTAAGTTTATCTGTCTTACATTTACTAATAAAGTAGTCTAAATAGGTTAAAACTCTAAAATAAAGTGTTTAGAGCTTTTTGAAGGTTAAAAAAGATTATAAATTAACTGTGAAAACTGGTTAAATAAGCTGATCTAAAGAGTTTAGTAAGTTTATCTGTCTTAAATATACTAATAAAGTGGGCTAAATAGGTTAAAACGCTAAAAATAACTGTTTAGAGCTTTTTGAAAGTTAAAAAAGATTAGAAATCAACTGTGAAAACTGGTTAAATAAGCTGATCTAAAGAGTTTAGTAAGTTTATCTGTCTTAAATTTACTAATAAAGTAGTCTAAATAGGTTAAAACTCTAAAAATAACTGTTTAGAGCTTTTTGAAAGTTAAAAAGATTAGCAATTAACTGTGAAAAATGGTTAAATAAGCTGATCTAAAGAGTTTAGTAAGTTATTCTGTCTTAAGTATACTAATAAAGTAGTCTAAATAGGTTAAAACGCTAAAATAACTGTTTAGAGCTTTTTGAAAGTTCAAAAAGATTAGAAATTAACTGTGAAAACTGGTTAAATAAGCTGATCTAAAGAGTTTAGTAAGTTTATCTGTCTTAAATATACTAATAAAGTAGTCTAAATAGGTTAAAAATCTAAAATAAAGTGTTTAGAGCTTTTTGAAAGTTAAAAAAGATTAGAAATTAACTGTGAAAACTGGTTAAATAAGCTGATCTAAAGAGTTTAGTAAGTTATTCTGTCTTAAATATACTAATAAAGTAGTCTAAATAGGTTAAAACGCTAAAAATAACTGTTTAGACCTTTTTGAAAGTTAAAAAAGATTAGAAATCAACAGGGAAAACTGGTTAAATAAGCTGATCTAAAGAGTTTAGTAAGTTTATCTGTCTTAAATATACTAATAAAGAAGTCTAAATAGGTTAAAACTCTAAAATAAAGTGTTTAGAGCTTTTTGAAAGTTAAAAAAGATTAGAAATTAACTGTGAAAACTGGTTAAATAAGGTGATCTAAAGAGTTTAGTAAGTTTATCTGTCTTAAATATACTAATAAAGTAGTCTAAATAGGTTAAAACTCTAAAATAAAGTGTTTAGAGCTTTTTGAAAGTTAAAAAAGATTAGAAATTAACTGTGAAAACTGGTTAAATAAGCTGATCTAAAGAGGTTAGTAAGTTTATTGTCTTAAATATACTAATAAAGTAGTCTATATAGGTTAAAACTCTAAAGTAAAGAGTTAGAGCTTTTTAAAAGTTAAAAAAGATTAGAAATTAACTGTGAAAACTGGTTAAATAAGCTGATCTAAAGAGTTTAGTAAGTTTATCTTTCTTAAATAAACTAATAAAGTAGTCTAAATAGGTTAAAACTCTAAAATAAAGAGTTGGGAACTTTTAGAAAGTTAAATAAGATTAGAAATTAACTGTGAAAACTGGTTAAATAAGCTGATTTAAAGAGTTTAGTAAGTTTATCTCTTTTAAATATACTAATAAAGTAGTCTAAATAGATTAAAAGACTAAAATAAAGAGTTTAGAGCTTTTTGATAGTTAAAAAAGATTAGAAATTAACTGTGAAAACTGGTTAAATAAGCTGATCTAAAGAGTTTAGTAAGTTTATCTCTCTTAAATATACTAATAAAGTAGTCTAAATAGGTTAAAAGACTAAAATAAAGTGTTTAGAGTTTTTTGAAAGTTAAAAAAGATTGAAACTTAACTGTGAAAAATAGTTAAATAAGCTGATCTAAAGAGTTTAGTAAGTTTAAACGTCTTAAAAATACTAATAAAGTAGTCTAAATAGGTTAAAAGACTAAAATAAAGTGTTTAGAGTTTTTTGAAAGTTAAAAAAGATTAGAAATTAACTGTGAAAACTGGTTAAATAAGCTGATCTAAAGAGTTTAGTAAGTTTATCTCTCTTAAATATACTAATAAAGTAGTCTAAATAGGTTAAAAGACTAAAATAAAGTGTTTAGAGTTTTTTAAAAGTTAAAAAAGATTAGAAATTAACTGTGAAAACTGGTTAAATAAGCTGATCTAAAGAGTTTAGTAAGTTTATCTGTCTTAAATATACTAATAAAGTAGTCTAAATAGGTTAAAACTCTAAAGTAAAGAGTTGGAGCTCTTTAAAAGTTAAAAAAGATAGAAATTAACTGTGAAAACTGGTTAAATAAGCTGATCTAAAGAGTTTAGTAAGTTTATCTGTCTTAAATAAACTAATAAAGTAGTCTAAATAGGTTAAAACTCTAAAATAAAGTGTTTAGACCTTATTTAAAGTTAAAAAAGATTAGAAATTAACTGTGAAAACTGGTTAAATAAGGTGATCTAAAGAGTTTAGTAAGTTTATCTGTCTTAAATATACTAATAAAGTAGTCTAAATAGGTTAAAACTCTAAAAATAACTGTTTAGAGCTTTTTGAAAGTTAAAAAAGATTAGAAAACAACTATGAAAACTGGTTAAATAAGCTGATCTAAAGAGTTTAGTAAGTTTATCTGTATTAAATATACTAATAAAGTAGTCTCAATAGGTTAAAAAGCTAAAAATAACTGTAGAGCTTTTTGATATTAAAAAGATTAGAAATTAACTGTGAAAACTGGTTAACTAAGCTGATCTAAAGAGTTTAGTAAGTTATTCTGTCTTAAATATACTAATAAAGTAGTCTAAATAGGTTAAAACGCCAGAAATAACTGTTTAGAGCTTTTTTAAAGTTAAAAAGATTAGAAATTAACTGTGAAAACTGGTCAAATAAGCTGATCTAAAGAGTTTAGTAAGTTTATATGTCTTAAATATACTAATAAAGTAGTCTAAATAGGTTAAAACTCTAAAATAAAGTGTTTAGAGCTTTTTCAAAGTTAAAAAAGATTAAAAATTAACTGTGAAAACTGGTTAAATAAGCTGATCTAAAGAGTTTAGTAAGTTATTCTTTCTTAAATATACTAATAAAGTACTCTAAATAGGTTAAAACTCTAAAATTACTGTTTAGACCTTTTTGAAAGTTAAAAAAGATTAGAAATCAACTGTGAAAACTGGTTAAATAAACTGTTCTAAAGAGTTTAGTAATTTTATCTGTCTTAAATATACTAATAAAGTAGTCTAAATAGGTTAAAACTCTAAAATAAAGTGTTTCGAGCTTTTTGAAAGTTGAAAAAGATTAGAAATTAACTGTGAAACCTGGTTAAATAAGCTGATCTAAAGAGTTTAGTAAGTTTATCTGTCTTGAATATACTAATAAAGTAGTCTAAATAGGTTAAAACGCTAAAATAAAGTGTTTAGAGCTTTTTGAAAGTTAAAAAAGATTATAAATTAACTGTGAAAAGTGGTTAAATAAGCTGATCTAAAGAGTTTAGTAAGTTTATCTATCTAAAATATACTAATAAAGTAGACTAAATAGGTTAAAACTCTAAAATAAAGTGTTTAGAGCTTTTTGAAAGTTAAAAAAGATAAGAAACTAACTGTGAAAACTGGTTAAATAAGCTGATCTAAAGAGTTTAGTAAGTTTATCTGTCTTAAATATTGTAATGAAGTAGTCTAAATAGGTTAAAACGCTAAAAATAACTGCAGACCTTTTTGAAAGTTAAAAAATTTTAGAAATCAACTTTGAAAACTGGTTAAATAAGCTGATCTAAAGAGTTTAGTAAGTTTATCTGTCTTAAATATACTAATAAAGTAGTCTAAATAGGTTAAAACACTAAAATAAAGTGTTTAGAGCTTTTTGAAAGTTAAAAAAGATTAGAAATTAACTGTGAAACTGGTTAATTAAGCTGATCTAAAGAGTTTAGTAAGTTTATCTCCCTTAAATATACTAATAGAGTCGTCTAAATAGGTTAAAACTCTAAAATAAAGTGTTTAGAACTTTTTGAAAGTTAAAAAAGATTAGAAATTAACTGTGAAAACTGGTTAAATAAGTTGATCTAAAGAGTTTAGAAAGTTTATCTGTCTTAAATATACTAATAAAATAGTCTAAAAAGGTTAAAACTCTAAACTAAAGAGTTTAGACGTTTTTGAAAGTTGAAAAAGATTAGAAATTAACTGTGAAAACTGGTTAAATAAGCTGATCTAAAGAGTTTAGTAAGTTTATCTGTCTTAAATATACTAATAAAGTAGTCTAAATAGGTTAAAACGTTAGAAATAACTGTGTAGAGCTTTTTGAAAGTTAAAAAAGATTAGAAATTAACTGTGAAAACTAGTTAAATAAGCTGATCTAAAGAGTTTAGTAAGTTTATCTGTCTTAAATATACTAATAAAGTAGTCTAAATAGGTTAAAACTCTAAAATTAAGAGTTTAGAGCTTTTTGTATGTTAAAAGAGATTAGAAATTAACTGTGAAAACTGGTTAAATAAGCTGATCTAAAGAGTTTAGTAAGTTGATGTGTCTTAAATTTACTAATAATGTAGTCTAAATAGGTTAAAACTCTAAAATAAAGTGTTTAGAGCTTTTTGAAAGTTAAAAAAGATTAGAAATTAACTGTGAAAACTGGTGTTAAATAAGGTGATCTAAAGAGTTTAGTAAGTTTATCTGTCTTAAATATACTAATAAAGTAGTCTAAATAGGTTAAAACTCTAAAATAAAGAGTTTAGAGCTTTTTGAAAGTTAAAAAAATTAGAAATTAACTGTGAAAACTGGTTAAATAAGCTGATCTAAAGAGTTTAGTAAGTTTATCTCCCTTAAATATACTAATAAAGCTGTCTAAATAGTTTAAAACGCTAAAAATAACTGTTTAGAGCTTTTTGAAGTTAAAAAGATTAGAAATTAACTGTGAAAACTGGTCAAATAAGGTGATTTAAAGAATTTAGTAAGTTATTCTGTCTTAAATATACTAATAAAGTAGTCAAAAGATGTTAAAACGCTAAAAATAACTGTTTAGAGATTTTTTAAAGTTGAAAAGATTAGAAATTAACTGTGAAAACTGGTTAAATAAGGTCATCTAAGGAGTTTAGTAAGTTTATCTGTCTTAAATATACTAATAAAGTAGTCTAAATAGGTTAAAAAGCTAAAAATAACTGTTTAGACCTTTTTAAAGTTAAAAACTTTAGAAATTAACTGTGAAAACTGGTCAAATATGCTGATCTAAAGAGTTTAGTAAGTTTATCTGTCTTAAATATACTAATAAAGTAGTCTAAATAGGTTAAAAGACTAAAATAAAGAGTTTAGAGCTTTTTGTAAGTTAAAAGAGATTAGAAATTAACTGTGAAAACTGGTTAAATAAGCTGATCTAAAGAGTTTAGTAAGTTGATGTGTCTTAAATTTACTAATAATGTAGTCTAAATAGGTTAAAACTCTAAAATAAAGTGTTTAGAGCTTTTTGAAAGTTAAAAAAGATTAGAAATTAACTGTGAAAACTGGTGTTAAATAAGGTGATCTAAAGAGTTTAGTAAGTTTATCTGTCTTAAATATACTAATAAAGTAGTCTAAATAGGTTAAAACTCTAAAATAAAGAGTTTAGAGCTTTTTGAAAGTTAAAAAAATTAGAAATTAACTGTGAAAACTGGTTAAATAAGCTGATCTAAAGAGTTTAGTAAGTTTATCTCCCTTAAATATACTAATAAAGCTGTCTAAATAGTTTAAAACGCTAAAAATAACTGTTTAGAGCTTTTTGAAGTTAAAAAGATTAGAAATTAACTGTGAAAACTGGTCAAATAAGGTGATTTAAAGAATTTAGTAAGTTATTCTGTCTTAAATATACTAATAAAGTAGTCAAAAGATGTTAAAACGCTAAAAATAACTGTTTAGAGATTTTTTAAAGTTGAAAAGATTAGAAATTAACTGTGAAAACTGGTCAAATAAGTTGATCTAAAGAGTATAGTAAGTTTATCTGTCTTAAATATACGAATAAAGTAGTCTCAATAGGCTGAAAACTCTAAAATAAAGTGTTTAGAGCTTTTTGAAAGTTAAAAAAGATTAGAAATTAACTGTGAAAACTGGTTAAATAAGCTGATCTGAAGAGTTTAGTAAGTTTATCTGTCTTAAATATACTAATAAAGTAGTCTAAATAGGTTAAAACGCTAATGATAACTGTATAGCTTTTTCAAAGTTAAATAGATTAGAAATTAACTGTCAAAACTGGTTAAATAAGCTGATCTAAAGAGTTTAGTAAGTTTATCTGTCTTAAATATACTAATAAAGTAGTCTAAATAGGTTAAAACTCTAAAATAAAGAGTTTATAGCGTTTTGAAATTTTAAAAAGATTAGAAATTAACTATGAAAACTGGTTAAATAAGGTGATGTAAAGAGTTTAGTAAGTTATTCTGTCTTAAATATACTAATAAAGTAGTCTAAATAGGTTAAAACGCTAAAAAAAACTGTTTAGACCTTTTTGAAAGTTAAAAAAGATTAGAAATCAACTGTGAAAACTGGTTAAATAAAATGATCTAAAGAGTTTAGTAAGTTTATCTGTCTTAAATATACTAATAAAGTAGTTTAAATAGGTTAAAACTCTAAAATAAAGTGTTTAGAGGTTTTTGAAAGTTAACAAAGATTAGAAATTAACTGTGAAAACTGGTTAAATAAGCTGATCTAAAGAGTTTAGTAAGTTTATCTGTCTTACATTTACTAATAAAGTAGTCTAAATAGGTTAAAACTCTAAAATAAAGTGTTTAGAGCTTTTTCAAAGTTAAAAAAGATTATAAATTAACTGTGAAAACTGGTTAAATAAGCTGATCTGAAGAGTTTAGTAAGTTTATCTGTCTTAAATATACTAATAAAGTAGTCTAAATAGGTTAAAACGCTAAAGATAACTGTATAGCTTTTTCAAAGTTAAATAGATTAGAAATTAACTGTCAAAACTGGTTAAATAAGCTGATCTAAAGAGTTTAGTAAGTTTATCTGTCTTAAATATACTAATAAAGTAGTCTAAATAGGTTAAAACTCTAAAATAAAGAGTTTATAGCGTTTTGAAATTTTAAAAAGATTAGAAATTAACTATGAAAACTGGTTAAATAAGGTGATGTAAAGAGTTTAGTAAGTTTATTTGTCTTACATTTACTAATAAAGTAGTCTAAATAGGTTAAAACTCTAAAATAAAGTGTTTAGAGCTTTTTGAAAGTTAAAAAAGATTATAAATTAACTGTGAAAACTGGTTAAATAAGCTGATCTAAAGAGTTTAGTAAGTTTATCTGTCTTAAATATACTAATAAAGTGGGCTAAATAGGTTAAAACGCTAAAAATAACTGTTTAGAGCTTTTTGAAAGTTAAAAAAGATTAGAAATCAACTGTGAAAACTGGTTAAATAAGCTGATCTAAAGAGTTTAGTAAGTTTATCTGTCTTAAATTTACTAATAAAGTAGTCTAAATAGGTTAAAACTCTAAAAATAACTGTTTAGAGCTTTTTGAAAGTTAAAAAGATTAGCAATTAACTGTGAAAAATGGTTAAATAAGGTGATCTAAAGAGTTTAGTAAGTTATTCTGTCTTAAGTATACTAATAAAGTAGTCTAAATAGGTTAAAACGCTAAAAATAACTGTTTAGAGCTTTTTGAAAGTTCAAAAAGATTAGAAATTAACTGTGAAAACTGGTTAAATAAGCTGATCTAAAGAGTTTAGTAAGTTTATCTGTCTTAAATATACTAATAAAGTAGTCTAAATAGGTTAAAAATCTAAAATAAAGTGTTTAGAGCTTTTTGAAAGTTAAAAAAGATTAGAAATTAACTGTGAAAACTGGTTAAATAAGCTGATCTAAAGAGTTTAGTAAGTTATTCTGTCTTAAATATACTAATAAAGTAGTCTAAATAGGTTAAAACGCTAAAAATAACTGTTTAGACCTTTTTGAAAGTTAAAAAAGATTAGAAATCAACAGGGAAAACTGGTTAAATAAGCTGATCTAAAGAGTTTAGTAAGTTTATCTGTCTTAAATATACTAATAAAGAAGTCTAAATAGGTTAAAACTCTAAAATAAAGTGTTTAGAGCTTTTTGAAAGTTAAAAAAGATTAGAAATTAACTGTGAAAACTGGTTAAATAAGGTGATCTAAAGAGTTTAGTAAGTTTATCTGTCTTAAATATACTAATAAAGTAGTCTAAATAGGTTAAAACTCTAAAATAAAGTGTTTAGAGCTTTTTGAAAGTTAAAAAAGATTAGAAATTAACTGTGAAAACTGGTTAAATAAGCTGATCTAAAGAGGTTAGTAAGTTTATTGTCTTAAATATACTAATAAAGTAGTCTATATAGGTTAAAACTCTAAAGTAAAGAGTTAGAGCTTTTTAAAAGTTAAAAAAGATTAGAAATTAACTGTGAAAACTGGTTAAATAAGCTGATCTAAAGAGTTTAGTAAGTTTATCTTTCTTAAATAAACTAATAAAGTAGTCTAAATAGGTTAAAACTCTAAAATAAAGAGTTGGGAACTTTTAGAAAGTTAAATAAGATTAGAAATTAACTGTGAAAACTGGTTAAATAAGCTGATTTAAAGAGTTTAGTAAGTTTATCTCTTTTAAATATACTAATAAAGTAGTCTAAATAGATTAAAAGACTAAAATAAAGAGTTTAGAGCTTTTTGATAGTTAAAAAAGATTAGAAATTAACTGTGAAAACTGGTTAAATAAGCTGATCTAAAGAGTTTAGTAAGTTTATCTCTCTTAAATATACTAATAAAGTAGTCTAAATAGGTTAAAAGACTAAAATAAAGTGTTTAGAGTTTTTTGAAAGTTAAAAAAGATTGAAACTTAACTGTGAAAAATAGTTAAATAAGCTGATCTAAAGAGTTTAGTAAGTTTAAACGTCTTAAAAATACTAATAAAGTAGTCTAAATAGGTTAAAAGACTAAAATAAAGTGTTTAGAGTTTTTTGAAAGTTAAAAAAGATTAGAAATTAACTGTGAAAACTGGTTAAATAAGCTGATCTAAAGAGTTTAGTAAGTTTATCTCTCTTAAATATACTAATAAAGTAGTCTAAATAGGTTAAAAGACTAAAATAAAGTGTTTAGAGTTTTTTAAAAGTTAAAAAAGATTAGAAATTAACTGTGAAAACTGGTTAAATAAGCTGATCTAAAGAGTTTAGTAAGTTTATCTGTCTTAAATATACTAATAAAGTAGTCTAAATAGGTTAAAACTCTAAAGTAAAGAGTTGGAGCTCTTTAAAAGTTAAAAAAGATAGAAATTAACTGTGAAAACTGGTTAAATAAGCTGATCTAAAGAGTTTAGTAAGTTTATCTGTCTTAAATAAACTAATAAAGTAGTCTAAATAGGTTAAAACTCTAAAATAAAGTGTTTAGACCTTATTTAAAGTTAAAAAAGATTAGAAATTAACTGTGAAAACTGGTTAAATAAGGTGATCTAAAGAGTTTAGTAAGTTTATCTGTCTTAAATATACTAATAAAGTAGTCTAAATAGGTTAAAACTCTAAAAATAACTGTTTAGAGCTTTTTGAAAGTTAAAAAAGATTAGAAAACAACTATGAAAACTGGTTAAATAAGCTGATCTAAAGAGTTTAGTAAGTTTATCTGTATTAAATATACTAATAAAGTAGTCTCAATAGGTTAAAAAGCTAAAAATAACTGTAGAGCTTTTTGATATTAAAAAGATTAGAAATTAACTGTGAAAACTGGTTAACTAAGCTGATCTAAAGAGTTTAGTAAGTTATTCTGTCTTAAATATACTAATAAAGTAGTCTAAATAGGTTAAAACGCCAGAAATAACTGTTTAGAGCTTTTTTAAAGTTAAAAAGATTAGAAATTAACTGTGAAAACTGGTCAAATAAGCTGATCTAAAGAGTTTAGTAAGTTTATATGTCTTAAATATACTAATAAAGTAGTCTAAATAGGTTAAAACTCTAAAATAAAGTGTTTAGAGCTTTTTCAAAGTTAAAAAAGATTAAAAATTAACTGTGAAAACTGGTTAAATAAGCTGATCTAAAGAGTTTAGTAAGTTATTCTTTCTTAAATATACTAATAAAGTACTCTAAATAGGTTAAAACTCTAAAATTACTGTTTAGACCTTTTTGAAAGTTAAAAAAGATTAGAAATCAACTGTGAAAACTGGTTAAATAAACTGTTCTAAAGAGTTTAGTAATTTTATCTGTCTTAAATATACTAATAAAGTAGTCTAAATAGGTTAAAACTCTAAAATAAAGTGTTTCGAGCTTTTTGAAAGTTGAAAAAGATTAGAAATTAACTGTGAAACCTGGTTAAATAAGCTGATCTAAAGAGTTTAGTAAGTTTATCTGTCTTGAATATACTAATAAAGTAGTCTAAATAGGTTAAAACGCTAAAATAAAGTGTTTAGAGCTTTTTGAAAGTTAAAAAAGATTATAAATTAACTGTGAAAAGTGGTTAAATAAGCTGATCTAAAGAGTTTAGTAAGTTTATCTATCTAAAATATACTAATAAAGTAGACTAAATAGGTTAAAACTCTAAAATAAAGTGTTTAGAGCTTTTTGAAAGTTAAAAAAGATAAGAAACTAACTGTGAAAACTGGTTAAATAAGCTGATCTAAAGAGTTTAGTAAGTTTATCTGTCTTAAATATTGTAATGAAGTAGTCTAAATAGGTTAAAACGCTAAAAATAACTGCAGACCTTTTTGAAAGTTAAAAAATTTTAGAAATCAACTTTGAAAACTGGTTAAATAAGCTGATCTAAAGAGTTTAGTAAGTTTATCTGTCTTAAATATACTAATAAAGTAGTCTAAATAGGTTAAAACACTAAAATAAAGTGTTTAGAGCTTTTTGAAAGTTAAAAAAGATTAGAAATTAACTGTGAAACTGGTTAATTAAGCTGATCTAAAGAGTTTAGTAAGTTTATCTCCCTTAAATATACTAATAAAGTCGTCTAAATAGGTTAAAACTCTAAAATAAAGTGTTTAGAACTTTTTGAAAGTTAAAAAAGATTAGAAATTAACTGTGAAAACTGGTTAAATAAGTTGATCTAAAGAGTTTAGAAAGTTTATCTGTCTTAAATATACTAATAAAATAGTCTAAAAAGGTTAAAACTCTAAACTAAAGAGTTTAGACGTTTTTGAAAGTTGAAAAAGATTAGAAATTAACTGTGAAAACTGGTTAAATAAGCTGATCTAAAGAGTTTAGTAAGTTTATCTGTCTTAAATATACTAATAAAGTAGTCTAAATAGGTTAAAACGTTAGAAATAACTGTGTAGAGCTTTTTGAAAGTTAAAAAAGATTAGAAATTAACTGTGAAAACTAGTTAAATAAGCTGATCTAAAGAGTTTAGTAAGTTTATCTGTCTTAAATATACTAATAAAGTAGTCTAAATAGGTTAAAACTCTAAAATTAAGAGTTTAGAGCTTTTTGAAAGTTGAAAAAGATTAGAAATTAACTGTGAAAACTGGTCAAATAAGCTGATCGAAAGAGTTTAGTAAGTTTATCTGTCTTAAATATACTAATAAAGTAGTCTAAATAGGTTAAAACACTAAATAAAGTGTTTAGAGCTTTTTGAAAGTTAAAAAAGATTAAAAATTAACTGTGAAAACTGGTTAAATAAGCTGATCTAAAGAGTTTAGTAAGTTATTCTTTCTTAAATATACTAATAAAGTACTCTAAATAGGTTAAAACTCTAAAATTACTGTTTAGACCTTTTTGAAAGTTAAAAAAGATTAGAAATCAACTGTGAAAACTGGTTAAATAAACTGTTCTAAAGAGTTTAGTAATTTTATCTGTCTTAAATATACTAATAAAGTAGTCTAAATAGGTTAAAACTCTAAAATAAAGTGTTTCGAGCTTTTTGAAAGTTGAAAAAGATTAGAAATTAACTGTGAAACCTGGTTAAATAAGCTGATCTAAAGAGTTTAGTAAGTTTATCTGTCTTGAATATACTAATAAAGTAGTCTAAATAGGTTAAAACGCTAAAATAAAGTGTTTAGAGCTTTTTGAAAGTTAAAAAAGATTATAAATTAACTGTGAAAAGTGGTTAAATAAGCTGATCTAAAGAGTTTAGTAAGTTTATCTATCTAAAATATACTAATAAAGTAGACTAAATAGGTTAAAACTCTAAAATAAAGTGTTTAGAGCTTTTTGAAAGTTAAAAAAGATAAGAAACTAACTGTGAAAACTGGTTAAATAAGCTGATCTAAAGAGTTTAGTAAGTTTATCTGTCTTAAATATTGTAATGAAGTAGTCTAAATAGGTTAAAACGCTAAAAATAACTGCAGACCTTTTTGAAAGTTAAAAAATTTTAGAAATCAACTTTGAAAACTGGTTAAATAAGCTGATCTAAAGAGTTTAGTAAGTTTATCTGTCTTAAATATACTAATAAAGTAGTCTAAATAGGTTAAAACACTAAAATAAAGTGTTTAGAGCTTTTTGAAAGTTAAAAAAGATTAGAAATTAACTGTGAAACTGGTTAATTAAGCTGATCTAAAGAGTTTAGTAAGTTTATCTCCCTTAAATATACTAATAAAGTCGTCTAAATAGGTTAAAACTCTAAAATAAAGTGTTTAGAACTTTTTGAAAGTTAAAAAAGATTAGAAATTAACTGTGAAAACTGGTTAAATAAGTTGATCTAAAGAGTTTAGAAAGTTTATCTGTCTTAAATATACTAATAAAATAGTCTAAAAAGGTTAAAACTCTAAACTAAAGAGTTTAGACGTTTTTGAAAGTTGAAAAAGATTAGAAATTAACTGTGAAAACTGGTTAAATAAGCTGATCTAAAGAGTTTAGTAAGTTTATCTGTCTTAAATATACTAATAAAGTAGTCTAAATAGGTTAAAACGTTAGAAATAACTGTGTAGAGCTTTTTGAAAGTTAAAAAAGATTAGAAATTAACTGTGAAAACTAGTTAAATAAGCTGATCTAAAGAGTTTAGTAAGTTTATCTGTCTTAAATATACTAATAAAGTAGTCTAAATAGGTTAAAACTCTAAAATTAAGAGTTTAGAGCTTTTTGAAAGTTGAAAAAGATTAGAAATTAACTGTGAAAACTGGTCAAATAAGCTGATCGAAAGAGTTTAGTAAGTTTATCTGTCTTAAATATACTAATAAAGTAGTCTAAATAGGTTAAAACACTAAATAAAGTGTTTAGAGCTTTTTGAAAGTTAAAAAAAATTAGAAATTAACTGTGAAAAGTGGTTAAATAAGCTGATCGAAAGAGTTTAGTAAGTTTATCTGTCTTAAATATACTAATAAAGTAGTCTAAATAGGTTAAACACTAAAATAAAGTGTTTAGAGCTTTTTGAAAGTTAAAAAAAATTAGAAATTAACTGTGAAAACTGGTTAAATGAGCTGATCTAAAGAGTTTAGTAAGTTATTCTGATTTAAATAAATTAATAAAGTAGTCTAAATAGGTTAAAACGCTTAAAATAACTGTTTAGGCCTTTTTGAAAGTTAAAAATTATTAGAAATCAACTGTGAAAACTGGTTAAATAAGCTGATCTAAAGAGTTTAGCAAGTTTATCTGTCTTAAATATACTAATAAAGTAGTCTATATAGGTTAAAACTCTAAAATAAAGTTTTAGAGTTTTTGAAAGTTAAAAATGATTAGAAATTAACTGTGAAAAGAGGTTAAATAAGGTGATCTAAAGAGTTTGATGAGTTTATCTGTCATAAATATACTAATAAAGTAGTCTAAATAGGTTAAAACGCTAAAATTAAGTGTTTAGAGCTTTTTCAAAGTTAAAAAAGATTAGAAATTAACTGTGAAACTGGTTAAATAAGCTGATCTAAAGAGTTTAGTAAGTTTATCTCCCGTAAATATACTAATAAAGTAGTCTAAATAGGTTAAAAATCTAAAATAAAGTGTTTAGATCTTTTTTAAAGTTGAAAAGATTAGAAATTAACTGTGAAAACTGGTCAAATAAGCTGATCTAAAGAGTTTAGTAAGTTTATCTGTCTTAAATATACTAATAAAGTAGTCAAAATAGGTTAAAACTTTAAAATAAAGTGTTTAGAGCTTTTTGAAAGTTAAAAAAAATTTGAAATTAACTGTGAAAACTGGTTAAATAAGCTGATCTAAAGAGTTTAGCAAGTTTATCTGTCTTAAATATACTAATAAAGTAGTCTAAATAGGTTAAAACTCTAAAAAAAAGTGTTTTGAGCTTTTTGAATGTTAAAAAAGATTATAAATTAACTGTGAAAACTGGTTAAATAAGCTGTTCTAAAGAGTTTAGTAAGTTTATGTCTCTTAAATATACTAATAAAGTAGTCTAAATACGTTAAAACTCTAAAATAAAGTGTTTAGTGCTTTTTGAAAGTTAAAAAAGATTAGAAATTAACTGTGAAAACTGGTTAAATAAGCTGATCTAAAGAGTTTAGTAAGTTATTCTGTCTTAAATATACTAATAAAGTAGTCTAAATAGGTTAAACTCTAAAATAAAGTGTTTAGAGCTTTTTGAAAGTTAAAAAAGATTAGAAATTAACTGTTTAAACTGGTTAAATAAGGTGATCTAAAGAGTTTAGTAAGTTTATCTGTCTTAAATATAATAATAAACTAGTCTAAATAGGTTAAAACTCTAAAATAAACTGTTTAGAGCTTTTTCAAAGTTAAAAACGATTAGAAATTAACTGTGAAAACTGGTTAAATAAGCTGATCTAAAGAGTTTAGTAAGTTTATCTGTCTTAAATACACTAATAAAGTAGTCTAAATAGGTTAAAACTGTAAAAATAACTGTTTAGAGCTTTTTCAAAGTTAAAAAAGATTAGAAAACAAGTGTCAAAACTGTTTAAATAAGCTGATCTAAAGAGTTTAGTAAGTTTATCTGTGTTAAATATACTAATAAAGTAGTCTAAATAGGTTAAAACTCTAAAATAAAGTGTTTAAAGCTTTTTGAAAGTTAAAAAAGATTAGAAATTAACTGTGAAAACTGGTTAAATAAGCTGATCTAAAGAGTTTAGTAAGTTTATCTGTCTTAAATATACTAATAAGTAGTCTAAACAGGTTAAAACTCTAAAATAAAGTGTTTAGAGCTTTTTCAAAGTTAAAAAAGATTAGAAATTAACTGTGAAAAATGGTTAAATAAGCTGATCTAAAGAGTTTAGTAAGTTTATCTGTCTTAAATATACTAATAAAGTAGTCTAAATAGGTTAAAACTCTAAAATAAGAGTTTAGAGCTTTTTGAAAGTTAAAAAAGATTAGAAATTAACTGTGAAAACTGGTTAAATAAGGTGATCTAAAGAGTTTAGTAAGTTATTCTGTCTTAAATATACTAATAAAGTAGTCTAAATAGGTTAAAACGTTAAAAATAACTTTTTAGAGCTTTTTGAAAGTTAAAAAAGATTAGAAAACAACTATGAGAACTGGTTAAATAAGCTGATCTAAAGAGTTTAGTAAGTTTATCTGTCTTAAATATACTAATAAAGTAGTCTAAATAGGTTAAAAAGCTAAAAATAACTGTTTAGACCTTTTTTAAAGTTATAAACATTAGAAATTAACTGTGAAAACTGGTCAAATACGCTGATCTAAAGAGTTTAGTCAGTTTATCTGTCTTAAATATACTAATAAAGTAGTCTAAATAGGTTAAAACTCTAAAATAAAGTTTTTAGAGCATTTTTGAAAGTTAAAAAAGATTAGAAATTAACTGTTTAAACTGGTTAAATAAGGTGATCTAAAGAGTTTAGTTAGTTATTCTGCCTTAAATATACTAATAAAGTAGTCAAAATAGGTTAAAACGCTAAAAATAACTGTTTAGACCTTTTTGAAAGTTAAAAAAGATTAGAAATTAACTGTGAAAACTGGTTAAATAAGCTGATCTAAAGAGTTTAGTAAGTTTATCTGTCTTAAATATACTAATAAAGTAGTCTAAATAGGTTAAAACTCTAAAATAAAGTGTTTAGAGCATTTTTGAAAGTTAAAAAAGATTAGAAATTAACTGTTTAAACTGGTTAAATAAGGTGATCTAAAGAGTTTAGTAAGTTTATCTGTCTTAAATATAATAATAAAGTAGTCTAAATAGGTTAAACCTCTAAAAATAACTGTTTAGAGCTTTTTCAAAGTTAAAAAAGATTAGAAATTAACTGTGAAAACTGGTTAAATAAGCTGATCTAAAGAGTTTAGTAAATTTATCTGTCTTAAATATACTAATAAAGTAGTCTAAATAGGTTAAAACTCTAAAATAAAGTGTTTAGAGCTTTTTGAAAGTTAAAAAAGATTAGAAATTAACTGTGAAAACTGGTTAAATAAGGTGATCTAAAGAGTTTAGTAAGTTTATCTCTCTTAAATATACTAATAAAGTAGTCTAAATAGGTTAAAACTCTAAAATAAAGTGTTTAGAGCTTTTTGAAAGTTAAAAAAGATTAGAAATTAACTGTGAAAACTGGTTAAATAAGCTGATCTAAAGAGTTTAGTAAGTTTATCTGTCTTAAATATACTAATAAAGTAGTCTAAATAGGTTAAAACTCCAATATATAGTGTTTGGAGCTTTTTCAAAGTTAAAAAAGATTAGAAATTAACTGTGAAAATGGTTAAATAAGCTGATCTAAAGAGTTTAGTAAGTTTATCTGTCTTAAATATACTAATAAAGTAGTCTAAATAGGTTAAAACTCTAAAACAAAGTGTTTAGAGCTTTTTGAAAGTTAAAAAGATTAGAAATTAACTGTGAAAAATAGTTAAATAAGGTGACCTAAAGAGTTTAATAAGTTTATCCGTCTTAGATATACTAATAAAGTAGTCTAAATAGGTTAAAACTCTAAAATAAAGTGTTTAGAGCTTTTTGAAAGTTAAAAAAGATTAGAAATTAACTGTGAAAACAGGTTAAATAAGCTGATCTAAATTGTTTAGTAAGTTTATCTCCCTTAAATATACTAATAAAGTAGTCTAAATATGTTAAAAGACTAAAATAAAGAGTTTAGAGCTTTTTGAAAGTTAAAAAAGATTAGAAATTAACTGTGAAAACTGGTTAAATTAGCTGATTTAAAGTGTTTAGTAAGTTTATCTCTTTTAAATAGGTTAAAAGACTAAAACAAAGAGTTTAGAGCTTTTTGAAAGTTAAAAAAGATTAGAATTTAACTGTGAAAACTGGTTAAATAAGCTGATCTAAAGACTTTAGTAAGTTTATCTGTCTTAAATATACTAATAAAGTAGTCTAAATAGGTTAAAAGACTACAACAACGTGTTTAGAGTTTTTTGAAAGTTAAAAAAGATTAAAAATTAACTGTGAAAACTGGTTAAATAAGCTGATCTAAAGAGTTTAGTAAGTTTATCTCTCTTAAATACTCTAATAAAGTAGTCTAAATAGGTTAAAAGACTAAAATAAAGTGTTTAGAGTTTTTTGAAAGTTAAAAAAGATTAGAAATTAACTGTGAAAACTGGTTAAATAAACTGATCTAAAGAGTTTGTAAGTTTATCTGTCTTAAATATACTAATAAAGTAGTCTAAATAGGTTAAAACTCTAAAATAAAGAGTTTAGAGCTATTTGAAATTTAAAAAAATTAGAAATTAACTGTGAAAACTGGTTAAATAAGCTGATCTAAAGAGTTTAGTGAGTTTATGTCTCTTAAATATACTAATAAAGTAGTCTAAATAGGTTAAAACTATAAAATAAACTGTTTAGAGGGTTTTGAAAGTTTAACAAGATTAGAAATTACCTGTGAAAACTGGTTAAATAAGCTGATCTAAAGAGTTTAGTAAGTTTATCTGTCTTAAATATACTAATATAGTACTCTAAATAGGTTAAAACTCTAAAATAAAGAGTTTAGAGCTTTTTGAAAGTTAAAAAGATTAAAAATTAACTGTGAAAACTGGTTAAATAAGCTGATCTAAAGAGTTTAGTAAGTTTATCTGTCTTAAATATACTAATAAAGTAGTCTAAATAGGTTAAAAGCCTAAAATAAAGAGTTTAGAGTTTTTTGAAAGTTAAAAAAGATTAGAAATTAACTGTGAAAACTGGTTAAATAAGCTGAATTAAAGAGTTTAGTAAGTTTATCTGTCTTAAATATACTAATAAAGTAGTCTAAATAGTTTAAAACTTTAAAATAAAGAGTTTAGAGCTTTTTGAAAGTTAAAAAAGATTAGAATTTAACTGTGAAAACTGGTTAAATAAGCTGATCTAAAGAGTTTAGTAAGTTTATCTGTCTTAAATATACTAATAAAGTAGTCTAAATAGGTTAAAAGACTAAAATAAAGGGTTTAAAAATTTTTGGAAGTTAAAAAAGATTAGAAATTAACTGTTAAAACTGGCTAAATAGGCTGATCTAAAGAGTTTAGTAAGTTTATCAGTCTTAAATATACTAATAAAGTAGTCTAAATAGGTTAAAACTATAAAATAAAGAGTGTAGAGCTTTTTGAAAGTTAAAAAAGATTAGAAATTAACTGTGAAAATTGTCTAAATAAGCTGATCTAAAGAGTTTAGTAAGTTTATATGTTTTAAATATAATAGTAAAGTAGTCAAATTAGGTTAAAAGACTAAAATAAAGTGTTTCGAACTTTTTGAAAGTTAAAAAAGATTACATATTAACTGTGAAAACTAGTTAAATAAGCTGATCTAAAGAGGTTAGTAAGTTTATCTCTCTTAAATACTCTAATAAAGTAGTCTAAATAGGTTAAAAGACTAAAATAAAGTGTATAGAGTTTTTTGAAAGTTAAAAAAGATTAGAAATTAACTGTGAAAACTGGTTAAATAAGCTGATCTAAAGAGTTTAGTAAGTTTATCTGTCTTAAATATACTAATAAAGTAGTCTAAATAGGTTAAAACTCTAAAATAAAGAGTTTAGAGCTATTTGAAATTTAAAAAAATTAGAAATTAACTGTGAAAACTGGTTAAATAAGCTGATCTAAAGAGTTTAGTAAGTTTATGTCTCTTAAATATACTAATAAAGTAGTCTAAATAGCTTAAAACTCTAAAATAAAGAGATTAGAGCTTTTTCAAAGTTAAAAAAGATTAGAAATTACCTGTGAAAACTGGTTAAATAAGCTGATCTAAAGAGTTTAGTAAGTTTATCTGTCTTAAATATACTAATAAGGTACTCTAAATAGGTTAAAACTCTAAAATAAAGAGTTTAGAGCATTTAAAAGTTTAAAAAGATTAGAAATTAACTGTGAAAATTGGTTAAATAAGCTGATCTAAAGAGTTTAGTAAGTTTATCTGTCTTTAA
The DNA here is from genome assembly GCA_963693285.1 of Xestospongia muta. NCBI lineage: Eukaryota > Metazoa > Porifera > Demospongiae > Haplosclerida > Petrosiidae > Xestospongia > Xestospongia muta. Next base: position 10,823,521 of record OY848917.1, on the reverse strand, counting down.
TATACTAATAAAGTAGTCTAAATAGGTTAAAAGCCTAAAATAAAGAGTTTTGAGTTTTTTGAAAGTTAAAAAAGATTAGAAATTAACTGTGAAAACTGGTTAAATAAGCTGAATTAAAGAGTTTAGTAAGTTTATCTGTCTTAAATATACTAATAAAGTAGTCTAAATAGTTTAAAACTTTAAAATAAAGAGTTTAGAGCTTTTTGAAAGTTAAAAAAGATTAGAATTTAACTGTGAAAACTGGTTAAATAAGCTAATCTAAAGAGTTTAGTAAGTTTATGTCTCTTAAATATACTAATAAAGTAGTCTAAATAGGTTAAAACTATAAAATAAACTGTTTAGAGGGTTTTGAAAGTTTAACAAGATTAGAAATTACCTGTGAAAACTGGTTAAATAAGCTGATCTAAAGAGTTTAGTAAGTTTATCTGTCTTAAATATACTAATAAAGTAGTCTAAATAGGTTAAAAGCCTAAAATAAAGAGTTTAGAGTTTTTTGAAAGTTAAAAAAGATTAGAAATTAACTGTGAAAACTGGTTAAATAAGCTGAATTAAAGAGTTTACTAAGTTTATCTGTCTTAAATATACTAATAAAGTAGTCTAAATAGTTTAAAACTTTAAAATAAAGAGTTTAGAGCTTTTTGAAAGTTAAAAAAGATTAGAATTTAACTGTGAAAACTGGTTAAATAAGCTGATCTAAAGAGTTTAGTAAGTTTATCTGTCTTAAATATACTAATAAAGTAGTCTAAATAGGTTAAAAGACTAAAATAAAGTGTTTAAAGCTTTTTGTAAGTTAAAAAAGATTAGAAATTAACTGTTAAAACTGGCTAAATAGGCTGATCTAAAGAGTTAGTAAGTTTATCAGTCTTAAATATACTAATAAAGTAGTCTAAATAGGTTAAAACTATAAAATAAAGAGTGTAGAGCTTTTTGAAAGTTAAAAAAGATTAGAAATTAACTGTGAAAATTGTCTAAATAAGCTGATCTAAAGAGTTTAGTAAGTTTATATGTTTTAAATATAATAGTAAAGTAGTCAAATTAGGTTAAAACGCTAAAATAAAGTGTTTCGAACTTTTTGAAAGTTAAAAAAGATTACATATTAACTGTGAAAACTAGTTAAATAAGCTGATCTAAAGAGGTTAGTAAGTTTATCTCTCTTAAATACTCTAATAAAGTAGTCTAAATAGGTTAAAAGACTAAAATAAAGTGTTTAGAGTTTTTTGAAAGTTAAAAAAGATTAGAAATTAACTGTGAAAAACTGGTTAAATAAGCTGATCTAAAGAGTTTAGTAAGTTTATCTGTCTTAAATATACTAATAAAGTAGTCTAAATAGGTTAAAACTCTAAAATAAAGAGTTTAGAGCTATTTGAAATTTAAAAAAATTAGAAATTAACTGTGAAAACTGGTTAAATAAGCTGATATAAAGAGTTTAGTAAGTTTATGTCTCTTAAATATACTAATAAAGTAGTCTAAATAGGTTAAAAGACTAAAATAAAGAGTTTAGAGTTTTTTTAAAGTTAAAAAAGATTAGAAACTAACTGTTAAAACTGGCTAAATAGGCTGATCTAAAGAGTTTAGTAAGTTTAACAGTCTTAAATATACTAATAAAGTAGTCTAAATAGGTTAAAACTATAAAATAAAGAGTGTAGAGCTTTTTGAAAGTTATAAAAGATTAGAAATTAACTGTGAAAATTGTCTAAATAAGCTGATCTAAAGAGTTTATTAAGTTTATATGTTTTAAATATAATAGTAAAGTAGTCAAATTAGGTTAAAAGACTAAAATAAAGTGTTTCGAACTTTTTGAAAGTTAAAAAAGATTACATATTAACTGTGAAAACTAGTTAAATAAGCTGATCTAAAGAGGTTAGTAAGTTTATCTCTCTTAAATACTCTAATAAAGTAGTCTAAATAGGTTAAAAGACTAAAATAAAGTGTTTAGAGTTTTTTGAAAGTTAAAAAAGATTAGAAATTAACTGTGAAAACTGGTTAAATAAGCTGATCTAAAGAGTTTAGTAAGTTTATCTGTCTTAAATATACTAATAAAGTAGTCTAAATAGGTTAAAACTCTAAAATAAAGAGTTTAGAGCTATTTGAAATTTAAAAAAATTAGAAATTAACTGTGAAAACTGGTTAAATAAGCTGATATAAAGAGTTTAGTAAGTTTATGTCTCTTAAATATACTAATAAAGTAGTCTAAATAGGTTAAAACTATAAAATAAACTGTTTAGAGGGTTTTGAAAGTTTTAGAAGATTAGAAATTAACTGTGAAAACTGGTTAAATAAGCTGATCTTAAGAGTTTAGTAAGTTTATCTGTCTTAAATCTACTAATAAAGTAGTCTAAATAGCTTAAAACTCTAAAATAAAGAGATTAGAGCTTTTTCAAAGTTAAAAAAGATTAGAATTTAACTGTGAAAACTGGTTAAATAAGCTGATCTAAAGAGTTTAGTAAGTTTATCTGTCTTAAATATACTAATAAAGTAGTCTAAATAGGTTAAAAGACTAAAATAAAGTGTTTAAAGCTTTTTGTAAGTTAAAAAAGATTAGAAATTAACTGTTAAAACTGGCTAAATAGGCTGATCTAAAGAGTTAGTAAGTTTATCAGTCTTAAATATACTAATAAAGTAGTCTAAATAGGTTAAAACTATAAAATAAAGAGTGTAGAGCTTTTTGAAAGTTAAAAAAGATTAGAAATTAACTGTGAAAATTGTCTAAATAAGCTGATCTAAAGAGTTTAGTAAGTTTATATGTTTTAAATATAATAGTAAAGTAGTCAAATTAGGTTAAAACGCTAAAATAAAGTGTTTCGAACTTTTTGAAAGTTAAAAAAGATTACATATTAACTGTGAAAACTAGTTAAATAAGCTGATCTAAAGAGGTTAGTAAGTTTATCTCTCTTAAATACTCTAATAAAGTAGTCTAAATAGGTTAAAAGACTAAAATAAAGTGTTTAGAGTTTTTTGAAAGTTAAAAAAGATTAGAAATTAACTGTGAAAAACTGGTTAAATAAGCTGATCTAAAGAGTTTAGTAAGTTTATCTGTCTTAAATATACTAATAAAGTAGTCTAAATAGGTTAAAACTCTAAAATAAAGAGTTTAGAGCTATTTGAAATTTAAAAAAATTAGAAATTAACTGTGAAAACTGGTTAAATAAGCTGATATAAAGAGTTTAGTAAGTTTATGTCTCTTAAATATACTAATAAAGTAGTCTAAATAGGTTAAAAGACTAAAATAAAGAGTTTAGAGTTTTTTTAAAGTTAAAAAAGATTAGAAACTAACTGTTAAAACTGGCTAAATAGGCTGATCTAAAGAGTTTAGTAAGTTTAACAGTCTTAAATATACTAATAAAGTAGTCTAAATAGGTTAAAACTATAAAATAAAGAGTGTAGAGCTTTTTGAAAGTTATAAAAGATTAGAAATTAACTGTGAAAATTGTCTAAATAAGCTGATCTAAAGAGTTTATTAAGTTTATATGTTTTAAATATAATAGTAAAGTAGTCAAATTAGGTTAAAAGACTAAAATAAAGTGTTTCGAACTTTTTGAAAGTTAAAAAAGATTACATATTAACTGTGAAAACTAGTTAAATAAGCTGATCTAAAGAGGTTAGTAAGTTTATCTCTCTTAAATACTCTAATAAAGTAGTCTAAATAGGTTAAAAGACTAAAATAAAGTGTTTAGAGTTTTTTGAAAGTTAAAAAAGATTAGAAATTAACTGTGAAAACTGGTTAAATAAGCTGATCTAAAGAGTTTAGTAAGTTTATCTGTCTTAAATATACTAATAAAGTAGTCTAAATAGGTTAAAACTCTAAAATAAAGAGTTTAGAGCTATTTGAAATTTAAAAAAATTAGAAATTAACTGTGAAAACTGGTTAAATAAGCTGATATAAAGAGTTTAGTAAGTTTATGTCTCTTAAATATACTAATAAAGTAGTCTAAATAGGTTAAAACTATAAAATAAACTGTTTAGAGGGTTTTGAAAGTTTTAGAAGATTAGAAATTAACTGTGAAAACTGGTTAAATAAGCTGATCTTAAGAGTTTAGTAAGTTTATCTGTCTTAAATCTACTAATAAAGTAGTCTAAATAGCTTAAAACTCTAAAATAAAGAGATTAGAGCTTTTTCAAAGTTAAAAAAGATTAGAAATTACCTGTGAAAACTGGTTAAATAAACTGATCTAAAGAGTTTAGTATGTTTTTCTGTCTTAAATATACTAATAAAGTAGTCTAAATAGGTTAAAAGACTAAAATAAAGAGTTTAGAGTTTTTTGAAAGTTAAAAAAGATTAGAAATTAACTGTGAAAACTGGTTAAATAAGCTGAATTAAAGAGTTTAGTAAGTTTATCTGTCTTAAATATACTAATAAAGTAGTCTAAATAGTTTAAAACATTAAAATAAAGAGTTTAGAGCTTTTTGAAAGTTAAAAAAGATTAGAATTTAACTGTGAAAACTGGTTAAATAAGCTGATCTAAAGAGTTTAGTAAGTTTATCTGTCTTAAATATACTAATAAAGTAGTCTAAATAGGTTAAAAGACTAAAATAAAGTGTTTAAAGCTTTTTGTAAGTTAAAAAAGATTAGAAATTAACTGTTAAAACTGGCTAAATATGCTGATCTAAAGAGTTTAGTAAGTTTATCAGTCTTAAATATACTAATAAAGTAGTCTAAATAGGTTAAAACTATAAAATAAAGAGTGTAGAGCTTTTTGAAAGTTAAAAAAGATTAGAAATTAACTGTGAAAATTGTCTAAATAAGCTGATCTAAAGAGTTTACTAAGTTTATTTGTTTTAAATATAATAGTAAAGTAGTCAAATTAGGTTAAAAGACCAAAATAAAGTGTTTCGAACTTTTTGAAAGTTAAAAAAGATTACATATTAACTGTGAAAACTCGTTAAATAAGCTGACCTAAAGAGGTTAGTAAGTTTATCTGTCTTAAATATACTAATAAAGTAGTCTAAATAGGTTAAAAGACTAAAGTAAAGAGCTTAGAGCTTTTTGAAATTTAAAAAAGATTAGAAATTGAGTGTGAAAACTGGTTAAATAAGCTGATGTAAAGAGTTTAGTAATTTTATGTCTCTTAAATATACTAATAAAGTAGTCTAAATAGGTTAAAACTATAAAATAAACTGTTTAGAGGTTTTTGAAACTTTAAGAAGATTAGAAATTAACTGTGAAAACTGGTTAAATAAGTTGATCTAAAGAGTTTAGTAAGTTTATCTGTCTTAAATATACTAATAAAGTAGTCTAAATAGGTTAAAACTCTAAAATAAAGAGTTTAGAGCTTTTTGAAAGTTAAAAAAGATTAGAAATTAACTGTGAAAACTGGTTAAATAAGCTGATCTAAAGAGTTTACTAAGTTTATCTGTCTTAAATATACTAATAAAGAAGTCCAAATTTGTTAAAAGACTAAAGTAAAGAGTTTACAGCTTTTTGAAAGTTAAAAAAGATTAGAAATTAACTGTGAAAACTGGTTAAATAAGCTGATCTAAAGAGTTTAGTAAGTTTATCTTTCTTAAATATACTAATAAAGTAGTCTAAATTGGTTAAAAGACTAAAATAAAGAGTTTAGAGCTTTTTGAAAGTTAAAAAAGATTAGAAATTAACTGTGAAAACTGGTTAAATAAGCTCATCTAAATTGTTTAGGAAGTTTAACTGTGAAAACTGGTTAAATAAGCTGATCTAAAGAGTTTAGTAAGTTTATCTGTCTTAAATATACTAATAAAGTAGTCTAAATAGGTTAAAAGACTAAAATAAAGTGTTTAAAGCTTTTTGTAAGTTAAAAAAGATTAGAAATTAACTGTTAAAAACTGGCTAAATATGCTGATCTAAAGAGTTTAGTAAGTTTATCAGTCTTAAATATACTAATAAAGTAGTCTAAATAGGTTAAAACTATAAAATAAAGAGTGTAGAGCTTTTTGAAAGTTAAAAAAGATTAGAAATTAACTGTGAAAATTGTCTAAATAAGCTGATCTAAAGAGTTTACTAAGTTTATTTGTTTTAAATATAATAGTAAAGTAGTCAAATTAGGTTAAAAGACCAAAATAAAGTATTTCGAACTTTTTGAAAGTTAAAAAAGATTACATATTAACTGTGAAAACTCGTTAAATAAGCTGACCTAAAGAGGTTAGTAAGTTTATCTGTCTTAAATATACTAATAAAGTAGTCTAAATAGGTTAAAAGACTAAAGTAAAGAGCTTAGAGCTTTTTGAAAATTAAAAAAGATTAGAAATTGAGTGTGAAAACTGGTTAAATAAGCTGATGTAAAGAGTTTAGTAATTTTATGTCTCTTAAATATACTAATAAAGTAGTCTAAATAGGTTAAAACTATAAAATAAACTGTTTAGAGGTTTTTGAAACTTTAAGAAGATTAGAAATTAACTGTGAAAACTGGTTAAATAAGTTGATCTAAAGAGTTTAGTAAGTTTATCTGTCTTAAATATACTAATAAAGTAGTCTAAATAGGTTAAAACTCTAAAATAAATAGTTTAGAGCTTTTTGAAAGTTAAAAAAGATTAGAAATTAACTGTGAAAACTGGTTAAATAAGCTGATCTAAAGAGTTTACTAAGTTTATCTGTCTTAAATATACTAATAAAGAAGTCCAATTTGTTAAAAGACTAAAGTAAAGAGTTTACAGCTTTTTGAAAGTTAAAAAAGATTAGAAATTAACTGTGAAAACTGGTTAAATAAGCTGATCTAAAGAGTTTAGTAAGTTTATCTTTCTTAAATATACTAATAAAGTAGTCTAAATTGGTTAAAAGACTAAAATAAAGAGTTTAGAGCTTTTTGAAAGTTAAAAAAGATTAGAAATTAAGTGTGAAAACTGGTTAAATAAGCTCATCTAAATTGTTTAGGAAGTTTATCTGTCTTAAATATACTAATAAAGTAGTCTAAATAGGTTGAAATTCTAAAATAAAGATTTTAGAACGTTTTGAAAGTTGAAAAGATTAGAAATTAACTGTGAAAACTGGTTAAATAAGCTGATCTAAAGAGTTTAGTAAGTTTATCTGTCTTAAATAAACTAATAAAGTAGTCTAAATAGGTTAAAACTCTTAAATAAAGAGTTGAGAGCTTTTTGAAAGTTAAAAAAGATTAGAAATTAACTGTGAAAACTGGTTAAATAAGCTGATCTAAAGAGTTTAGTAAGTTTATCTGTCTTAAATATACTAATAAAGTAGTCTAAATAGGTTAAAACTCTAAAATAAAGTGTTTAGAGATTTTTGAAAGTTAAAAAAGATTAGAAATTAACTGTTAAAACTGGTTAAATAAGCTGATCTAAAGAGTTTAGTAAGTTTATCTGTCTTAAAAATAGTAATAAAGTAGTCTAAATAGGTTAAAACTCCAAAATAAAGAGTTTAGAGCTTTTTGAAAGTTAAAAAAATTAGAAATTAACTGTGAAAACTGGTTAAATAAGCTGATCTAAAGAGTTTAGTAAGTTTATCAGTTTTAAATATACTAATAAAGTAGTCATAATAGGATAAAAGACTAAAATAATGTGTTTAGAGCTTTTTGAAAGTTAAAAAAGATTAGAAATTAACTGTGAAAACTGGTTAAATAAGCTGATCTAAAGAGTTTAGTAAGTTTACCTGTCTTAAATATACTAATAAAGTAGTCTAAATAGGTTAAAACTCTAAAATAAAGAGTTTAGAGCTTTTTGAAAGTTTAAAAAAATTACAAATTAACTGTGAAACTAGTTAAATAAGCTGATCTAAAGAGTTTAGTAAGTTTATCTGTCTTAAATATACTAGTAAAATATTCAAAATAGGTGAAAAGACTAAAATAAAGTGTTTACAGCTTTTTAAAAGTTAAGAAAGATTAGAAATTAACTGTGAAAACTGGTTAAATAAGCTGATCTAAAGAGTTTAGTAATTTTATCTGACTTAAATATACTAATAAAGTAGTCTAAATAGTTTAAAACTTTAAAATAAAGTGTTTAAAACTTTTTCAAAGTTGAAAAAGATTAGAAATTAACTGTGAAAACTGGTTAAATAAGCTGATCTAAAGAGTTTAGAAAGTTTATCAGTCTTAAATATACTAATAAAGTAGTCTAAATAGGTTAAAACTATAAAATAAAGAGTTTAGAGCTTTTTGAAAGTTAAAAAAGATTAGAAATTAACTGTGAAAATTGTCTAAATAAGCTGATCTAAAGAGTTTAGTAAGTTTATCTGTCTTAAATAAACTAATAAAGTAGTCTAAATAGGTTAAAACTCTAAAATAAAGAGTTGGGAACTTTTAGAAAGTTAAAAAAGATTAGAAATTAACTGTGAAAACTGGTTAAAGAAGCTGATTTAAAGAGTTTAGTAAGTTTATCTCTTTTAAATATACTAATAAAGTAGTCTAAATAGTTTAAAACTCTAAAATAACCTGTTTAGAGCTTTTTGAAAGCTAAAAAAGATTAGAAATTAAGTATGAAACTGGTTAAATAAGCTGATCTAAAGAGTTTAGTAAGTTTATCTCTCTTAAATATACTAATAAAGTAGTCTAAATAGGTTAAAACTCTAAAATAAAGACTTTAGAGCTTTTTGAAAGTTAAAAAAGATTAGAAATTAACTGTGAAAACTAGTTAAATAAGCTGATCTAAAGAGTTTAGTAAGTTTATCTGTCTTAAAATTACTAATAAAGTAGTCAAAATAGGTTAAAAGACTAAAATAATGTGTTTAGAGCTTTTTGAAAGTTAAAAAAGATTAGAAAATAACTGTGAAAACTGGTTAAATAAGCTGATCTAAAGAGTTTAGTTAGTTTATCTGTCTTAAATATACTAATAAAGTATTCAAAATAGGTGAAAAGACTAAAATAAAGTGTTTAGAGCTTTTTAAAAGTTAAGAAAGATTAGAAATTAACTGTGAAAACTGGTTAAATAAGCTGATCTAAAGAGTTTAGTAAGTTTATCCGGCTTAAATATACTAATAAAGTAGTCTAAATAGGTAAAAACTCTAAAATAAAGAGTTTAGAGCTATTTGAAAGTTAAAAAAGATTAGAAATTAACTGTGAAAACTGATTAAATAAGCTGATCTAAAGAGTTTAGTAAGTTTATCTGTCTTAAATATACTAATAAAGTAGTCTAAATAGGTTAAGAATCAAAAATAAAGTGTTTAGAGCTTTTTGAAAGTTAAAAAAGATTAGAAATTAACTGTGAAAACTAGTTAAATAAGCTGATCTAAAGAGTTTAGTAATTTTATCTGTCTTAAATATACTAATAAAGTAGTCTAAATAGGTTAAAACTCTAAAATAAACTGTTTAGATCTTTTTGAAAGTTAAAAAGATTAGAAAATAACTACGAAATCTGATTGAATAAGGTGATCTAAAGAGTTTAGTAAGATTATCTGTCTTAAATATACTAATAAAATAGTCTAAATAAGTTAAATCTCTAAAATAAACTGTTTAGAGGTTTTTTGAAAGTTAAAAAAGATTAGAAATTAACTGTGAAAACTGGTTAAATAAGCTGATCTAAAGAGTTTAGTTAGTTTATCTGTCTTAAATATACTAATAAAGTATTCAAAATAGGTGAAAAGACTAAAATAAAGTGTTTAGAGCTTTTTAAAAGTTAAGAAAGATTAGAAATTAACTGTGAAAACTGGTTAAATAAGCTGATCTAAAGAGTTTAGTAAGTTTATCCGGCTTAAATATACTAATAAAGTAGTCTAAATAGGTAAAAACTCTAAAATAAAGAGTTTAGAGCTATTTGAAAGTTAAAAAAGATTAGAAATTAACTGTGAAAACTGATTAAATAAGCTGATCTAAAGAGTTTAGTAAATTTATCTGTCTTAAATATACTAATAAAGTAGTCTAAATATGTTAAGAATCAAAAATAAAGTGTTTAGAGCTTTTTGAAAGTTAAAAAGATTAGAAAATAACTACGAAATCTGATTGAATAAGGTGATCTAAAGAGTTTAGTAAGATTATCTGTCTTAAATATACTAATAAAATAGTCTAAATAAGTTAAATCTCTAAAATAAACTGTTTAGAGGTTTTTTGAAATTTAAAAAAGATTAGAAATTAAGTATGAAAACTCTTTAAATAATCTGATCGAAACAGTTTAGTAAGTTTATCTGTCTTAAATATACTAATAAAGTAGTCTAATTATGTTAAAACTCTAAAATAAACTGTTTAGACCTTTTGAAAGTTAAAAAAGGTTAGAAATTAAGTAAGAAAACTGGTTAAATAAGCTGATCGAAAGAGTTTAGTAAGTTTATCTGTCTTAAATATACTAATAAAGTAGTCGAAATAGGTGAAATCTCTAAAATAGACTGTTTAGAGCTTTTTGAAAGTTAAAAAGATTAGAAATTAACTACGAAATCTCGTTAAATAAGCTGATCTAAAGAGTTTAGTAAGTTTATCTGTCTTAAATATACTAATAAAGTAGTCTAAATAAGTTAAATCCCTAAAATAAACTGTTTAGAGCTTTTTGAAAGTTAAAAAAGATTAGAAATTAACTATGAAAATTGGTTAAATAAGCTGATGGAATAGCTTAGTAAGTTTATCTGTCTTAAATATACTAATAAAGTAGTCTAAATAAGTTAAAACTCGAAAATAAACTGTTTAGAGCTTTTTTAAAGTTAAAAAAGATTAGAAATTAAGTGTGAAACTGGTTAAATAAGCATATCGAAAGAGTTTAGTAGGTTTATCTGTATTAAATATACTAATAATGTAGTCTAAATAGTTTAAAAATCTAAAATAAACTTTTTAGATTTTTGAAAGTTAAAAAAGATTAGAAATTAAGTATGAAAACTGGTTAAATAAGCTGATCGAAAGAGTTTAGTAATTTTATCTCTCTTAAATATACTAATAAAGTAGTCTAAATAGGTTAAAACTCTAAAATAAACTGTTTATATTTTTTTGAAAGTTAAAAAGATTAGAAATTAACTACGAAATCTGGTTAAATAAGCTGTTTTGAAGAGTTTAGTAAGTTTATCTGTCTTAAATATACTAATAAAGTAGTCTAAATAAGTTAAAACTCTAAAATAAACTGTTTAGAGCTTTTTGAAAGTTAAAAAAGTTTAGAAATTAAGTATGAAAACTGGTTAAATAAGCTGATCTAAAGAGTATAGTAAGTTTATCTGTCTTAAATATACTAATAAAGTAGTCGAAATAGGTTAAATCTCTAAAATAAAGTGTTTAGAGCATTTTGAAAGTTTAAAAAGATTAGAAATTAACTATGAAAACTGGTTAAATAAGCAGATTGAAAGAGTTTAGTAAGTTTATCTGTCTTAAATATAGTAATGAAGTAGTCTAAATAGGTTAAAAGACTAAACTAAAGAGTTTAGAGCTTTTTGAAAGTTAAAAAAAATTAGAAATTAACTGTGAAACTGGTTAAATAAACTGGTATACAGAGTTTAGCAAGTTTATCTGTCTTAAATATACTAATAAAGTAGTCAAAATAGATTAAAAGACTAAAATAAAGAGTTTAGAGCATTTTGAAAGTTAAAAAAGATTAGAAATTAAGTGTGAAAACTGGATAATAAGCTGATCTAAAGAGTTTAGTAAGTTTTTCTGTCTTAAATATACTAATAAAGTAGCCTAAATAGATTAAAAGACTAAAATAAAGAGTTTAGAGCTTTTTGAAAGTTAAAAAAGATTAGAAATTAACTGTGAAACTGGTTAAATACGCTAATCTAAAGAGTATAGTAAGTTTATCTGTCTTAAATATACTGATAAAGTAGTCTAAATAGGTTAAAACTCTAAAATAAACTGTTTAGAGCATTTTGAAAGTTAAAAAAGATTAGAAATTAACTATGAAAACTAGTTAATAAGCTGATCTAAAGAGTTTAATATGTATACCTGTCTTAAATATACTAATAAAGTAGTCTAAATAGGTTAAAACTCTAAACTAAACTGTTTAGATCTTTTTGAAAGTTAAAAAAGATTAGAAATTAAGTACGAAATCTGATTAAATAAGGTGATCTAAAGAGTTTAGTAAGATTATCTGTCTTAAATATACTAATAAAGTAGTCTAATTATGTTAAAACTCTAAAATAAACTGTTTAGACCTTTTTTAAATTAAAAAAGATTAGAAATTAAGCATGAAAACTAGTTAAATAAGCTGATAGAAAGAGTTTAGTAAGTTTATCTGTCTTTAATATACTAATAAGTAGTCTAAATATGTTAAAACTCTAAAATAAACCGTTTAGAGCTTTTTGAAAGTTAAAAAAGATTAGAAATTAACTAAGAAATCTGGTTAAATAAGCTGATCTAAAGAGTTTAGTAAGTTTGTCTGTCTTAAATATACTAATAAAGTAGTCTAAATAAGTTAAATCCCTAAAATAAAGAGTTTAGAGCTTTTTGAAAATTAAAAAAATTAGAAATTAACTATGAAAATTGGTTATATAAGCTGATGTAAAGAGTTTAGTAAGTTTATCTGTCTTAAATACACTAAAAAAGTAGTCTAAATAGGTTAAAAATTAAAAATGACTCTTTAGATCTTTTTGAAAGTTAAAAAAGATTAGAAATTAACTATGAAAACTGTTTAAATAAGCTGATCGAAAGAGTTTAGTAAGTTTATCTGTCTTAAAAATACTAATACAATGGTCTAAATAGGTTAACTCTAAAATAAACTCGTTAGACCTTTTTGAAAGTTAAAAATATTAGAAATTAACTATGAAAACTGGTTAAATAAGCTGATTGAAAGAGTTTAGTAAGTTCATCTATCTTAAATATACTAATAAAGTAGTTGAAATAGGTTAAAACTCTAAAATAAACTGTTTAGATCTTTTTCAAAGTTAAAAAAGATTAGAAATTAACTATGAAAACTGGTTAACTAAGCTGATCGAAAGAGTTTAGTAAGTTTATCTGTCTTAAATATACTAAGAAAGTAGTCTAAATAGGTTAAAACTCTAAAATAATCTCTTTAGAGCTTTTTGAAAGTTAAAAAAGATTAGAAATTAGTATGAAAACGGGTTAAGTAAGCTCATCTAAAGAGTTTATAAGTTTATCTGTGTTAAATATACTAATAAAGTAGTCTAAATTGGTTAAAACTCTAAAATAAACTGTTTAGACCTTTTTGAAGGTTAAAAAGATTGAAATTAACTGTGAAAACTGGTTAAATAAGCTAATCTAAAATGTTTAATAGGTCTATCTGTCTTAAATATAATAATAAATCAATCTAAATAGTTTATACTCTAAAATAGACTGTTTAGAGCTTTTTGAAAGTTAAAAAAGAATAGAAGTTAACTATGAAACCTAGTTAAATAAGCTGATCGAAAGAGTTTAGTAAGTTTATCAGTCTTAAATATACTAATAAAGTAGTCGAAATAGGTTAAAACTCTAAAATAAACTGTTTAGACCTTTTTGAAAGTTAAAAAAGATTAGAAATTAACTAGGAAAACTGGTTAAATAAGCTGATCGAAAGAGTTTAGTAAGTTTGTCTGTCTTAAATATACTAATAAAGTAGTCAAAATAGTTGAAAACTCTAAAATAAACTGTTTAGAGCTTTTTGAAAGTTAAAAAAGATTAGAAATTAACTAGGAAAACTGGTTAAATAAGTAGATTGAAAGAGTTTAGTAAGTTTGTCTGTCTTAAATATACTAATAAAATAATCAAAATAGTTTAAAACTCTAAAATAAACTGTTTAGAGCTTTTTCAAAGTTAAAAAAGATTAGAAATTAACTATGAAAACTGGTTAACTAAGCTGATCGAAAGAGTTTAGTAAGTTTATCTGTCTTAAATATACTAAGAAAGTAGTCTAAATAGGTTAAAACTCTAAAATAATCTCTTTAGAGCTTTTTGAAAGTTAAAAAAGATTAGAAATTAGTATGAAAACGGGTTAAGTAAGCTCATCTAAAGAGTTTATAAGTTTATCTGTGTTAAATATACTAATAAAGTAGTCTAAATTGGTTAAAACTCTAAAATAAACTGTTTAGACCTTTTTGAAGGTTAAAAAAGATTGAAATTAACTGTGAAAACTGGTTAAATAAGCTAATCTAAAATGTTTAATAGGTCTATCTGTCTTAAATATAATAATAAATCAATCTAAATAGTTTATACTCTAAAATAGACTGTTTAGAGCTTTTTGAAAGTTAAAAAAGAATAGAAATTAACTATGAAACCTAGTTAAATAAGCTGATCGAAAGAGTTTAGTAAGTTTATCAGTCTTAAATATACTAATAAAGTAGTCGAAATAGGTTAAAACTCTATAATAAACTGTTTAGACCTTTTTGAAAGTTAAAAAAGATTAGAAATTAACTAGGAAAACTGGTTAAATAAGCTGATCGAAAGAGTTTAGTAAGTTTGTCTGTCTTAAATATACTAATAAAGTAGTCAAAATAGTTGAAAACTCTAAAATAAACTGTTTAGAGCTTTTTGAAAGTTAAAAAAGATTAGAAATTAACTATGAAAACTGGTTAAATAAGCTGATCGAAAGAGTTTAGTAAGTTTATCTGTGTTAAATATACTAATAAAGTAGTCTAAATAGGTTAAAACTCTGAAATAAACTGTTTAGACCTTTTTGAACGTTAAAAAAGATTGAAATTAACTGTGAAAACTGGTTAAATAAGCTAATCTAAAATGTTTAATAGGTCTATCTGTCTTAAATATACGAATAAAGTAATATAAATAGTTTAAACTCGAAAATAGACTGTTTAAAGCTTTTTGAAAGTTAAAATAGATTAGAAATTAAGTATGAAAACTGGTTAAATAAGCTGATCGAAAGAGTTTAGTAAGTTTATCTGTCTTAAATATACTAATAAAGTAGTCTAAATAAGTTAAAACTCGAAAATAAACTGTTTAGAGCTTTATTAATGTTAAAAAAGATTAGAAATTAAGTGTGAAAACTGGTTAAATAAGCAGATCGAAAGAGTTTAGTAAGTTTATCTGTATTAAATATACTAATAATATAGACTAAATAGTTTAAAAATCTAAAATAAACTGTTTAGAGCTTTTTGAAACTTAAAAAAGATTAGAAATTAACTATACAAACTAGTTAAATAAGCTAATCGAAAGAGTTTAGTAAGTTTATCTGTCTTAAATATACTAATAAAGTAGTCTAAATAGGTTAAAACTGTAAAATAAACTGTTTAGAGCTTTTTGAAAGTTAAAAAGTTTAGAAATTAAGTATGAATACTGGTTAAATAAGCTGATCTAAAGAGTATAGTAAGTTTATCTGTCTTAAATATACTATTAAAGTAGTCGAAACAGGTTAAATCTCTAAAATAAACTGTTTAGAGCATTTTGAAAGTTAAAAAAGATTAGAAATTAACTATGAAAACTGGTTGAAAAGCTGATCTAAAGAGTTTAATAGGTATATCTGTCTTAAATATACTAATAAAGTAATCTAAATAGGTTAAAACTCTAAAAAAAACTGTTTAGATCTTTTTGAAAGTTAAAAAAAGATTAGAAATTAACTACGAAATCTGGTTAAATAAGCTGATCTAAAGAGTTTAGTAAGTTTATCTGTCTTAAATATACTAATAAAGTAGTCTAAATAAGTTAAATCTCTAAAATAAACTGTTTAGAGCTTTTTGAAAGTTAAAATGATTAGAAATTAACTATGAAGACTTGTTAATAAGCTGATCTAAAGAGTTTAATAGGTATATCTGTCTTAAATATACTAATAAAGTAGTCTAAAATGGTTAAAACTCTAAAATAAACTGTTTAGATTTTTTTTGAAGTTAAAAATGATTAGAAATTAACTACGAAATCTGGTTAAATAAGCTGTTCTAAAGAGTTTAGTAAGTTTATCTGTCTTAAATATACTAATAAAGTAGTCTAAATAAGTTAAATTTCTAAAATAAAGTGTTTAGAGCTTTTTGAAAGTTAAAAAAGATTAGAAATTAAGTATGAAAACTGGTTAAATAAGCTAATCGAAAGAGTTTAGTAAGTTTATCTGTCTTAAATATACTAATAAAGTAGTCTAAATATGTTAAAACTCTAAAAGAAACTGTTTAGAGCTTTTTGAAAGTTAAAAAAGTTTAGAAATTAAGTATGAAAACTGGTTAAATAAGCTGATCTAAAGAGTATAGTAAGTTTATATGTCTTAAATATACTAATGAAGTAGTCTAAATATGTTAAAACTCTAAAATAAACAGTTTAGAGCTTTTTGAAAGTTAAAAATGATTAGAAATTAACTATGAAAACTGGTTAAATAAGCTGATGGAAATAGTTTATAAGTTCATCTGTCTTATATATACTAATAAAGTAGTCTAAATAAGTTAAAACTCGAAAATAAAGTGTTTAGAGCTTTTTTAAAGTTAAGAAAGTTTAGAAATTAAGTGTGAAAACTGGTTAAAAAGCAGATCGAAAGAGTTTAGTAAGTTTATCTGTATTAAATATACTAATAAAGTAGTCTAAATAGTTTAAAACTCTAAAATAAACTGTTTAGAGCTTTTTGAAAGTTATAAAATATTAGAAATGAACTATGAAAACTGGTTAAATAAGCTGATAGAAAGAGTTTAGTAAGTTTATCTGTCTTAAATATACTAATAAAGTAGTCTAAATAGGTTAAAACTCTAAAATAAACAGTTTAGAGCTTTTTGAAAGTTAAAAAAGATTAGAAATTACTATGAAAACTGGTTAAATAAGCTCATCTAAAGAGTTTAGTAAGTTTATCTGTGTTAAATATACTAATAAAGTAGTCTAAATAGGTTGAAACTCTAAAATAAACTGTTTAGACTTTTTTGAAAGTTAAAAAAGATTAGAAATTAACTGTGAAAACTGGTTAAATAAGCTAATCTAAAATATTTAAGAGGTTTATTTGTCTTAAATATAATAATAAAGTAATCTAAACAGTTTAAATTCTAAAATAAACTGTTTAGAGCTTTTTGAAAGTTAAAAAAGATTAGAAATTAACTATGAAAACTGGTTAAATAATCTGATAGAAAGAGTTTAGTAAGTTTATCGGTCTTAAATATACTAATAAAGTAGTCTAAATAGGTTAAAACTCTAAAATAAACTGTTCATAGCATTTTGAAAGTTAAAAAAGATTAGAAATTAACAATGAAAACTTGTTAATAAGCTGATCTAAAGAGTTTTATAGGTATATCTGTCTTAAATATACTAATAAAGTAGTCTAAATAGGTTAAAACTCTAAAATAAACTGTTTAGATCGTTTAGAAAATTAAAAAAGATTAGAAATTAACTACGAAATCTGGTTAAATAAGCTAATCTAAAGAGTTTAGTAAGTTTATCTGTCTTAAATATACTAATAAAGTAGTCTAAATAAGTTAAATCACTAAAATAAACTTTTTAGAGCTTTTTGAAAGTTAAAAAAATTAGAAATTAAGTATGAAACTGGTAAAATAAGCTGATTGAAAGAGTTTAGTAAGTTTATCTGTCTTAAATATATTAATAAAGTAGTCTAAAAAGGTTAAAACTCTAAAATAAACTGTTTAGAGCTTTTTGAAGGCTAAAAAAATTAGAAATTAAGTATGAAAACTGGTTAAATAAGCTGATCTGAAGAGTAGAGTAAGATTATCTGTTTAAATATACTAATAAAGTAGTCGAAAGAGGTTAAATCGCTAAAATAAACTGTTTAGAGCATTTTGAAAGTTAAAAAAGATTAGAAATTAACTGTGAAAACTGGTTAAATAAGCTAATCTAAAATGTTTAATAGGTTTATCTGTCTTAAATATACTAATAAATTAATCTAAATAGTTTAAACTCTAATATAAACTGTTTAGAGCTTTTTGAAAGTTAAAAAAGATTAGAAATTAAGTATGAAAACTGGTTAAATAATCTGATCGAAAGAGTTTAGTAAGTTTATCTGTCTTAAATATACTAATGAAGTAGTCTAAATATGTTAAAACTCTAAAATAAACTGTTTAGAGCTTTTTGAAAGTTAAAAATGATTAGAAATTAACTATAAAAACTGGTTAAATAAGCTGATGGAAATAGTTTATAAGTTTATCTGTCTTATATATACTTATAAAGTAGTCTAAATAAGTTAAAACTCGAAAATAAAGTGTTTAGAGCTTTTTTAAAGTTAAGAAAGTTTAGAAATTAAGTGTGAAAACTGGTTAAAAAGCAGATCGAAAGAGTTTAGTAAGTTTATCTGTATTAAATATACTAATAAAGTAGTCTAAATAGTTTAAAACTCTAAAATAAACTGTTTAGAGCTTTTTGAAAGTTATAAAATATTAGAAATTAACTATTAAAACTGGTTAAATAAGCTGATAGAAAGAGTTTAGTAAGTTTATCTGTCTTAAATATACTAATAAAGTAGTCTAAATAGGTTAAAACTCTAAAATAAACAGTTTAGAGCTTTTTGAAAGTTAAAAAAGATTAGAAATTACTATGAAAACTGGTTAAATAAGCTCATCTAAAGAGTTTAGTAAGTTTATCTGTGTTAAATATACTAATAAAGTAGTCTAAATAGGTTGAAACTCTAAAATAAACTGTTTAGACTTTTTTGAAAGTTAAAAAAGATTAGAAATTAACTGTGAAAACTGGTTAAATAAGCTAATCTAAAATATTTAAGAGGTTTATTTGTCTTAAATATAATAATAAAGTAATCTAAACAGTTTAAATTCTAAAATAAACCGTTTAGAGCTTTTTGAAAGTTAAAAAAGATTAGAAATTAACTATGAAAACTGGTTGAATAATCTGATAGAAAGAGTTTAGTAAGTTTATCGGTCTTAAATATACTAATAAAGTAGTCTAAATAGGTTAAAACTCTAAAATAAACTGTTTATAGCATTTTGAAAGTTAAAAAAGATTAGAAATTAACAATGAAAACTTGTTAATAAGCTGATCTAAAGAGTTTTATAGGTATATCTGTCTTAAATATACTAATAAAGTAGTCTAAATAGGTTAAAACTCTAAAATAAACTGTTTAGATCTTTTAGAAAATTAAAAAAGATTAGAAATTAACTACGAAATCTGGTTAAATAAGCTAATCTAAAGAGTTTAGTAAGTTTATCTGTCTTAAATATACTAATAAAGTAGTCTAAATAAGTTAAATCACTAAAATAAACTTTTTAGAGCTTTTTGAAAGTTAAAAAAGATTAGAAATTAAGTATGAAACTGGTAAAATAAGCTGATTGAAAGAGTTTAGTAAGTTTATCTCTCTTAAATATATTAATAAAGTAGTCTAAAAAGGTTAAAACTCTAAAATAAACTGTTTAGAGCATATTTAAAGTTTAAAAAGATTAGAAATTAATTATGAAAACTGGTTAAATAAGGAGATTGAAAGATTTTAGTAAGTTATCTGTCTTAAATAAACTAATAAAGTAGTCTGAATAGGTTAAAAGACTAAAATAAAGAGTTTAGAGCTTTTTGAAAGTTAAAAAAAATTAGAAATTAACTGTGAAAACTGGTTAAATAACCTGGTATAAAGAGTTTAGCAAGTTTATCTGTCTTAAATATAATAATAAAGTATTCTAAATAGGTTAAAACTCTAAAATAAACTGTTTAGATCTTTTAGAAAATTAAAAAAGATTAGAAATTAACTACGAAATCTGGTTAAATAAGCTAATCTAAAGAGTTTAGTAAGTTTATCTGTCTTAAATATACTAATAAAGTAGTCTAAATAAGTTAAATCACTAAAATAAACTTTTTAGAGCTTTTTGAAAGTTAAAAAAGATTAGAAATTAAGTATGAAACTGGTAAAATAAGCTGATTGAAAGAGTTTAGTAAGTTTATCTGTCTTAAATATATTAATAAAGTAGTCTAAAAAGGTTAAAACTCTAAAATAAACTGTTTAAAGCTTTTTGAAGGTTAAAAAAATTAGAAATTAAGTATGAAAACTGGTTAAATAAGCTGATCTGAAGAGTAGAGTAAGATTATCTGTTTAAATATACTAATAAAGTAGTCGAAAGAGGTTAAATCGCTAAAATAAACTGTTTAGAGCATTTTGAAAGTTTAAAAAGATTAGAAATTAATTATGAAAACTGGTTAAATAAGCAGATTGAAAGAGTTTAGTAAGTTATCTGTCTTAAATAAACTAATAAAGTAGTCTGAATAGGTTAAAAGACTAAAATAAAGAGTTTAGAGCTTTTTGAAAGTTAAAAAAAATTAGAAATTAACTGTGAAAACTGGTTAAATAACCTGGTATAAAGAGTTTAGCAAGTTTATCTGTCTTAAATATAATAATAAAGTATTCTAAATAGGTTAAATCTCTAAAATAAACTGTTTAGAGCATTTTGAAAGTTAAAAAAAAATAGAAATTAACTATGAAAACTGGTTAATAAGGTGATGTAAAGAGTTTAATAGGTATATCTGTCTTAAATATACTAATAAAGTAGTCTAAATAGGTTAAAACTTTAAAATAAACTGTTTAGATCTTTTTGAAATTTAAAAAAGATTACAAATAACTACGAAATCAGGTTAAATAAGCTGATCTAAAGAGTTTAGTAAGTTTATATGTCTTAAATATACTAATAAAGTAGTCTAAATAAGTTAAATCTCTAAAATAAACTGTTTAGAGCTTTTTGAAAGTAAAAAAAAGATTAGAAATTAAGTATGAAAACTGGTTAATTAAGCTGATCGAAAGAGTTTAGTAAGTTTATCTGTCTTAAATATACTAATAAAGTAGTCTAAATATGTTAAAACTCTAAAATAAACTGTTTAGAGCTTTTTGAAAGTTAAAAAAGATTAAAAATTAAGTATGAAAACTGGTTAAATAAGCTGATCTAAAGAGTATAGGAATTTTATCTGTCTTAAACATACTAATAATGTAGTCGAAATAGGTTAAATCTCTAAAATAAACTGTTTAGAGCATTTTCAAAGTTTAAAAAGATTAGAAATTAACTGTGAAAACTGGTTAAATAAGCTAATCTAAAATGTTTAATAGGTTTATCTGTCTTAAATATACTAATAAAGTAGTCTAAATAAGTTAAAACTCTAAAATAAACTGTTTAGAGATTTCTTAAAGTTAAAAAAGATTAGAAATTAAGTGTGAAACAGGTTAAATAAGCAGATCGAAAGAGTTTAGTAAGTTTATCTGTCTTAAATATACTAATAAAGTAGTCTAAATAGTTTAAAACTCTAAAATAAACTTTTTAGAGTTTTTTGAAAGTTAAAAAAGATTAGAAATTAACTGTAAAAACTAGTTAAATAAGCTCATCGAAAGAGTTTAGTAAGTTTATCTGTCTTAAATATACTAATAAAGTAGTCTAAATAGGTTAAAAAGCTAAAATAAACAGTTTAGAGCTTTTTGAAAGCTAAAAAAGATTAGAAATTAACTATGAAAACTGGTTAAATAAGCTGATCTAAAGAGTTTAGTAAGTTTATCTGTCTTAAATATACTAATAAAATGGTCTAAATAGGTTAAAACTCTAAAATAAACTCGATAGAGCTTTTTGAAAGTTAAAAAAGATTAGAAATTAAGTATGAAAACTGGTTAAATAAGCTGATCGAAAGAGTTTAGTAGGTTTATCTGTCTTAAATATACTAATAAAGTAGAAAATAGGATAAACTCTAAAATAAACTGTTTAGAGCTTTTAGAAAGTTAAAAAAGATTACAAAATAAGTATGAAAACTGGTTAAATAAGCTGATCGAAAGAGTTTAGTAAGTTTATCTGTCTTAAATATACTAATAAAGTGGTCTAAATAGGTTAAAACTCTAAAATAAACTCGTTAAAGCTTTTTGAAATTTAAAATAGATTAGAAATTATCTATGAAAACTGGTTAAATAAGCAGATCTAAAGAGTTTAGTAAGTTTATCTGTCTTAAATATACTAATAAAGTAGTCTAAATAGGTTAAAACTCTAAAATAAACTGTTTAGAGCTTTTTTAAATTTAAAAAAATTAGAAATTAACTATGAAAACTGGTTAAATAAGCTGATCTAAAGAGTTTAGTTAGTTTGTCTGTCTTAAATATACTAATAAAGTAGTCTAAATAGCTTAAAACTCTAAAATAAACTGTTTAGTGCTTTTTGAAAGTTTAAAAAGATTAGAAATTAACTGTGAGAACTGGTTAAATAAGCTGATCTAAAGAGTTTAGTAAGTTTATCTCCCTTAAATATACTAATAAAGTAGTCTAAATAGTTTAAAACTCGAAAATAAACTCGTTCGAGCTTTTTGAAAGTTAAAAAAGATTAGAAATTAACTATGAAAACTGGTTAAATAAGCTGATAGAAAGATTTTAGTAAGTTTATCTATCTTAAATATACTAATAAAGTAGACTAAATAGGTTAAAACTCTAAAATAAACTGTTTAGAACATTTTGAAAGTTAAAAAAAATTAGAAATTAATTATGGAAACTGGTTAAATAACTTGATCTAAAGAGTTTAGTAAATTTATCTGTCTTAAATA
Organism: Xestospongia muta; assembly: GCA_963693285.1. Lineage (NCBI taxonomy): Eukaryota > Metazoa > Porifera > Demospongiae > Haplosclerida > Petrosiidae > Xestospongia > Xestospongia muta. The sequence goes on along the minus strand of OY848917.1, from coordinate 10,801,352 downwards.
TACTAATAAAGTAGTCTAAATAGCTTAAAACTCAAAATAAACTGTTTAGAGCTTTTTGAAAGTTAAAAAGATTAGAAATTAACTGTGAAAACTGGTTAAATAAGCTGATCGAAAGAGTTTAGTAAGTTTATCTGTCTTAAATATACTAATAAAGTAGTCTAAATAGGTTAAAAAGCTAAAGTAAACTCTTTAGAGCTTTTTGAAAGTTAAAAAATATTATAAATTAACTATGAAAACTGGTTAAATAAGCTGATCTAAAGAGTTTAGTAAGTTGATCTGTCTTAAATATACTGAGAAAGTAGTCTAAATAGGTTAAAACTCTAAAATCAACAGTTTAGAGCATTTTGAAAGTTAAAAAAATTAGAAATTAAGTATGAAAACTGGTTAAATAAGCTGATCTAAAGAGTTTAGTAAGTTTATCTGTCTTAAATATACTAATAAAGTAGTCTAAATAGCTTAAAACTCAAAATAAACTGTTTAGAGCTTTTTGAAAGTTAAAAAGATTAGAAATTAACTGTGAAAACTGGTTAAATAAGCTGATCGAAAGAGTTTAGTAAGTTTATCTGTCTTAAATATACTAATAAAGTAGTCTAAATAGTTTAAAACTCTAAAATAACCTGTTTAGAGCTTTTTGAAAGCTAAAAAAGATTAGAAATTAAGTATGAAACTGGTTAAATAAGCTGATCTAAAGAGTTTAGTAAGTTTATCTGTCTTAAATATACTAATAAAGTAGTCTAAATAGGTTAAAAAGCTAAAGTAAACTCTTTAGAGCTTTTTGAAAGTTAAAAAAGATTATAAATTAACTAGGAAAACTGGTTAAATAAGCTGATCTAAAGAGTTTAGTAAGTTGATCTGTCTTAAATATACTGAGAAAGTAGTCTAAATAGGTTAAAACTCTAAAATCAACAGTTTAGAGCATTTTGAAAGTTAAAAAAATTAGAAATTAAGTATGAAAACTGGTTAAATAAGCTGATCTAAAGAGTTTAGTAAGTTTATCTGTCTTAAATATACTAATAAAGTAGTCTAAATAGCTTAAAACTCAAAATAAACTGTTTAGAGCTTTTTGAAAGTTAAAAAGATTAGAAATTAACTGTGAAAACTGGTTAAATAAGCTGATCGAAAGAGTTTAGTAAGTTTATCTGTCTTGAATATACTAATAAAGTAGTCTAAATAGGTTAAAAAGCTAAAGTAAACTCTTTAGAGCTTTTTGAAAGTTAAAAAAGATTATAAATTAACTATGAAAACTGGTTAAATAAGCTGTTCTAAAGAGTTTAGTAAGTTGATCTGTCTTAAATATACTGAGAAAGTAGTCTAAATAGGTTAAAACTCTAAAATCAACAGTTTAGAGCATTTTGAAAGTTAAAAAAATTAGAAATTAAGTATGAAAACTGGTTAAATAAGCTGATCTAAAGAGTTTAGTTAGTTTATCTGTCTTAAATATACTCTTAAAGTAGTCTAAATAGCTTAAAACTCTAAAATAAACTGTTTAGACTTTTTTTAAAGTTAAAAAACATTAGAAATTAACTGTGAAAACTGGTTAAATAAGCTGATCTAAAGAGTTTAGTAAGTTTATCTGTCTTAAATATACTAATAAAGTAGTCTAAATAGGTTAAAACTCTAAAATAAACTGTTTAGAGCATTTTGAAATTAAAAAAAATTAGAAATTAACTATGAAAACTGGGTAAATAAGCTGATCTAAAGAGTTTAGTTAGTTTATCTGTCTTAAATATACTAATAAAGTAGTCTAAATAGCTTAAAACTCTAAAATAAAGAGTTTAGACCTTTTTGAAAGTTAAAAAAGATTAGAAATTAACTGTGAAAACTGGTTAAATAAGCTGATCGAAAGAGTTTAGTAAGTTTATCTGTCTTAAATATACCAATAAAGGAGTCTAAATATGGTTAAAACTCTAAAATAAACTCGTTAGAGCTTTTTGAAAGTTAAAAAAGATTAGAAATTAACTATGAAAAGTGGTTAAATAAGCTGATAAAAGAGTTTAGTAAGTTTATCTGTCTTAAATATACTAATAAAGTAGTCTAAAAAGGTTAAAACTCTAAAATAAACTGTTTAGAGCTTTTTGAAAGTTAAAAAAAGATTAGAAATTAAGTAAGAAAACCGGTTAAGTAAGCAGATCTAAAGAGTTTAGTAAGTTTATCTGTCTTAAATATACTAATAAAGTAGTCTAAATAGGTTAAATCTCAAAAGAAACTGTTTAGAGCTTTTTGAAAGTTAAAAAAGATTAGAAATTAACTGTGAAAACTCGTTAAATAAGCTGATCGAAAGAGTTAAGTAAGTTTATATGTCTTAAATGTACTAATAAAGTAGTCTAAATAGGTTAAAACTCTAAAATAAACTGTTTAGAGCTTTTTGAAAGTTAAAAAAGATTAGAAATTAAGTATGAAAACTGGTTAAATAAGCTGATCGAAAGAGTTTAGTAAGTTTATCTGTCTTAAATATACTAATAAAGTAGTCTAAATAGTTTAAAACTCAAAATAAACCGTTTAGAGCTTTTTGAAAGTTAAAAAAGATTGGAAATTAACTGTGAAAACTGGTTAAATAAGCTGATCGAAAGAGTTTAGTAAGTTTATATGTCTTAAATGTACTAATATAGTAGTCTAAATAGGTTAAAACTCTAAAATAAACTGTTTAGAGCTTTTTGAAAGTTAAAAAAGATTAGAAATTAAGTATGAAAACTGGTTAAATAAGCTGATCGAAAGAGTTTAGTAAGTTTATCTGTCTTAAATATACTAATAAAGTAGTCCAAATAGTTTAAAACTCAAAATAAACTGTTTAGAGCTTTTTGAAAGTTAAAAAAGTTTGGAAATTAACTGTGAAAACTGGTTAAATAAGCTGTTCGAAAGAGTTTAGTAAGTTTATATGTCTTAAATGTACTAATAAAGTAGTCTAAATAGGTTAAAACTCTAAAATAAACTGTTTAGAGCTTTTTGAAAGTTAAAAAAGATTAGAAATTAACTAAGAAAACTGGTTAAATAAGCAGATCTAAAGAGTTTAGTAAGTTTATCTGTCTTAAATATACTAATAAAGTAGTCTAAATAGGTTAAAACTCTAAAATTAACTCGTTACAGCTTTTTGAAAGTTAAAAAAGATTAGAAATTAACTATGAAAACTGGTTAAATAAGTTGATTAAAAGAGTTTAGTAAGTTTATCAGTCTTAAATGTACTAATAAAGTAGTCTAAATAGGTTAAAACTCTAAAATATACTGTTTAGAGCTTTTTGAAAGTTAAAAAAATTAGAAATTAACTATGAAAACTGGATAAACAAGCTGATCGAAAGAGTTTAGTAAGTTTATCTGTCTTAAAAATACTAATAAAATGGTCTAAATAGGTTAACTCTAAAATAAACTCGTTAGAGCTGTTTGAAAGTTAAAAAAGATGAGAAATTTACTATGAAAACTGGTTAAATAAGCTGATCTAAAGAGTTTAGTAAGTTTATCTGTCTTAAATATACTGATAAAGTAGTCCAAATAGGTTTAAACTCTAAAATAAACTGTTTAGAGCTTTTTGAAAGTTAAAAAAGTTTGGAAATTAACTGTGAAAACTGGTTAAATAAGCTGTTCGAAAGAGTTTAGTAAGTTTATATGTCTTAAATGTACTAATAAAGTAGTCTAAATAGGTTAAAACTCTAAAATAAACTGTTTAGAGCTTTTTGAAAGTTAAAAAAGATTAGAAATTAACTAAGAAAACTGGTTAAATAAGCAGATCTAAAGAGTTTAGTAAGTTTATCAGTCTTAAATATACTAATAAAGTAGTCTAAATAGGTTAAAACTCTAAAATTAACTCGTTACAGCTTTTTGAAAGTTAAAAAAGATTAGAAATTAACTATGAAAACTGGTTAAATAAGTTGATTAAAAGAGTTTAGTAAGTTTATCAGTCTTAAATGTACTAATAAAGTAGTCTAAATAGGTTAAAACTCTAAAATATACTGTTTAGAGCTTTTTGAAAGTTAAAAAAATTAGAAATTAACTATGAAAACTGGATAAACAAGCTGATCGAAAGAGTTTAGTAAGTTTATCTGTCTTAAAAATACTAATAAAATGGTCTAAATAGGTTAACTCTAAAATAAACTCGTTAGAGCTGTTTGAAAGTTAAAAAAGATGAGAAATTTACTATGAAAACTGGTTAAATAAGCTGATCTAAAGAGTTTAGTAAGTTTATCTGTATAAATATACTGATAAAGTAGTCCAAATAGGTTTAAACTCTAAAATAAACTGTTTAGAGCTTTTTGAAAGTTAAAAAAATTAGAAATTAACTATGAAAACTGGTTAAATAAGCTGATCTAAAGAGTTTAGTAAGTTTATCTGTCTTAAATGTACTAATAAAGTAGTATAAATAGGTTAATACTCTAAAATAAACTGTTTAGAGCTTTTTCAAAGTTAAAAAAGATTAGAAATTAAGTAAGAAAACTGGTTAAGTACGCAGATCTAAAGAGTTTAGCAAGTTTATCTGTCTTAAATATACTAATAAAGTAGTCTAAATAGTTGAAAACTCTAAAATAAACTGTTTAGAGCTTTTAGAAAGTTAAAAAAAATTAGAAATTAAGTATGAAAACTGGTTAAATAAGCTGATCTAAAGAGTTTAGTAAGTTTATATGTCTTAGATATACTAATAAAGTAGTCTAAATAGGTTAAAACTCTAAAATAAAGTGTTTAGAGCTTTTTGAAAGTTAAAAAAGATTAGAAATTAAGTATGAAAACTGGTTAAATAAGATGATCTAAAGAGTTTAGTAAGTTTATATGTCTTAAATATACTAATAAAGTAGTCAAATAGGTTAAAAAGCTAAAGTAAAATCTTTAGAGCTTTTTGAAAGTTAAAAAAGATTAGAAATTAACTTTGAGACTGGTTAAATAAGTTGATCCTCTAAAATAAACTGTTTAGAGGTTTGTGAAAGTTAAAAAAGATTAGAAATTAACTATGAAAACTTGCTAAATAAGCTGATCAAAGAGTTTAGTAAGTTTATCTGTCTTAAATATACTAATAAAGGAGTCTAAATAGGTTAAAACTCTAAAATAAACTGTTTAGAGCTTTTTGAAAGTTAAAAAAGATTAGAAATTAACTATGAAAACTGGTTAAATAAGCAGATCTAAAAAGTTTAGTCAGTTTATCTGTCTTAAATATACTAATAAAGCAGTCTAATTAAGTTAAAACTCTAAAATAAAGTGTTTAGAGCTTTTTGAAAGTTAAAAAAGATTAGAAATTAACTATGAAAACTGGTTAAATAAGCTGATCTAAAGAGTTTAGTAAGTTTATCTGTCTTAAATATACTAATAAAGTAGTCTAAATAGGTTAAAACTCTAAAATAAACTGTTTAGAGCATTTTTAAAGTTAAAAAAGATTAGAAATTAACAATGAAAACTGGTTAAATAAGCTGATAAAGTAGTCTAAATAGGTTAAAACTCTAAAATAAACTGTTTAGAGCTTTTTGAAAGTTAAAAAAATTAGAAATAAAGTATGAAAATTGGTTAAATAAGCTGATCTAAAGAGTTTAGTAAGTTTATCTGTCTTAAATATACTAATAAAGTAGTCTAAATAGGTTAAAACTCTAAAATAAACTATTAAGAGCTTTTTGAAAGTTAAAAAAGATTAGAAATTAACTATGAAAACTTGTTAAATAAGCTGATCGAAAGAGTTTAGTAAGTTTATCTGTCTTAAATATACTAATAAAGTAGTCTGAATAGGTTAAAACTCTAAAATAAACTGTTTAGAGCTTTTTGAAAGTTAAAAAAGATTAGGAATAAAGTATGAAAATTGGTTAAATAAGCGGATCTAAAGCGTTTAGTAAGTTTATCTGTCTTAAATATACTAATAAAGTAGTCTAAATAGGTTAAAACTCTAAAAAACTATTAAGAGCTTTTTGAAAGTTAAAAAAGAATAGAAATAATGTATGAAATGTGGTTATATAAGCTGATCGAAAGAGTTTAGTAAGTCTATCTGTCTTAAATATACTAATAAAGTAGTCTAAATAGGTTAAAAATCTAAAACAAAGTTTTGTAGAGCTTTTTGAAAGTTGAAAAAAATTAGAAATTAAGTATGAAAACTGGTGAAATAAGCTGATCGAAAGAGTTTAGTAAGTTTATCTGTATTAAATATACTAATAAAGTAGTCTAAATAGGTTAAAACTCTAAAATAAACTATTAAGAGTTTTTTGAAAGTTAAAAATGATTAGAAATAAAGTATGAAAAGTGGTTAAATAAGCTGATTAAAAGAGTTTAGTAAGTTTATCTGTCTTAAATATACTAATAAAGTAGTCTAAATATGTTAAAACTCTAAAGTAAAGTGTTTAGAGGTTTTTGAAAGTAAAAAAAGATTAGAAATTAACTATGAAAACTGGTTAAATAAGCTGATCGAAAGAGTGTAGTAAATTTATCTGTCTTAAATATACTAATAAAGTAGTCTAAATAGGTTAAAAATCTAAAAGAAACTGTTTAGAGGTTTTTGAATGGTAAAGAATATTAAAATGAACTATGAAAACCAGTTTAATAAGCTGGTCGAAAGAGTTTATCAATTTTATCTGTCTTAAAGATACTACTAAAGTAGTCTAAATAAGTTAAAACTCAAAAATATACTATTAAGTCAAAAATAAACTATTTAGAGCTTTTTGAAAGTTAAAAAAGATTAGAAATTAACAATGAAAACTAGTTAAATAAGCTGATTTAAAGAGTTTAGTAAGTATATCTGTCTTAAATATACTAATAAAGTAGTCTAAATAGGTTAAAACTCTAATATAAACTGTTTTATAGCTTTTTGAAAGTTAAAAAAAATTAGAAATTAACTATGAAAACTGATTAAATAAGATGATCTAAAGAGTTTAGTAAGTTTATCTGTCTTAAATATACTAATAAAGGAGTCTAAATAGGTTAAAACTCTAAAATAAACTGTTTAGAGCTTTTCGAAATTTAAAAAAGATTAGAAATAAAGTATGAATAGTGGTTAAATAAGCTGATGAAAGAGTTTAGTAAGTTTATCTGTCTTAAATATACTAATAAAGTATATAAATAGGTTAAAAATCTAAAATAATCTGTTTAGAGCTTTTTGAAAGGTAAAGAATATTATAAAAACTATGAAAACTGGTTAAATAAGCTGGTTGAAAGAGTTAATCAATTTTATCTGTCTTAAAGACACTACTAAGATAGTCTAAATAAGTTAAAACTCTAAAATAAACTATTAAGTCAAAAATAAACTATTTAGAGCTTTTTGAAAGTTAAAAAAGATTAGAAATTAACAATGAAAACTAGTTAAATAAGCTGATTTAAAGAGTTTAGTAAGTATATCTGTCTTAAATATACTAATAAAGTAGTCTAAATAGGTTAAAACTCTAATATAAACTGTTTTATAGCTTTTTGAAAGTTAAAAAAAATTAGAAATTAACTATGAAAACTGATTAAATAAGATGATCTAAAGAGTTTAGTAAGTTTATCTGTCTTAAATATACTAATAAAGGAGTCTAAATAGGTTAAAACTCTAAAATAAACTGTTTAGAGCTTTTCGAAATTTAAAAAAGATTAGAAATAAAGTATGAATAGTGGTTAAATAAGCTGATGAAAGAGTTTAGTAAGTTTATCTGTCTTAAATATACTAATAAAGTATATAAATAGGTTAAAAATCTAAAATAATCTGTTTAGAGCTTTTTGAAAGGTAAAGAATAATTATTATAAAAACTATGAAAACTGGTTAAATAAGCTGGTTGAAAGAGTTAATCAATTTTATCTGTCTTAAAGACACTACTAAGATAGTCTAAATAAGTTAAAACTCTAAAATAAACTATTAAGTCTAAAATAAACTATTTAGAGCTTTTAGAAAGTTAAAAAAGATTAGAAATTAACAATGAAAACTAGTTAAATAAGCTGATTTAAAGAGTTTAGTAAGTATATCTGTCTTAAATATACTAATAAAGTAGTCTAAATAGGTTAAAACTCTAAAATAAACTGTTTAGATCTTTTTGAAAGTTAAAAAAAATTAGAAATTAACTATGAAAACTGATTAAATAAGCTGATCTAAAGAGTTTAGTAAGTTTATTTGTCTTAAATATACTAATAATGTAGTCTAAATAGGTTAAAACTCTAAAATAAACTATTAAGAGCTTTTTGAAAGTTAAAAAAGATTAGAAACAAAGTATGAAAAGTGGTTAAATAAGCTTATCAAAAGAGTTTAGTAAGTTTATCTGTTTTAAATATGCTAATAAAGTAGTCCAAATAGGTTAAAACTCTAAAATAAACTATTAAGAGCTTTTTGAAAGTTAAAAAAGATTAGAAATAAAGTATGAAAAGTGGTTAAATAAGCTGATAAAAAGCGTTTAGTAAGTTCATCTCTCTTAAATATACTAATAAAGTAGTCTAAATATGTAAAAACTCTAAAGTAAACTGTTTTGAGATTTTGAAAGTTAAAAAAGATTAGAAATTAACTATGAAACTGGTTAAATAAGCTGATCGAAAGAGTTTAGTAAGTTTATCTGTCTAAGATATACTAATAAAGTAGTCTAAATAGGTTAAAACTCTAAAATAAACTGTGTAGAGCTTTTTGAAAGTTAAAAAGATTAGAAATTAAGTATGAAAACTGGTTAAATAAGCTGATCAAAAGAGTTTAGTAAGTTATCTGTTTTAAATATACTAATAAGGTAGTCTAAATAGGTTAAAACTCTAAAATAAACTGTTTAGAATTTTTTGAAAGTTAAAAAAGATTAGAAATAATGTATGAGGACTGGTTAAATAAGCTGATCGAAAGAGTTTAGTAAATTTATCTGTCTTAAATATACTAATAAAGTAGTCTAAATAGGTTAAAAATCTAAAATAATCTGTTTAGAGTTTTTTGAATGGTAAAGAATATTAAAATGAATTATGAAAACTGGTTAAATAAGCTGGTCGAAAGAGTTTATCAATTTTTTCTGTCTTAAAGATACTACTAAAGTAGTCTAAATAAGTTAAAACTCTAAAATATACTATTAAGTCTAAAATAAACTATTTAGAGCTTTTCGAAAGTTAAAAAAGATTAGAAATTAACTATGAAAACTGGTTAAATAAGCTGATCTAAAGAGGTTAGTAAGTATATCTGTCTTAAATATACTAATAATGTAGTCTAAATAGGTTAAAACTCTAAAATAAACTGTTTTATAGCTTTTTGAAAGTTAAAAAAGATTAGAAATTAACTATAAAAACTGGTTAAATAAGCAGATCGAAAGAGTTTAGTAAGTTTATCTGTCTTAAATATACTAATAAAGTAGTCTAAATAGGTTAAAACTCTAAAATAAACTGTTTAGAGCTTTATGAAAGTTAAAAAAGATTAGAAATAAAGTATGAAAACTGGTTAAATAAGCTGATCGAAAGAGTTTATTAAGTTTATCTGTTTTAAATATACTAATAAAGTAGTCTAAATAGGTTAAAACTCTAAAATAAACTTTTAAGAGCTTTTTGAAAGTTAAAAAAGATTAGAAATAATGTATGAAAAGTGGTTAAATAAGCTGATAGAAAGAGTTTAGTAAGTTTATCTGTCTTAAATATACTAATAAAGTAGTCTAAATAAGTTAAAACTCTAAATAAACTATTAAGAGATTTTTGAAAGTTAAAAAAGATTAGAAATTAACTATGAAAACTTGTTAAATAAGCTGATCTAAAGAGTTTAGTAAGTTTATCTGTCTAAAATATACTAATAAAGTAGTCTAAATAGGTTAAAACTCTAAAATAAACTGTTTAGAGCTTCTTGAAAGTTACAAAATATTAGAAATTAACTTTGAAAACTGGTTAAATAAGCTGATCTAAAGAGTTTAGTAAGTTTATCTGTCTTAAATATACTAATAAAGTAGTCTAAATAGGTTAAAACTCTAAAATAAACTGTTTTATAGCTTTTTGAAAGTTAAAAAAGATTAGAAATTAACTATGAAAACTGGTTAAATAAGCTGATCAAAAGAGTTTAGTAAGTTTATCTGTCTTAAATATACTAATAAAGTAGTCTAAATAGGTTGAAACTCTAAAATAAACTGTATAGATCTTTATGAAAGTTAAAAAAGATTAGAAATAAAGTATGAAAACTGGTTAAATAAGTTGATCGAAAGAGTTTAGTAAGTTTAACTCTAAAATAAACTGTATAGATCTTTATGAAAGTTAAAAAAGATTAGAAATAAAGTATGAAAACTGGTTAAATAAGTTGATCGAAAGAGTTTAGTAAGTTTATCTGTTTTAAATATACTAATAAAGCAGTCTAAATAGGTTAAAACTCTAAAATAAACTTTTAAGAGCTTTTTGAAAGTTAAAAAAGATTAGAAATAAAGTATGAAAAGTGGTTAAATAAGCTGATCAAAAGAGTTTAGTAAGTTTATCTGTCTTAAATATACTAATAAAGTAGTCTAAATAAGATAAAACTCTAAATAAACTATTAAGAGATTTTTGAAAGTTAAAAAAGATTAGAAATTAACTATGAAAACTTGTTAAATAAGCTGATCTAAAGAGTTTAGTAAGTTTATCTGTCTAAAATATACTAATAAAGTAGTCTAAATAGGTTAAAACTCTAAAATAAACTGTTTAGAGCTTTTTGAAAGTTACAAAATATTAGAAGTTAACTTTAAAAACTGGTTAAATAAGCTGATCGAAAGAGTTTAGTAAGTTTATCTGTTTTAAATATGCTAATAAAGTAGTCTAAATAGGTTAAAACTCTAAAATAAACTGTTTAGAGCTTTTTGAAAGTTAAAAAAGATTAGAAATAAAGTATGAAAAGTAGTTAAATAAGCTGATCGAAAGAGTTTAGTAAATTTATCTGTCTTAAATACACTAATAAAGTAGTCTAAATAGTTTAAAAATCTAAAATAATCTGTTTAGAGTTTTTTGAATGGTAAAGAATATTAAAATGAACTATGAAAACTGCTTAAATAAGCTGGTCGAAAGAGTTTATCAATTTTATCTGTCTTAAAGATACTACTAAAGTAGTCTAAATAAGTTAAAACTCTAAAATATACTATTAAGTCTAAAATAAACTATTTAGAGCTTTTTGAAAGTTAAAAAGATTAAAATTAACTATGAAAACTGGTTAAATAAGGTGATCGAAAGAGTTTAGTAAGTTTAACTGTCTTAAATATACTAATAAAGTAGTCCAAATCGGTTAAAACTCTAAAATGAACTGTTTAGAGCTTTTTGAAAGTTAAAAAAGATTAGAAACTAAATATGAAAACTGGTTAAATAAGCTGATCGAAAGAGTTTAGTAAGTTTCTCTGTATTAAATATACTAATAAAGTAGTCTAAATAGGTTAAAACTCTAAAATAACCTGCTTAGAGCTTTTTGAATGTAAAAAAAGATTAGAAATAAAAAATGAAAACTTGTTAAATAAGCTGATTAAAAGAGTTTAGTAAGTTTATCTGTTTTAAATATGCTAATAAAGTAGTCTAAATACGTTAAAAATCAAAAATAAATTGTTTAGAGCTATTTGAAAGGTAAATAATATTAGGAATTAACTATGAAAACTGGTTAAATAAGCTGGTCGAAAGAGTTTAGTAAGTTTATCTGTTTTAAATATGCTAATAAAGTAGTCTAAATACGTTAAAAATCAAAAATAAATTGTTTAGAGCTATTTGAAAGGTAAATAATATTAGAAATGAACTATGAAAACTGGTTAAATAAGCTGGTCGAAAGAGTTTAGTAAGTTTATCTGTCTTAAATATACTAATAAAGTAGTCTAAATAGGTTAAAACTCTAAAATAATCTGTTTTATAGCTTTTTGAAAGTTAAAAAAGATTAGAAATTAACTACGAAAACTGGTTAAATAAAGTGATCGAAAGAGTTTAGTATGTTAACTGTTTTAAATATACTAATAAAGTAGTCTAAATAGGTTAAAACTCTAAAATAAACTGTTTAGAGCTTTTTGAAAGTTAAAAAATATTAGAAATTAACTGTGAAAACTGGTTAAATAAGCTGATCGAAAGAGTTTAGTAAGTTTAACTGTCTTAAATATACTAATAAAGTAGTCTAAATAGGTTAAAACTCTAAAATAAACTGTTTAGAGCTTTTTGAAACTTAAAAAAGATTAGAAATTAACTATGAAAACTGGTTAAATAAGCTGATCAAAAGAGTTTAGTAAGTTTATCTCTCTTAAATATACTAATAAAGTAGTCTAAATAGGTTAAAACTCTAAAATAAACTTTTTAGAGCTTTTTGAAAGTTAAAAAAAGATTAGAAATTAACTGTTAAAACTGGTTAAATAAGCTGATCTAAAGAGTTTAGTAAGTTTATCTGTCTTAAATATACTAATAAAGTAGTCTAAATAGGTTAAAACTCTAAAATAAACTGTTTAGAGCTTTTAGAAAGTTAAAAAAGATTAGAAATTAACTATGAAACTGGTTAAATAAGCAGATCGAAAGAGTTAATAAGTTTGTCTGTCTTAAATATACTAATAAAGTAGTCTAAATAGGTTAAAACTCTAAAATAAACAGTTTAGAGCTTTTGGAAAGTTAAAAAAGATTAGAAATAAAGTATGAAAACTGGTTAAATAAGCTGATTGAAAGAGTTTAATAAGTTTATCTGTCTTATATATCTAATGAAGTAGTCTAAATAGGTTAAAAATCTAAAATAAACTGTTTAGAGCTTTTTGAAAGGAAAATAATATTACAAATTAACTATGAAAACTGGTTAAATAAGCTGGTCGAAAGAGTTTAGTAAGTTTATCTCTCTTAAAGATGCTACTAAAGTAGTCTAAATACGTTAAAACGCTAAAATAAACTATTAAGTCTAAAATAAACTGTTTAGACCTTTTTGAAAGTTAAAAAAGATTAGAAATTAACTATGAAAACTGGTTAAAACAGCTGATCTAAATAGTTTAGTAAGTTTATCTGTCTTAAATATACTAATAAAGTAGTCTAAATAGGTTAAAACTCTAAAATAAACTGTTTAGACCTTTTTAAAAGTTAGAAAATATTAGAAATTAACTATTACTACTACTTAAATAAGCTGATCTAAAGAGTTTACTAAGTTTATCTATTTTATATTATTTAATAAAATAGTCTGAATTTGTTAAAAAATTTAAAAACTTTAGAAATTAACTATGATAGGTTGTAAATAAGCTGACTAAAGAATAGTAAGTTTGTCTTTCTAAAATATACTAATAAAGTTGTCAAAATAGGTTAAAACTCTAAAATAAACTGTTTATAAATTTTTGAAAGTTAAAGAAGATTAGAAATTAAGTATGAAAACTGCTTAAATAAGCTGTTCTAAAGATTTTAATAAGGTTATCTCTCTTAAATAAACTAATAATGTAGTCGAAATAGGTTAAAACTCTAAAATAAACGGTTTAAATCTTTTTAATTTTAAAAAGATTAGAAATGAACTATGAAAACTGCTTAAATAAGCTGATCTAAAGAGTTTAGTAACTATATCTTTCTTAAGTATACAAATGAAGTAGTCTAAATAAGTAAAAAAACTCTAAAATAAACTGTTTAGAGCTATTTGAATGTTAAACAAATTAGAAATTAACGATTAAAACTGATTAAATAAGATAATTTAAAGAATTTAGTAAGAGTATTATCTTATATTATCAAATAAAGCAGTCTAAATTGGTAAAAGTCTAAAATAAAGCAGTCTAAATAGAGTTTTTTGAAAATTAACTATAAAAACTGGTTAAATAAGGTGATCGAAAGAGTTTAGTAAGTTTATCTGTCTTAAATATACTAATAAAGTAGTCTAAATAGGTTAAAACTCTAAAAAAAACTGTTTAGAGCTTTTTGAAAGTTAAAAAGGATTAGAAATTAAGTAAGAAAACTGGTTAAATAAACTGATTGAAAGAGTTTAGTAAGTTTATCTGTCTTAAATATACTAATAAAGTAGTCTAAATAGGTTAAAACTCCAAAATAAACTATTTAGAGTTTTTGGAAAGTTTAAAAAGATTAGAAATTAACTGTGAAAACTGGTTAAATAAGCTGATCTAAAGAGATTAGTACTTTTATCTGTTTTAAATATGCTAATAAAGTAGTCTAAATAGGTTAAAACACTAAAGTAAACTGTTTAGACGTTTTTGAAAGTTAAAAAAGATTAGAAATTAACTATTGAAACTTGTTAAATAAGCTGATCGAAAGAGTTTAGTAAGTTTATCTATCTTAAATATACTAATAATTTAAACCTTTTTGAAAGTTAAAAAAGATTAGAAATTAACTATGAAAACTGGTTAAATAAGCTGATCGCAAGAGTTTAGTAAGTTTATCTGTCTTAAATATACTAATAAAGATATCTGAATAGATTGAAACTCTAAAAAAAACTTTTTAGAGCTTTTTGAAAGTTAAAAAAGATTAGAATTAACTATGAAAACTGGTTAAATAAGCTGATCGAAAGAGTTCTCTCTGAAATAAATTGTTTATAAATTGGTTAAAACTCTAAAAGAAATTGTTTAGAGCTTTTTGAAAGTTAAAATAGATTAAAAATTGACTATTAAACTCAGTGAAATTAAGTAATCTCAAGAGTTTTGTAAGTTATCTGTCTTAAATATACTAATAAAGTAGTCTAGATAAGTTAAAACTCTAAAATAAACTGTTTAGAGCTTTTTGAAAGTTAAAAATTTAGAAGTTAACTATGAAAATTGGTTAAATTAGCTGATCCAAAGAGTTTTGTAAGTTTTTTAGTCTTAAATATACCTATAAAGTAGTCTAAATAGGTTAAAAATCTAAAATAACTGTTTAGACCTTTTTAAAACTTAAAAAAGATTAGAAATTAACTATGAAACTGGTTAAATAAGCTGATCCAAAGAGTTTAGTAAGTTTATCTGTCTTAAATATACTAATAAAGTAGGCTAAATAGGTTAAAACTCTAAAATAAACTGTTTAGAGCTTTTTGAAAGTTAAACAGTTTAGAAATTAACTATGAAACTGGTTAAATAAGCTGATCTAAAATAAATGGTTTAGTAAGTTTATCTGTCTTAAATATACTAATGAAGTAGTCTAAATAGGTTAAAACTCTAAAATAACTGTTTAGACCTTTTTAAAACTTAAAAAAGATTAGAAATTAACTATGAAACTGGTTAAATAAGCTGATCCAAAGAGTTTAGTAAGTTTATCTGTCTTAAATATACTAATAAAGTAGGCTAAATAGGTTAAAACTCTAAAATAAACTGTTTAGAGCTTTTTGAAAGTTAAACAGTTTAGAAATTAACTATGAAAACTGGTTAAATAAGCTGATCTAAAATAAATGGTTTAGTAAGTTTATCTGTCTTAAATATACTAATGAAGTAGTCTAAATAGGTTAAAACTCTAAAATAAACTGTTTAGAGCTTTTTGAAAGTTAAACAGTTTAGAAATTAACTATGAAACTGGTTAAATAAGCTGATCCAAAGAGTTTAGTAAGTTTATCTGTCTTAAATATACTAATAAAGTAGGCTAAATAGGTTAAAACTCTAAAATAAACTGTTTAGAGGTTTATGAAAGTCAAAAAAAATTAGAAATTAACTATGAAAACTGGTTAAATAAGCTGACCGAAGAGTTTAGTAAGTTTATCTCTCTAAAATATACTACTAATAAATTAGTCTAAATAGGTTAAAACTCTAAAATAAACTGTTTAGAGATTTTTGAAAGTTAAAAAAGATTAGAAATTAACTATGAAAACTGGTTAAATAAGCTGATCAAAAGAGTTTAGTAAGTTTATTAGTCTTAAATATACTAATAAAGTAGTCTAAATAGGTTAAAAGTCTAAAATAAACTTTTTAGAGCTTTTTGAAAAATAAAATAATTAGAAATTAACTATGAAACTGGTTAAAGAAGCTGATCTAAAGAGTTTCGTAAGTTTATCTGTCTTAAATACTCTAATAAAGTAATGTAAATAGATAAAAACTCTAAAATAAACTGTTTAGAGCTTTTTGAAAGTTAAAAAAAATTAGAAATTAACTATGAAAACTGGTTACATAAGCTGATCTAAAGAGTTTAGTAAGTTTATCTGTCTTAAATATACAAATAACATAGTCGAAATCGGTTAAAACTCTAAAATAAACAATTTTGAGCTTTTTGAAAGTTAGTAAACATTAGAAATCAACTATGAGAACTCGTTAAATAAGCTGATCTAAAGATTTTAGTAAGTTTATATGACTTAAATATACAATAAAGTAGTCTAAATAAGTTAACTCTCTGAAATAAATTGTTTAGAGCTTTTTGAAAGTTAAAATAGATTAATAATTGAATATAAAACCCGATTAAAATAAATAATCTCAAGAGTTTAGTAAGTTATCTATCTTAAATATACTAATAAAGTAGTCTAGATAAGTTAAATGTCTAAAATAAAATGTTTAGAGCAGTTTTAAATTTAAAACAGATTAGAAATTATCTATTAAAACTGCTTAAATAAGCTGATTTAAAGAATTTAATAAGATGTCTATCTTATATTATCCAATAAAGTAGTCTAAATAGGTAAAACTCTTTTTGAAAGTTTAAAAAGGTTAGAAATTAACTATGGAAAATGGTTAAATAAGCTGATCTAAAGAGTTTAGTAAGTTTATCTGTCTTAAATATACTAATAAAGTAGTCTTAATCAGTTAAAACTCTAAAATAAACTGTTTACAGCTTTATGAAAGTTAGAAAAGATTAGAAATTAACTATTAAAACTACTTAAATAAGCTGATCGAAAGAGTTTAGTAAGTTTATCTATTTTATATTATCTAATAAAATAGTCTAAATTTGTTAAAAAATTTAAAAACCTTCAGAAATTAACTATGATAGGTGGTTAATAAGATGACTAAAAAAATAGTAAGTTTGTCTTTCTAAAATATACTTATAAAGTTGACAAAATAGGTTAAAACACTAAAATAAACTGTTTAGAAATTTTTGAAAGTTAAAGAAGATTAGAAATTAAGTATGAAAACTGCTTAAATAAGCTGTTCTAAAGATTTTAGTAAGGTTATCTCTCTTAAATAAACTAATAATGTAGTCGAAATAGGTTAAAACTCTAAAATAAATGGTTTAAATCTTTTTAATTTTAAAAAGATTAGAAATGAACTATGAAAACTGCTTAAATAAGCTGATCTGAAGATTTTAGTAAGTATATATTTCTTAAGTATACAAACGAAGTAGTCTAAATAAGTAAGAAACTCTAAAATAAACTGTTTAGAGCTATTTGAATTTAAAACAGATAAGAAATTAACGATTAAAACTGATTACATAAGATAATTTAAAGAATTTAGTAAGAGTATTATCTTATATTATCAAATAAAGCAGTCTAAATAGGTTAAAACTCTAAAATAACTATTTAGAGTTTTTTGAAAGTTTAAAAAGATTAGAAACTAACTATGAAAACTGGTTAAATAAGCTGATCTAAAGAGTTTAGTAAGTTTATGTGTCTTAAATATACTAATAAAGTAGTCTAAATAAGTTAAATCTCTAAAATAAACTGTTTTGACCTTTTTGAAAGTTAAAAAAAATTAGGAATTAACTATGAAAACTGGTTAAATAAGCTGATCTAAAATAAATGGTTTAGTAAGTTCATCTGTCTTAAATATACTAATGAAGTAGTCTAAATAGGTTAAAACTCTAAAATAAACTGTTTAGAGCATTTTGAAATTTAAAAAAGATTAGAAATTAACTATGAAAACTGGTTAAATAAACTGATCTAAAGAGTTTAGTAAGATTATTAGTCTTAAATATATTAATAAAGATAAAGTAGTCTAAATCGGATACAACTCTAAAATCAACTCTTTAGACCTTTTTCAAAGTTAAAAAAGATTAGAAATTAAGAATGAAAACTGGTTAAATAACCTGATCTAAAGAGTTTAGTAGGTATGTCTGTCTTAAATATACTAATATGGTAGGCTGAATAGGTTAAAACTCTAAAATAAACTGTTTAGACCTTTTTGAAAGTTAAAAAATATTAGAAATTAACTATGAAAACTGGTTAAATAAGCTGATCTAAAGAGTTTAGTAAGTTTATCTGTCTTAAATATACTAATAAAGAAGTCTAAATAAGTTAAATCTCTAAAATAAATTGATTAGAGCTTTAAGACAGATAAACCTACTAAACTCTATTGATCACCTTCTTTAACCAGTTTTCATTGTTAATTTCTAAAGTTTTCACTTTCAAAACTCTCTACACAGTTTATTTTAGAGTTTTAACCTATTTAGACTACTTTATTATTTTATTTAAGACAGAAAAACTTAGGAAACTCTTTAGATCAGCTTATTTAACCAGTCTTCATAGTTAATTTCTATAACGTGGTAAATTAAAAATTGGATTCTATAATGGTTTTAGTAGTAGGAATTACTCCTGGATTTGCATCTTCTTTCAGACAGCAATCAAAAAGGAACAGACAATATGAATCTGTAAGACAGCAATCGTTATTTTTCGGTTGAAATGGAGCAATCAAATCACTATCAACAAGGAAATAGTCAAGCTTATCATGACCACAAGGTAAGATAAAGAATCCCTGGTCATTATAGCTTTCTCCATGACCTGCATAATAGACTACAATGCCTTTGAAACTGAGAGAAAAGTTGTATTCAGTGACAATCTTCACAGCTTCTCTAACTTTATTTGATGTTGGATCTTTAATTAACTGATATGGCAAAATTTAGGTCTTGAAATGTTTTTTTTAACTTTGTCAATATTAATATCAGTTTCTTGAGGATCATGTTTGTTGACCACAAGACCAATTTGTTTTTCATCATGGTGCATGTTCACTTGTGCATCAAAATCTGCACAAATTTCAGCTAAAATAATAAAAATAAACACTTGAAAAATACTCTTATAATGTCTGTAGTCCATCACTCTTTAAAATACATGAATTCTATTCATTTTGAAAGTCTTAAGAAATCTTTTTAGTAATAGAGGTTGTTTATCAAACAAGTAAAAGCTCATGTCATCAGACCCAAAAATACCACAAAGTTAAGGCTGATCATATACATTGTATATTATAAAAGTACATTATATAACTCAATATAAAATCATTAATGATTACCACTTTTGACATATTTGTTGGATTGATGGTAGGATAGGGAAAACAGGATTATGTTGGTGAGGAACATAGTTTGAAGGATGGGGATTACCAGGAGGATAAGGTTGTTATACTGAAGTTGTATCTATAACAGAAATATCAAAGTTATTATAGTGACTACAAAATACAGTTATATAGATATTGTGTATATATTAAACTGCAAGATCTACCTTATTTGTATGCCTCTAAATGAGTATGTCACTACTGTAGTGTCTATTAACTATAATACATGTGTCAGACAATATATAAAAACTAACATACACTCAAGTTCACATTTACTATGATTCCACATGATTAATTATTGTTTTAAGATAGACACTGTAATGTGGTTATGTATAGGAAGGAAAAACTTAAGTATATACATACAATGTACTTAATATACTTTACTCTGATCTATGATTTTTGGCTCAGCACCACCACTGACCTAGTTGTAGATAAAATAATCATTTCGTCAGAGGAATAGTCACAATAAGTATATATACTATACACTGCAAACTAAATCTGTGGAAAGCATGATAGTAGCATATGTGTAAAATAATCAAAAGATGACGTTTACTATGACAAAGACTTCAGCTAATTTGACCAAGTAGATATAAAATAATATCTGAGGCTAACATTGTAGAACATATTGGTTGTTCTGAATGGGATGATGTATGGAGTAATTAAAGGTGTATTTTTAAATACAAGCTCAATGGGGCCAAATAACCAAAGTTTTCAAATATTCTTTGTACCTAGACACTACATTATTCTGTCCAATAGCTCTTAAAACATCTAATAAGTTTCTTCTTGTCACATTTTGAGCTTTCTCCTGAATCCACAAGTCATACATATGGCTTAAGTCACCATTACATCCCTTCAGCATAACATTATCAAGTTCAAATTGCGAAACCACTCTGCTGTTTTAGCATGATGATTAACTCTAAACACTGAGGTTGCTTGTCCAAGAGCTTGTCTAATGAAGACACACTCCCTTCAGCCATTTTCTCATATAACTAAGATGAAACACTACAGTGTGGTTTATTGATAATTTCAGTCAAGCTACCAAAGCTCAACAAAAAACTCTGAAAAAAATAAGAAAACAAATAGTAATGAACTTTCATGATATTAAATGGACTTTGACCTTGTTAATATATCTCTTTAATGTAGATACATGAACACAATATGTATGTTCTAATTTTGAAACTACTAATTTGTGCATAAGACCTGCATCAAACAAAGGGATTATTTAGTGGTACATTTAGAGTAGGTCATATCAAGCCAGTACTAGTGAACTGAGGCCTTCTGTTAAAAGTGGAATCATCCTAAAATGTTTGGGTTTTGCTAAGAACGCATGCAATCCAAGTAACTATATGAATAAGTTAAACAACGATTGTATTATAACAGTAAAATACATTGAAAAGTGTTAAGAATAACAGTTATCATCAATAAAATACTTCAAAAACATTCTGAACATTATCTTTTAACAATGTAAGTAGTTGATATGTTATATACAGAGGGAGTTTTCTCTAAAGATATAGATGATGAAATAAACCAACGAGGTTGCTAGCTGATAGTCCATTGAAAGTAGTGTCTAAACAGTATATAAGGATAAAAACAAGTTTTAATTTTGGGAAGTGTCTTATATATTATAATCAGATAGGAGAGGTAGTTTCATTGGAAGTGCTATCACCAGTGGGAAGCTAAAAAATGGAAGGCGCTTTTGAGAGCTAATAACAGAATTATCTCTAGCTAATACAACATTTAGCAGACAAGAAGTGATTATTATGGTTATTTATTATCATTTCCAGTTACATCCTCATTCTATTCCTATAAGTTGTGGTTTCTATCACTACATCACTCAGACCCTTCTTCTCTTTTCTATTGATTGTCTTCTTCTATTTGTCCAAGCATTATGACCAGACACAAAATAATCCAGTTAAATCCACATGATAGCTGAGATACATATCACAACTTATATTAACCATGCATTAAAAAGTTTTATAAAACAGGAAAAATATCACTATAATAAATTATATATATATATATATATTATTATATATATATATATTACATACATACATACATACATACATACATACATACATACATACATACATATATACACACATATATATGCATACTCACTCGATGACATTCTCTAGAGGCATAAAAGTGTCCATAATAAGAGCTTGTAGTCCAATTTCCTTGTCAAGGTGATAAATGTCATGAAATAAATCTTCCTTCTCTATCTGATACTCTTCCTGTACAACTATTAACTAAACATGAGATAAAAAAAAAAACAAAGAGTGTCTATAATTTAAAATGTATAGTATATAGTATGTTTTGGGAAGTGATTTTTTCCTGATATCATGTACGTGTATTGATATTTATGTGTACATGTTGTGATAATGACCTCATCTTTAGTTGATTGTAATAGTCTCCAGGTATCTTTGAGTTGCTTAGTGCTACCTACTATAGACTCTTTTAAATTGGCTATCTTCTCTTCATAACTTTGACATTCAACCTAACATTGTTAAATAATGTATCTCAATGTCTGTTCATCCATCTATCCATCCATCTGTCCATCCATCTATCCATTCATTGATTTAATCAGATCCAATACCTCTTTCTTTTTAATCTGTTCTCTCAACATGTACTCCTTTTTCTTTCTCTTTTTTAAATCTTTCCTCAATTTTTCTAACATCTCTCTTGTTTTTCAGCCTCTTCAAGCTAGTAAAGTTCAATATAACAACAAATCACACTATTATTACAGACAACAAGAGATGGCATAAAGAGAGTAAAGTAACATACTGAATGACAAAGTTAACACTTACCAAATTGACTCCTCACACAATTACTTTAGACTCTAAATCACTCAGTGGTTTCATTAAGTAAACTTGTTCTTCTCTTACAAACAAAATCATATCCACTGACATAATAACTTGATAACATAACTTACTGAGCTTTTTTCAATTCTTCTTCCTTCATTTCTAGTTCAGTTTGTATTTTGTTTTTTTTTCTCCCTCTGCCATATCTTTACTAGTTTTTAACTGTTCTCTCTCCTTTTCAATTTCTCTCTTTATCTGAGCCATTGTTTGAGGTGACAAAGAAGAAGAGAGATCTGGGAGACAGAGAGAGAGAGAAAATTCATGAACATCATACTTTAGTTTATTTAGACCTTATTTCTTCTTCTGTTTCTTCTTCTTCACCTTTCCTTTTCCTCTTCCATCATCATCATGTTCATCACTACTTTCTTCCTCTCCACTTTCTTCCGCTAATATTTTTTTGAGTTTCTTAATTTCCTTCCGGAACTCGTGTAACATAGCATCCTTTGGATCTTCATTGATATGAGCTCTATTTTTTATATTTTTAGCTCTGTTAGCATATCGTAATGTATTGACTGTTTCATCACTGTTGTAATCTGCTGCACCAATGTTAGCTATCTAGATGAATGAATAGACAAATAGATAAATGGATGAATAGTTGAATGTATAGATTTATAGATGGTTTTGATGGATGGACGGTCATGAATTGATAGACATTAAATGGACAGTTGACTGTCATTATGTATTACGATATACTACAGCAACAAAGATGGTCTCTTTCTCGTTCTTCCAACATCAAAGTGTACCTGAGAATGAGCCTTTCCCTTACCATAACTGTCTTTGAGTTTCCTCCTATAAAGGCCTGAAGGAGGTGTGTCACTTTACTGTTCCGATAAGGTATACGAGTACTTTTACCATCAACAAGTGCTCTAATGACAATACCAAGAAATGTTAGTGAACGATTAATATTTGTAGCTTCGTTTGTTCTGACACCAGTAGCTGCAGTCTTTGAAATATGCTCAGAGCCCTTAAAACAATATATATATATATATATATATATATATATATATATATAATTATATATATAATCATTTGTATAAATATACTATAACTGAATATATCTCACATCATAACCTTTACAAACTTACAGCTAAACCTACGAAATGTAGTTTTCCCATCTTAACATGAGCCTTCATATCAGGTCCTATAACACTCTGTTCCACAGCAATAGTAAATATATTATGTGATCTCAAGGAACGCTCATTGATATCAGTAGCTCCAAATACTCCTAACAAATTATCAAAGAATTGTTTACACTTAGTTGTATCTTGTTACATAATGACACTGTTCTATAAATAGCATTATTGTACTATTTTTAGAATGTAAATAATTTTTTTCAGAATTGCACATGTCTTTAATTGTACAAGTAAAGCTACCTTTGCAATGAAAGCCATTTAAAACAACTGTCCCCTATTTCACATATTTTGTTTTTACATATAAAGTAAATTTATTTGTAATGAACAACTGTTCCTTATTTTATTACTTTACTTATTTGCCTGAGTACAATATGTAAACTGTTGTAATGATCTATCTTAAGAAATCACATTGAATGATGTTGTCACCTTTGTATATGACAAGCTTTTATGATTTTATATTTTCATATAAGAATGTGAAGCTTGTCACTGTGAGGTGAATTTAAACTACCTGTTTCAACTCAGTAATAAAATTCATGTGAATAGCCTAACGTTTTTAGACTTGTATGCAAAACAATCTAGTATAAGGAATTAAGGACCAGTTTTGCTGGAGGCCAGCGACTGTGGTGCTAGTTTTTAGATTATTATTTATGCTAACAATTTCATGCTAAAAATTCTGTTCTTAAATATAAAAAGTAGTTTATTAAAATTTATTAAACAAAGTATATTGAAAGGAATTAATTGGCTATCATTTATTATATATTAACTAAACAGATGGAGTGTTCTGTCCTACACACAATGTGATCATTGTTGTAAGTTTTCAGTATACAGCAAACAGCAACTGCAGCTCCATCCTATCAAAAATACTTGAAACCACAAATATTTAATAAGGCATTGCTTGCTTTTTCATAAAAAATGGTTTTATTGTAATAATAATAATGTTAGTATTATTTATGTACACGTCTATGCATATGTGAGCAAGTAACAAGCAACTACTGTGTACTGATAAGACAACTGACACATGTACTCGATTCCTCTCTTGTATTTAGTTTCTTAACTTTAAATATACTTTTCCTAATGATTATGAACAAGCACATACATACAATGTACATGATGCATAATATTATCAAGTAAGTATATTTCCTTTTGAAGTGTTTACAAAAATTTCTGTCAGGTTATTTTAAAGATTACCTGTTCTTAAAATCTCAGAAATACATTATCACATATTCAAATCGCGTCTATAAACTTATAAACATATTCTGCATATGTGCATGTTATTTTCTGTTTTCTGTAAACAAAACGTTTGAATAAGATAATGTCAACTAAGATATGTATTCTCCAATGATTGCTAGATTTCTCTCCTATGGTCTTAATCCTGTTCAATATATCACTCATAGAGTTCCTCAGCTATGACATGTAGGTTAACTTCATTCTCTCTTACTTGTAATTGGTAACACTTAGCCAGGATGAAAAACAAATTATTATTAAGACAATAGTTATGGTTTTAAAGATGAAATAGTAAAGGTTTTGACAGACAATATCAATTTCACATTTAAATTGATATTTGCCATTGATGCCGATAATGTACCAATTCCATATGCTGCAGACCATAGGCCAACCATTAACCCCCTCATTTCATGTGGCGACTGAGCTATTGTGAACTCCAAGGATGTTGAAAAGATTAAAAAAATGATATTCCATACAAAGTTTGAGGAACAAAAATTGTGTTAAAATGGAAATATTCTTTGCAAGCAAACATGATAACATAGTAAAGTGAAGTTGATAAAGCAAAGAACAATCCCAGACCAACTTTTTTAAGCATACTTGGAATATGTTTGTAGAAAAGTGGATAAAACACCACTATATAAAGTAAAAGAAGAATTGAAACAATAAAGAAGTGTATTGTGTTATTAAATATAACACAAGGTAAGAATTGTGGTTCTTGTTTAAAATTAGACATGCTATTTCATCTTATCTCGTCTGCACAATATAATCCAACTACACAAACAAATAATGGTGAAAGTTGTAGCACTGTTTTCATGTTCTCTACCTGCTCTTCTGTAATAAAGGGTCCTCCATATTTCTCTTTACCTAAGTCAATTTGTGTGGGATAGTTAACTTCCCAGTAGGTCAAGGGCATAGTTAAGCACTTTAGTAATCAATTTGACAGGGTTTATTACATGAGGTGTAGTATCCAGACAATTTTTGAAGAGTATGTTGCTTATTATGACAGTGGACACAGCCAGGCCTGATACAATATACGAGATTATCATAAATTGTTCACTGTGTAATTTCAATAACCAGATAAACAAATGGTATATTTATTGACTCCCAATATATTATTACACTAAGTTCTTCAGCTGAAGCACCCACCAATTGATCAATAATATTATATTGGACAATTTTGATCTAAAACTATACTGTATCCAATTATTTCCAAAATATAACCAAAACCTATTAGTATTAAAAACAGCACATCTAAATCAGAGTATGATTTAACAATGAGAGACAAACCTCTAAATATCAAAGACATAAAGGAAAAGTGAACACCATTAATAATAGCCTTATATCTTCCAGGCTTTACATCAGCCAGTAGACCAACAAGTGGGTAAAAGAAAAATGATATACAATATCCAATATCAAAGAAAGTGGAGTGACCTTTTTCATGGTCAACATAGCTGTCAATGTATACAGTAGCAGCAAAATAATGCATTAAATTTATAATGTGTATACATTAAAGTATCCCAAACAACAATGAGCAAAGCTGATTGAGAACTTACACAGGGTTTTCTTCATTTGTAATTAAGAAACAGTTGCTTCATCTGTTGAGTTTATTAATGTCTTTAAATAATTGAAATAGAGTATGTATGAATATTATTTATAAACTGAGCAACTGTAAAAACATGCATGAGTTAAATTGATTGTGTTTCCGCTTTCTTGATATGACATACTGTCATGTGAAGCTAAAAATTAACATGATAAAGTTATATATATTTATCTTTAATCACAACACGTTGCCAGTCACTATAAATATATATAACCTTAATTTGATACATCAGCATGTGTAAAATATTTTACAGTATAATAAGGATGATTTAGGTATACATGTACTTATAGTCAGACTCTGAGTTGAAATTATATACAATGCTGTATTAGAACGAAGTGTCAGCATCATCTATTCACATGAATAAGTAAACTGACTTTCATATTATATCTTATTATTATATCCTATTACACAACAAAATGTATTGAATACATTCATTGTTTTCATGATGTAAATGAAATGGTTCATATTATAAATACAATAATAAATATTTCATTTTTTACCATGTATTTTATAGGTAATGTATATATGATGAATTTATTGTAGTGTTGTGTGTTTTTATTGAATAAATTTAAAAAAGTTGTGTTGCCCAAACAATTTTTTGTAACTCACATCCACTGAGACTTCCACTTAGGCTCCAGGATTTCCTGCTATTGCTAGCTAGGACTATTTAGATTGCATGGAGGTGGTAGTTTTGTGTTTGGTAACTGCATTATATACAACAATATTGCTCTGAAATATGGAGGAGGAGTGTTTATTGATATGTATGGGACAAGTAGCATCGAGTGTCATAATTGCACTATACATAGCAATACTGCTCAGTACGATGGAGGAGGAGTGTACATTGACTTACATGAAGGAGTTGGTAGAATTGAGTATCGTAACTGCACTATATACAATAATAATGCTCAAAATGATGGAGGAGGAGTGTATATTGATTTCTATGAAGGAAGAAGTAGAGTTAAGTTTTGTAACTGTAGAATACTCAAAAATATTGCATAACTCAGATCAGTACTGTATCTTTGTTCTCTTCATGCTACTTCGACATCAAGTAGCTTCTACTTTCAGAATGTTCTATTTCATTTCAATAAACAACCAATAACCTGGCTGTATAATTATAGAAAAATAAATCGATCTGCTGTGGTATTATTCAACATTGCTAATGTTATGTTTGAAATTGAAGTTAGTAATCATAACACAGGTAGTTTAGTGTGTTTCAATAGCCAAATAACATTTGATGGGGATGCATATTTTTAAACAATTCTGGCATTTATGGTGGAGGCATTGCTTTGTATGAGTCTTCGTGATTATTACTAAATGAACATACTGACAAAACTTTGAACATATCATTTTTCAATAACTTTGCCAGTGTGCCAGGTGGAGGAATCTTTGTATCACAAAAAGTTGATGTAAAAAAGCACTGATTGTTCCTTTGAAGTTATTCCTCATCATTCTTACTATAATTCTAGTGCTGTGTTTTATTATGTCAACAATACAGCTGCCATATCAGGTGACATTCTATATGGTGGTAATGTTGACAAATGTTATAAAGATGATGAGTTTATAAAACCCTTTTTCACTACCCTCAACAGACAGGTCTATCAATAGTGTCATCAGATCCTATAAAAGTGTGTTTTTGTGAATTGAATAAACAAAATTGTTCTATTAACAACATCAATATAACTGCAATACCTGGGATTGACATAAATATATCACTAGCTACTATTGATGCAAAGAACGGCTTAACAGAGGGCATGATTAAATTGATATCATCAGATAGCTCAAGTGGGCAAATCAGACTGAATGCATAGTGTACCAATATTACCTTTAAAACAAATCTTTCATTAATCGGCGCACAGGTATATGTCACACTTTAAAGCTCAATTGAATCTTTATCTGATCCTTTAGCTAAATCATTGACATTACAATTGAGTCCTATCCACATGGGTTTCTGTTGGGAAAGGACACTTGTGTTTGCAGGCTTGAATTAAATTTATCTTCAATATCTTGTGATATTAAACACTCAAAAATATAACAAGACATAGTAATATGTAGATTGGTTACAAAAATGACTCAGTCTGTCTTATTGTCCATCGAAACTGCCCCTTTGACTATTATAATGATGGAAATATGTTACTTTTCTGACCCACAGTATCTTCACAAAAGGTCTGGCATACTATTTCATCATTTCCCTTAAGTTTAAAATTATACCATATATTGACTATTGTTTAAGGCTAGTTCGAAAGAAGATTAAATGGATATGCTACTCTTTCTCAATAAAAGTATAAACTAAAAATTCAACAATCAATAAACTTATTAATGTAAAGTACTAAATCACTATTATTGAAACAAATATTTTGATCATGTTAGCATTTCTAACAACATAGTCAAATCTTATGTTTAAATGACACAATCAATAAGTTATCTTATTGTTCCTGAGAAAAAAATAATTTGTAGCAAAAATCTGCTGTAACTTTGATTTAAAACCAATTTATTACACAGGTAGTGTGCTGTTTGTAAACTCTCTAAATAAAAACTATTTCCTTACAAAAATAATAAAATCAACTAACCGCAACTTTTAAACTCCTATACCGGCACTGGTGTTTGAACTTTGTGGGTGCATGTGCAATATGTATTGTAAGACTATCTATATGCATGCATGCATACGACTACTCCATTTTTCATGCTACTTTTGAAGATTAAATAAATAGGCTTTTAAAAAATGAATGGATTTATGATGATATAACACACATTCTCACATCATATATGAAAATGTAGATAAGCCTAAGTTATAAACCACATATAATTAACACATTCTTGTGATTAATAGGAAGGATACTAAATTTATTATACAATATATGAATATTGTAGAAACATAGAAAGGATTAACAAAATGAATTTTACATAATTCACCAGAAAACACATTCAAGTGAATAATTCCTCCTTCACACTTGAAGACTAACATTATAAATACTTATTGAAAGTTATGAAAAGGAATTTGCTGAATGCTGCATTGTAATTATCATGATGAAGAGACAAAAGGCATATAAAATAATGAGGTTCTATAATGGTCTAATAAATTTAACATAGTAAGTTAAAACGTGCTAGTTAGACTGTCCAATGAAGTAGAAGACACATTTCCTTTGGCCATTTTCTCATACAGCTATGGTAAAACACTCCTCCAGCATAGTTTGTTAGCCAGGCTACCGAAAGTCAGCCTAGAAAACAGTAAGAAAGCAAATGTAACAAACATCTATGATATTGAACAGACTTTGTCCTTGTCAATATATATCTCTTATTATACAATATTTTGATGATGGTAAAGTTAATGGAAAAACATAGTAACTGAAAAAACTTTAATAATAGATAACAAAGACCTATATACATACATGTAGTTGTGAATTTTTTGAAAGTGACTACTTCTGTGCAAAATGTTAGATATAATTTCAGAGTGTTCATACCATGCAAGACATTTCTATTGGATTTGGGTGAAGTAAATCTCCACATTGTTATGTCTTACATGACAAGTAACATATCTTCTTCAATTGTTTTAGAATCTTTGTTATCAGTACTAGACAGACTCCTTTTCTTTATGGTATGGCTTTTGTCTACATAAAAATGAACAATAAATGTAATGAACTGACTATATTGTAATGACAAGGTTTAAATCTCTATGAGTGCCTGAAAAAGGTTCTACAATCAAATATTAGACTCTGTCTACAAATTTTATTCACTAAAGCATAAGAGGAAATTATACAGCCTTGCAAATGAGGGAGGAGATACAAGTCCAACTTGAAAACTCCACAGCAGCTCTGATATATGGAAGCTTTAAGTATTTGACAATTATGAATCCAATTAACTACCCAGATATAATTATTTAGTCAAAAATAATTTTGTACACCAGCCAGGGTAATCATAACATTACTACTCTATAGTCTACTGCAAGTAAATTTAATATAAAATATTAGTGTGTATTGTAGACTATAACTTGTCCTCATAATCTTGTACATGTACTCCTAATTTAAATTTACCTTTAAAAAAAGTTGCTGACATAAACTACTTGTATAAGCATTAACTAGAGGTCTCAAGGCAATGTGCTGATTTAGCAACAACAAGCCAGATATCGTGACTGCTTCTTATCAATTATATGAGCACAGTACTCTAAATAAACAGCAATTCCTTTGACGAAATCAGAGGACCTGGACATAGATATGTATCACAAACAGCACTGATAAGTTTGTTACCTTCAAACACCTTATTGTACATTGTACCACACACATCTTGAGTAGTTACTTCATATAAAGAATCTGTTAGTGTGATGATCTCAATAGGAATAACAAGTGTTAACCCACATACATCTAGGAATAACTTGTGCTCTTTAAAAACTTCACTAATCCTAACAAAGAAAGAATGTATTAAATGTATTATAAAAGAATGTATCATTATGTTATTATTACTAATCTATTATACAAGGAGATAAAGTTATTGTACCTTTTTATGAAAACTTGCTGATGTAGTCGAAATTTACTGCACTACTGTCATAACTCATGACCACCAACTTTGAGACATAACCTCATTTGGTAAAATGTTATAGAAAATACAAGTACTATATTACATTTATATGTACTCCATTCAGGTAGAATTTGACATTTGACTCAATACATTTTTATCTAAAAAAGATATGTTAGTGAGAAATGGTTTTAATTATTTAATATACTTTGAAACAGTGTTTAAAATATCCAAAGCTCAGGCAATATCTAAAAAATTTGTCTTTCAGTAAGGTTTGTCTTATAAATAGATAACATTTGGACATGAATTCTCCAATTATAACAGAAGCTATACAAACTATTAAAAAAGGACAAAAAAGCAAACCAATTAAAAGAGGCTTTAGTGTAATTGTAAAATCACTAAAGTTATGAGACTGACCATATATGTTATGTTATTGATGCAATCTTTTGCTAGAACACTTTCAAACTCTAAAATCTACTAATAATGTGCTACTATATCTGTACAGTTCAAAAAAGAATGAGCCGAGGATCAACAGTACTCTTAGTACATCATAGTTAGCACACCTATGATGTTCCAGACGACACCACGTGGAGGTGGTACTGTATTGCCGTCCCCCCACCCTACCACCTCTCATTCTTTTTTAAATGGCCTAATATGCTCAAAATCTATTTTTAATGGCCTAATATGCTCAAAATCTATTTTTAATGGCCTAATATGCTCAAAATATATTTTTAATGGCCTAATATGCTCTAAATATATTTTTAATGGCCTAATATGCTTAAATATTTCAATGACCTATCATGCTCAAAATAAAAATCATACAAACACAAATAAAACTGACCTTACCATACCCTCATAAAGGACAATTTTATGAAGACACACAAAATGAATACTGTAATACTGTAGTACTGTAGTACACAGAAATAAATGTAATTTTGTTTGACAATGTGGACTAGGGGCATTCCTAAATATTACACAAGGCTGTGCAATTGATTGCAAAGGACAAGAGATTTCCTACAAATAATACAGTGAATAGGTTAGAGAATGCAAAAGTGTAGAAGGGTTTGATTAGACAACAGAGAATGATTGATGGGGCATTGCAAGTTAAGAACCAAGTAATCATGCATCAATATATTTTAGACAAGTGGAAAAAATTGCATTTTATGATACATTATCTCATAATAGACAAAGTAGACAAGAGGTTTAAAATATACAGAAGAGGCACAGTAGACAGCACTGTTATATTAGGACACAGTAAACAAGTGAGTTACGTTATGACACAGTAGATGGGACCCATTACATTAGGACACAATAGACAGGTGAGTTACGTTATGACACAGTACATGGGACCCTTTACATTAGGACACAGTAGACAGGTGAGTTACGTTATGACACAGTAGATAGGACCCTTTACATAAGGACACAGTAGACAGGTGAGTTACGTTATGACACAGTAGATGGGACCCTTTACATTAGGACACAATAGACAGGTGAGTTACATTATGACACAGTAGATGGGACCCTTTACATTAGGACACAGTAGACAGGTGAGTTACGTTATGACACAGTAGATGGGACCCTTTACATTAGGACACAGTAGACAGGTGAGTTACGTTATGACACAGTAGATGGGACCCTTTACATTAGGACACAATAGACAGGTGAGTTACATTATGACACAGTAGATGGGACCCTTTACATTAGGACACAGTAGACAGGTGAGTTACGTTATGACACAGTAGATGGAACCCTTTACACAATAAACAGGTGAGTTATTATGACACAGTAGATGGGACCCTTTACATTAGGACACAATAGACAGGTGAGTTACGTTATGACACAGTAGATGGGACCCTTTACACAATAGACAGGTGAGTTACATTATGACACAGTAGATGGGACCCTTTACATTAGGACACAGTAGACAGGTGAGTTATGTTATGACACAGTAGAAGGGACCCTTTACATTAGGACACAGTAGACAGGTGAATTACGTTATGACACAGTAGATGGGACCCTTTACATTAGGACACAATAGACAGGTGAGTTACGTTATGACACAGTAGATGGGACCCTTTACATTAGGACACAGTAGACAGGTGAGTTACGTTATGACACAGTAGATAGGACCCTTTACATTAGGAGACAATAGACAGGTGAGTTACGTTATGACACAGTAGATGGGACCCTTTACATTAGGACACAGTAGACAGGTGAGTTACGTTATGACATAGTAGATGGGACCCTTTACATTAGGACACAGTAGACAGGTGAGTTACGTTATGACACAGTAGATGGGACCCTTTACATTAGGACACAATAGACAGGTGAGTTACGTTATGACACAGTAGATGGGACCCTTTACATTAGGACACAGTAGACAGGTGAGTTACGTTATGACACAGTAGATGGGACCCTTTACACAACAGACAGGTGAGTTACGTTATGACACAATAGATGGGACCCTTTACATTAGGACACAGTAGACAGGTGAGTTATGTTATGACACAGTAGATGGGACCCTTTACATTAGGACACAGTAGACTATGTTATGACACAGTAGATGGGACCCTTTACATTAGAACACAATAGACAGGTGAGTTACGTTATGACACAGTAGATTGGACCCTTTACATTAGGACACAATAGACAGGTGAGTTACGTTATGACACAGTAGATGGGACCCTTTACATTAGGCAGGTGAGTTACATTATGACACAGTAGATAGGACCCTTTATATTAGGACACAGTAGACAGGTGAGTTATGTTATGACACAGTAGATGGGACCCTTTACATTAAAACACAGTAGACAGGTGAGTTACGTTATGACACAGTAGATGGAACCCTTTACATTAGGACACAGTAGACAGGTGAGTTACGTTATGACACAGTAGTTGGGACAGTTTCCATTATGACACATTAGAAAATAATTAGATTATGATAACTCTAGGAATTAGACTGGCTCTAATCTAATAATTTAAAAACAAAATATTAGCTAGGTACTCTTTTACATTTTATACAGTGGATGCTATTAGGTTATAGACTAGTGAACTCTGGCTCACTGAGTGAGCTCTAAAGGCCAGGTTCTATATAGTACATGCACCAGACTTATGCTATAGGCTTTTAACAGGAATGCTAAGTCATCAAATTATATGTGCACTTCAAGGCTCATTCCATATTCTAAGCATGTAAACTTCTCTCCTTTCATAGGTAGTAACCTATGCTATAGGCTTTTAATAGGAATGCTAAGTCATCAAACTATATGTGCACTTCAAGGCTCATTCCATATTCTAAGCATGTAAACTTCTCTCCTTTCATAGGCAGTAACCTATGCTATAGGCTTTTAATAGGAATGCTAAGTCATTAAATTATATGTTCACTTAAAGGCTCATTCCATATTCTAAGCATGTAAACTTCTCTCCTTTTCATAGGCAGTAACCTATGCTAAACATAGTTTAAAAGATGTTGGCGAGACTGAGACTCCAGGGAGATAGATGATCCATGATATAGAGCAGCAACCATAGAAAAGAAAGAAAATACATTATTTGTCCCAACTCACCACCAAAAGAAACATCTTTAATATAATATATATATATGCCTAAAACACAATAAATCTATTATATACTAACATTTGTTATGAGGTGAAACTTACAAGTAGTCAAATGTTTTTTTACACATATATAGATCTCACAGATCACCAGCAATATGTTAGCCTAATAATTATAAAGAAAAGAAGTGATTATTACTGCATATACAACATATCAAACTTACAAGGTAACAGTTATCAGAATGTGATCAGATCATCTTAGATGGTAACTATATAACTACACAATGAAATATAGTGTTGGCTAACATTGGTTAAAATGTTATATACACAACTCACAACCAGTTTAGCATGACTAGAAATATAACATCACAAAGAACAGTAACAGGCAAATGATCATGTATTTTGAGGCAATTAATGTAAAATCAGAAAGGCTAAGCATTCATGCATAATAACAATATATAAGCATAAATAATTCTAGGAAACAACAAGAAACCAGTTCACTTAATACAATACATCAAGTCTGAATAAAACCAGGATGGTGGGGTTTATGCTACCAACAATACACAAGGGAATACTAGAACACATAAGGACATAGTGAATTGCACAGTTATATTAAAACACATGGTCACATTCAAAAACAATAAGAGAATTATATACTAAAGACACAGTAGACAGGATGATTACATTAGAAATTAAATTAGGATACAGTAGACAGGACAGTTTCATTAGGAGGCGACATTAGACAGAACATTTACATTAAGACACAGTAGACAGGATGGCTACATTAGAACATAGTAGACAAGACATTTACATTAGGACACAGTAGACTGGACAGTCATATAATGACACTGTAGACAAGACCGTTGACAGTAGACAGGACAGTTACGTTAAAAGACAGTAGACAGGGTAGTAAGAATGAAAGACAGTAGACAGGAGAGTTACATTAAAAGACAATAGACAGGACAGGTACATTAAAAGACAGTAGACAGGACAGGTACATTAAAAGACAGTAGACAAGACAATTACATTAAAAGACAGTAGACAGGACAGGTACATTAAAAGACAGTAGACAGGACAATTACATTAAAAGACAGTAGACAGAACAAGTACATTAAAAGACAGTAGACAGGACAGTTACGTTAAAAGACAGTAGACAAGGTAGCAAGAATGAAAGACAGTAGACAAGACAGGCACATTAAAAGAAAGTAGACAAGACAGGTACATTAAAAGACAGTAGACAGGACATGTACATTAAAAGACAGTAGACAGGACGGGTACAATAAAAGACAGTAGACAGGGCAATTACATTAAAAGACAGTAGACAGGACGGTACATTAAAAGACAGTAGACAGGACAGGTACAATAAAAGACAGTAGACAGGAATTACATTAAAAGACAGTAGACAGGAATTACATTAAAAAACAGTAGACAGGACAGGTACGTTAAAAGACAGTAGACAGGAAATTACATTAAAAGACACTAGACAGGACATAAAATTAAAGACACTGCACAGGACAGTTAATTAGGAGACTCCAGGCAGGAAAATCACATTAGGATACACTGGGCAGGAGTTACATTAAAACACAGTAGACAGGGCAGTTACATTATGACACAGCAAGCATGACAGTTATATTAAAAACACATTAGAGATGACAATTACAATGGGACGCTGTAGACATAACAAAAATTAAGGAGACAGGGTTACTTACAAGCTAATACTAATACTGAACAATACAAGCTAATACTAATACAAAAGTAGATCCAAGGAGGATAAACAGGCTTGTACTAAATAAAGACACTTGACTGATTTTATTCAAACTTGCTACATTGTACTAAATATAATGGTTTCAAAAGTCTAGAATGTTACAGGGAAAAATGCCAGGCTTAGTTAGGATCCTAATGCACTAAATAAAGGCTAAATAAAGGCTAAATAAAGAAGAAAATAAAACTGACTAAAGCTCACTGAATACAAATGTTAAATGGGACAAACTGGCTATACTAACACACATGGAGTACTGTTACTCTGACCGTATTTGTTACTACTGTCTTCCACTTTTTGTAGCCAGGAACAGCTTTGTCTCAGTATTTACTGCAGAGAACACTATCAGAACCACTAGACAACATGACTCCAGATCTTTCTTGTTGTCTTGCGAACAGCCCTGCAGAAGTAACGTCCTGACAGAGAGATGGCTAAAATGAAGTAAGGGCGTCGACAACATGACTCCAGATCTTTCTTCTTGTCTTGCTAACAGCCCTGCAGAAGTAACGTCCTGACAGAGAGTTGCATGGCTAAAATGAAGTAAGGGCGTCGACAACATGACTCCAGATATTTCTTCTTGTCTTGCTAACAGCCCTGCAGAAGTAACGTCCTGACAGAGAGATGGCTAAAATGAAGTAAGGGCGTCTAAGATTATTATTTTCTAGTAAAAAAGTGGCGCTACTAGAACAGCTAGTCGAACTGAGCATGCTCAGTTATCGTCGTGATCGCGCCATGATAGTAACAACAATGTAAATTCCTACGTCTTATCTAGTATACAATGAAGATTGTCTGTCTGAATGTAAGTTTATTAATCACACATATACGAAGCCCTGCCTTTGTATTGCAGCATGTCATTAGTACATTTCTTCTTATTGCTGGCTATTGAGAGTACAGATGTAAATGACAATATGATATTCAAGTGTCTCAAGTTAGTATAAATGCTATCGTCAGTTGATTTGATGTGGGCATGTCTTCCTCACCCAGCAATAAGACCATTTATTCATTTTCAGTACATGTCTTCTTATTGATGGCTATTGAGAGTACAGATGTAAATGACAACATGATATTCAAGTGTGTCAAGTTAGTGCAAATACTATCGTCAGTTGATTTGATTTGGGTGTGTCTTCCTTTGCCCAGCAATAAGACCATTTATTCATTTTTTAGTACATTTCTTCTTATTGCTGGCTATTGAGAGTACAGATGTAAATGATAATATGATATTCAAGTGTGTCAAGTTAGTGCAAATACTATCGTCAGTTGTTTTGATGTGGGTATGTCTTTTTCGACCAGCAATAAGACCATTTGTTCATTTTTTAGTACATTTGCTTTTAATGCTGGTTATTATGACTTTGAATGTAAACTGTTGTAATGATGTATATTAAGAAATCACATTGAATGATGGTGTCATCTTTGTATATGACAAACCATTATGATTTTATATTTGCATATAAGAATGTTAAACTTATCACTGTGAGGTGAACTTAAACTACCTGTTTCAATTCAGTAATAAAATTAATGTAAATATTTATAATAACCTAATTTTTTTAGACTTGTATGCAAAACAATCTAGTATAAGGAATTAAGGACAAGTTTTGCTGGAGGCCAGTGACTGTGATGCTAGTTTTATTGATTATTTATGATAACAATTTCGTGCTAAAAATTTCGTTTTTTAAAATATAAAAAGTAATTTATTACAATTTATTAAACAAAGTATTTTGAAAGGAATTAATTGGCTATCATTTATAATATATTAACTAAAAGGATAGAATGTTCTGTCTTACACACAATGTTATTGTTGTTGTAAGTTTCAGTATACAGCAAAACAGCAACTGCAGCTCCACCCTATCAAAATACTTGAAACCACAAATATTTAATAAGGCGTGGTTATCTAGTACCTGAGGAATGTGCTGCTAACTTCAACAGAGTCTTGGCTAGGATGTGACTTGCTGCACCAAACATGAACCATGGCTGCATGTAGAGCACTTAGCTGGCTCAGAGTTAACCATTTAGTAAGTATATAAGTCAAAGAAGTATTGAGATAGCTATGTAACATTCTGTAATTACTTATATAAGGCTGTAGACATTATCTTGATATAAGGCTGGGTACATTACTTGTATCATATCCAACATAAAATTGGTCTATGTTGAGCTATGTACAGTATCATACTCAGACCTACAATGTTTCCTGTTGTTTGTAGGGCTGAATATGAGACTGTGAAGTCTGACTTCTGGTCTGGTCATTAGTAGTATTCTAGTTTGCTCAAATGGGACCAGTTTTATTCTTGGCCCTTAGTTTTAGTTATTTGAACAGGCTTTTGTTCGCTGATGTTGGTAATTATTTCATAATAGCCATTAATGAGGTTCATAGTGCTTCATTGCTGTGCCCCACAAGATCCTAAAGATAAAATCGTAAGTAGATTAGATAGAAAAGAAAACCAAGACAATCTTGGATAGGTTGTGTTGTAGGCCAGCGTCTGCGATGTAAGGAAACCTCAGATGGACATTCCAATTCCTATTTCCTATATCTTCCATGCACATTTGTGTATTAAAAAATTCCAATTAAGGACCCAGTTGATGAGTTTAATTTCTTTTTCATTTCTACTTTTGTCACGTGTGTCTTTTCTAGGCTTTTCTTGTTACTTAATAAAACGTGGAGTGCGAGTACCACGAACCGTCTCTTAGAATCAAGCGTCAGCAAGATGTTTCCAGTTTGATTTGGTTCCTGATTTTGGTTGTATATTGGAATTTGAACTCATCAACTGCATCTTTAATTGGAATATAAGGTGCGTTTAATTGGAATTTAAGGTGCGCGAAAATAGGAATGTCTGTTTTAGGCTTCCGTAGCGATGCATCTAAATTGACCTCTGAAGTGGTTACCAGCATACACGTAAGAGTATCTGAAAGGCGGACTAGGATATGGCTGGTAATCTCCCTTTAAATGTGAAGAGGTCCGGAGCATTGTGGTCCCGGTTTAGTAATGACAATGATTTCCCCGAGCTTGAAACCCAGTACAGCTGGTTTGAAGTTAGGGCAAAGTTCCAGCCAGGATTACCTCGTCTTTGGACGATGGTTACCAAGCCACGGTGGTGGTCCTAGTTAGCAATAGCAGGGAATCCTGGAGCCTAAGTGGAAGCCTCAGTGGATGTGAGTCACGAAAGATTGTTTGGGCAAAACAACATTTTTTAAATTTTTTTTATTCAATAAAAACACATAACACTACAATTGTAATTAATCCATCATATATACATTACCTATAAAATACATGGTACAAAATGAGTGGAATATTTATTATTGTATTTATAATATGAACTGTTTCATTTACATCATGAAAACAATGAATGTATTCAATAGATTTTTGCTGTGATTAGAGAGAATCAGTATGAAAG
Source organism: Xestospongia muta (assembly GCA_963693285.1). Classification (NCBI taxonomy): domain Eukaryota; kingdom Metazoa; phylum Porifera; class Demospongiae; order Haplosclerida; family Petrosiidae; genus Xestospongia; species Xestospongia muta. The sequence continues at coordinate 10,762,385 of OY848917.1, read as the reverse complement.
TGTATATCAATCACTTTAGAATTTAAAGTACATTTTAAGTTATATTTGACTTGTTTTTTATTCATTGGGACTAGTTCAATGAGATGTCTGAGTACAACATTACTAAAAAGAGCAGCTCCACAACAGTGTTAAGTTAATTGTCTAAAATGTCTGTGATCATTGGTATAATGTTGGTCAACATTTTCATGAGCAATCATCTCAATGAAGAGTATTTAATTTGGTTCTGTAATTCCATGCAGTATGAGGTCTTGCTTTCAAGCCAGCAACTTTATCTAGCTTATATAAATTACCAAAATTATTGTAATTAGATTCTACCCTAAAATTGAATAAACCTTATATTAATAGTGTTACCAGACATACACAGGTATGCATGTAAGACAACTTTTTGCAAAACACCAAATCGTTATTAGTAATTAAATGGCATATGGTCATGCACAAACGAATGACATCCATTGTGATTTAGTGACTAGTATGTACAATATTTATCATTTATATTATAGGCGCCTATTCAAGTGTATGGATTAGAAGGTAGATATGTTCATGCTTTGATACTGAAACTCACTTTTATCTCCTTTAGTTTTATGTAATAGCTATAATTTGATGATAACTGTCAGGATATATATACATCCATATTGACAGGAGCAAAAGCTTAAAATACTAACGACAAGTTATAGGACATTGTTTAATTAAAAGCATGCATCCTAGAAGACATGCTTGCTTGTGATGAATACACCGAGGGAGAGTGATCTTGAACAATATCTATAGTAAAAGGCAGATATCACTTCAAATCTCATTGATAACATGTCATCAATTTCAATATAAAAATGACCTTGATTGATCCTATAAACTATTACATTGTGTATACATGTATAAATACTCAGCATTATGGCTTCTGTATCCACAATTATTATAGTAAACTATGAGCAATGAAAGCCTAATACACCTAGCCTAAATGAACTGTAAAGGCAAATTCATTGCCATATTAAATTCAGTTGTAGTTGACTTAGTAAGAAGCCATGTAGTGCTACTATAGTTACAAATTTATAGCCCACAGGCACTTTGTATACTAAACTATACATAAGCTAAAGTTTCACACACAGTATTCCTTAACAAATCTTGACACTTTGTTTGATCTGGATTGTACTGTATATACATGTATAGCAGTATACCTGGTGGATAGGGCCAACACTATTTCCTGGTTACCCTACATTTCCTATTGTTGATATCAACTACAAATAATGTGATTGATCATAACATTTTCATTAAAAGTCCATTCAACCATTCCTAGCTTGTTACATTTGATAGGAAAATGTACCCAATCGTACTAAAATATGTAACATTGGTAGCATATCTAATTTGTTGTATACCATTCTACTATTTTGGTATTTATATGTAGAGACATACCTATATATGTGTCATATAACATGACCTACCTTGACTGTGAGGTATGATATAATTATTGGTAGTTAATCTTGTGGATTGTCTCATATTCCAACATTATTTTTAGCCTGTAAGTGATAAATGTTATGCAACAACTTCACTTAAAGAATTACCTTGTGTCTTTATTTTCTTATTACGACTGGGAGTCCTAAGAAAATGATTAATTACTATATATAAAATGACTGCCTATCTGAATTATCACATGAAATACATGAACGCCTTTATCACATGCTAAGTGATCATGATGAAGTACACAAGTATTAAGGTATTACTAAACATTAGCTATTCTTTACTTTTGTGGTCTAGAGTGACTTTTTGCTTGTTGTTCTTGTTTGTCATCAGAGTAATCTTGAAACTACATAATATTGATATAACATCTCATAGTTTTACTGAGCTCACCTCATTTGGTACTTCATGATCATGTAGCCATGATGCATCAGATCCTCTCTGTCTAGATGAAAAGAATACTTACAGCTATCAAATCATAAACTAAATATTATATTACCATTTACATAGAATGTTGATTTTAATACCTAAGAAGTTACAAAACAAATGTTTTATATGGAAAGCTTCCTTAATGTACTGTAGTTGTTCATGTAGATGGAGTTATAGCTGGGCTAGCTTAGGTAATATTGAAGCATTAATGAGGAGGCATGGTGATATAATTACTATAGCTATAGCAGTCTCTCATACTCATTCTAGCAAGCCAGTGAAGGAAGGTATAATATAGTCAGTGATTACCTAACTAAATTTGACCTTTGGCACAGGTAGTATTGGTACTACAGCTACAGCAGTCTCTCATACTCATGCTAGCAAGCCAGTGAAGGAAGGTATATAGTCAGTGATTACCTAACTAAATTTGACCTTTGGCACAGGTAGTATTGGTACTACAGCTGCAGCAGTCTCTTGTACTCGTGCTAGAAAGCCAGTCAAGGAAGGTAAAAATAGTCAGTGATTACCTAACTAAATTTGACCTTTGGCACAGGTAGTATTGGTACTACAGCTGCAACAGTCTCTCGTACTCGTGCTAGAAAGCCAGTCAAGGAAGGTAAAAATAGTCAGTGATTATCTAACTAAATTTGACCTTTGTTACAGATAGTGTTGGTACTACAGCTACAGCAGTCTTTTGTACTCGTGGTAGAAAGCCTGTCAAAGAAGGTAAAAATAGTCAGTGATTACCTTACTAAATTTGACTTTCGGTACAGATAGTATTGGTACTACAGCTACAGTCGTCTCTCGTACTCGTGGTAGAAAACCAGTCAAAGAAGGTAAAAATAGTCAGTGATTACCTAACTAAATTTGATATTTGATACAGATAGTAATGGTACTACAGTTACAGCAGTCTCTCGTACTTGTGCTAGAAAGCCAGTCAAGGAAGGTAAACAGTCAGTGATTACCTAACTAAATTTGAATTTTGGCACAGGTAGTACTGGTACTATAGCTACAGCAGTCTCTCATACTCATTCTAGCAAGCCAGTGAAGGAAGGTATAATATAGTCAGTGATTACCTAACTAAATTTGACCTTTGGCACAGGTAGTATTGGTACTACAGCTACAGCAGTCTCTCATACTCATGCTAGCAAGCCAGTGAAGGAAGGTATATAGTCAGTGATTACCTAACTAAATTTGACCTTTGGCACAGGTAGTATTGGTACTACAGCTGCAGCAGTCTCTCGTACTCGTGCTAGAAAGCCAGTCAAGGAAGGTAAAAATAGTCTTACCTAACTAAATTTGACTTTTGTTACAGATAGTGTTGGTACTACAGCTACAGCAGTCTTTTGTACTCGTGCTAGCAAGCCAGTCAAGGAAGGTAAATACTTTGTTAGCTAATTCTTTATTATTTGTATTCCTTCAGTGTCTCATGGTTCCACAACAAAATGCAGGAGTGGGAGTTGTTACCATCCAAAAGCCATTAAATGGGTTGAATGTGAAGTATGTATGGAGTGGTCTCACCAGATATGTGTTGGTGTAAAAACAATGGGACGATCTACTGTTGATTTTATATGCAAAGATTGTTTACATTAATGTCAGCTCTTGATGTCAAGCAACAATCGCTGGGCGTGGCTGCAAACATGTCCGATGAATCAGGTCTTTATGTCATTCAGCATTGTTCTTCCAAAACAGTTTGAATCAAGCAGATAGCTGGTATACTAGCAGTAGAGGGCCATTCTTACCTGTGGAAGTGATATTTAAAGTATCCAAAGCTTCTGAGCGAGTATATTTATGCCTATCCGACGATGAATGAATTTGTCCGTTTATAGCCTTCGTACGGACGTGTCTGTCATTCGCCATTGCATCAAAATTTGTCTTACGATGATTCTAAAAATCACTATACTATATAAATATGGATCGCTCTTTACAATGGTGCTAGTTTTATGCTGATTGCATTATCAAGTGGGGAGATATAAGCGTCCGAAAACAGATTTGTCCGTTAATTGCTACTTTACTCTAGTTCCTTATCTAATGGAAGATAATATGTGGTCGTCCTTTGTAGATCGTTTCAACAATGATGATGTCTGTACTTTCCATTTTTACTGCCTATGTGACAAGTGTATAACAACTACATTCTCCCACTAGGCTAGACTTTCTTTACTCATTTTGCTGTATATAATTTCTCACAATATATCTTCCCTTATCACTTATCTCATTTTGATTTTCTTTTAAATTTTTCTTTTAATGACTGGTAGTCTGTGTATATCACAGATTAACCATCAGTACTATCTTTTCTCTAAATCATTCATACTCTGCAACTGGTTTACTTTATGTACTGTAAAGTTCATTAATAATAATAATAATAATAATAAAGTAGTCTCACAACTTCTTTAACAACAGGTACCACACTCCATTTAGAGAAATCAATCTGTATTATCAAACATCACTGATATGACTAATTTGTAAATGAATAACTCCTCATGTAATGTTACAATCCTCTCAGTTAAAAGTAAAAATATTAGATATGTTACTTCTCCACAGCAATAGTAGACGTTGGACTGCAATAGCCTGCCTCATAATCATTGTTGTAAATATAACACTAATTTCTTGTAGTGCTCTTGTCCCCAACTACTTCACCTGTCCTGGTGTTAGTCTCAATGAAATAGGTAGCAAACTACAGGTCCATCTTGTAGTCATGTTTGATGAGCCAGACAATTCTAATATCAGCGATCTCTACACAAGTCTAAATCTGACAGATGGAGATTTGATTCCAGGAGAACTGTTAATCTCTTACACTCCATCAGCTGTCATTGCAACTCTTAAAGCTGAAATCATCAATAATGATAGCCATATTCTACATTACCATCACTTTTGTCTCCACTATACTTTCATGAAATGAGAATTCAAAAATGTTGCACAAGGACCCTATAGAATTTATACTCACAGTGGTGTTCGTCAAATTGTCAATGCTATCAGAAACAAACAGCAGCGTAAAGGTCAATCTGACCTAATGGTTTACTTTAGTCCTTTGATTTCCATCCAGTATTACTTTAGTTCATATATTGTCCCTCCAATACAAGCCAATTAGCTAGAATATTTTGGGTGCTAAAGTATGAAGAAACCAGCTGTGAAGGAAGTAAAGACACAAACTTGATTACCAAAGTAACAAGACCAAGTCTATTCTGTGTAACCTACAACTTTATTTTAAAGATGTGGTGTGCAAAAGTTTGGCATTATCACAACTTGCAAACATTTAGTCGAATTGTGGCCACAAAGAAACAATGATAGTCAGTTCATTCTATATGATTCTAATGATTCATTACCTCATTTAGACCATTCCAAGAGAATGCCATCACAATGTTTTGTTTTCATTGGACATATGGATATATTTTATCAGATCATGATTGAAGCTTATAATAAACATTTAACAACACAAAGGTAGTTATTGTTGCATCATTAGTTATCTATTATTATATAAACACATTTACTCAGTTGTTGTCTTTTTCTGGATACTCCTATATTTACTCCAAGCTTCAGTATCGAATGATATTTCAGAATTTTTAAGTCAACATCAGAAGACATCAAAATACTTAAGAGTGGGCTAAAAGGAACTATAGTCATCAAACCTGTCACAGCAAAATGTATTGAATAGATTCATTGTTTTCATGATGTAAATGAAATGGTTCATATTATAAATACAATAATAAATATTCCACTCATTTTGTACCATGTATTTTATATGTAATGTATGTATGATGGATTTATTACAATTGTTGTGTTATGTGTTTTTATCGAATAATGGATACTCTTACGATTATGCTGGTAACCCTCTCAGAGGTCAATTAGATGCATTGCAGACGCTGGCCCATAACACAACCTAACCAAGGTTGTCCTGGTTTCCTTTTATATGTACCTACAATTTTGTCATCAGGGTCTTGTGGGGCGCGGCAGTGAAGCACTATGAATCTCATTAACGACTACTATGAAATAATTACCGACATCAGTGAACAAAAAAGGTTGTTTAAATAACTAAAACTAAGAGCCAAGAATAAAATTTGTCCCATTTGAACAAACTAGAACAACACTACTAATTATATATATATTTATTTTACTTTTTTGGAGCAATTAATAAATGAATTAGTAAATAAATCAATAATAGAAATCAAGTTAATATCTTAAAGTTCCAAGATAGTAAGGCCTGCACCATCCTCCATACGTATACCACTCCTCCATTTCACTCTAGAACCTTTTAAACACAAGTCTGTGGTATAAATCAACAAGAAAGATAGTCTAGCTCTTGTAGGAAAAACAATATATATATAATTTATATTGATGGTACATCATATTGTCATTATTATTACAATCATTGGATTAGTGTAAGTTAATAACCAACATAAAAAGACAGAAAAACCAATTGTCTGTAAAACAAGTTATTTTCTACATTGATTCTAATAAAGAATGGTAAAATACCATCAAAAAAACAACACTACTAAATTAATTGGTAATTTTTAACTAGTATGTATAATATTTATCATTTATATTATAGGCTCCAATTCAAGTGTATGGATTAGAAGGTAGATATGTTCATGCCTTGTTTTCAGCTGCCTGTATGAAAGCATCATTAGAGAAAGTCGAAGAGGAACTAAAAGACACTGAGGTAATTGATACTTATTAATATAACTCCTATTGTAACTGCTAATGTATAATTTATAATGAATTTATAGTGAAGTACATGTAGATTGTACTTCACTATAAATAATAGCTTTCTTTTTATAGAAATTGATGCAAGGTTTACCAGCTCTCTCTGATTTTATTAATAACCCTACAGTCATGTGTTGTAAGCTAAAGGAAATATTATACATAGTTTTACATATTTATTTAGTTTTCTCAATAATATAAAAATATAAAAATAGTTATACTAGTCAGTCTAAAATTATATATTTAGATATTAAGGAAACAAACACTATGATATGTCTACAATTGATAATAGTATATATTGAAATTGAATAAATGTTATAAATGCATTAAGTGTTCGTACTAATTTTCACAATACTTGACTAAACAATAGTATCAAGATTATAGAGGCCCCAAAATTATTTATAACAACTATATTAATTTTTTTATTTTTTAAAGAGTTTTTTATTTTTTAAAGAGTTTTTTAAAGATTTCTTTCTATCTTTAAACATTCTAATAATATAAATAAATACTTAATTGATACTATCACATACTACATTCTATAGTAATATCATCAAAATGAGAACAGTTAGTCACTGAAGTTGGTTGTCGACAGGAATTTCTAGTACCATAACATGTGTTAAAGGAAGTATTGCACATGTACTTACTCCAAATTGGTTGACTGGAACTACCAGATCTGCTATAGTGATACAATAATCAGTAATCATTATTATCATACTTGATAGTATTATACATTATTGTCTGAATAATTATTGCTATTTAAACTTGCAGATGTTCTTCACTGTCCATTACAGTAGAGATCAACATGTCCTTCATTCAGAAAACTACCTCCCTGAAGACATATCATAGAGTAACAGACCATGCAATATATAATTATTATAGTCGTACGGACCGATTTTTGGACGTTTACATCTACTACATGGTGAACGCTATAAAGCTGATTCTGCAGACACTTGTAGGTGCTTACCTATACTACTTGTGTGCAAAATATTAGCTGCAAAAATACAGTATACGAGTGCTGCAGCTCGAAGATCAACATTGTACGAATACCGCGGTTTTCGTACAGTTGAACCAGTTTTCGGACATCTATCTGGGAAATGGAGACAAGCAATGAAACGTGAGATTCTAGTTCATCAATGATTCCTCTTTCAAACCTCCAAGCCCGAGCCTTGCACTTCTTGTATGACAGCGTGTGAGAGTGCGGTGGGTCACGTGACCAGTATTCTGATGCACGTGGAAGATAGAAACTCATCCGTATATAGTCTGTAGCCTGTTGAGTGGTTGATTGGTTTTTCTTTATTTACAGATCCAGATGTATTCTCACCCACCCATTTCAAGAAGAGTCGTGAAAGCTGCACATAGATCTACTTCGAGTAAGGAAACCTCATCCTGCTCTTTGCCACGGCGTGGTACTACATACAGGAGATGGAACAGCGAGAGTATGGACAAGCAGTTAAGGAAGTCGAATTGGGAATGCCAATCAGACAAGCTTGTGAAATCTTCTCAGTCCCGAAATCTTCACTCTATGATAGAGTGAGTGGCAAAGTTGATTGTAAGGCAAGGTCAAGTCCAACCCCTTATTTATACTATCAACATGGGCGCTCAAAATCAAGTTATCATTTTCACCCTCCCACCTCATACAACGCATGTGATGCAGCCGCTGGACAGAGGATACTTTTCACCATTGAAATTATCATGGAGACAGTATGACTTTTGTCGACTTTTCTCTCAGGCTTGGTCGAAAGCCTTTTCAATAGAAAACATCGTATCAAGCTTTAGAGTCACTGGAGTGCACCCACTTGATCGGTCACTTACTAAAGCACATGTGTTGGAGCCAAATGAGAATCAAGATTTTGCTCTATTCAAACCCAAAGCTCTTGCTCGAAAAACAGGCCTAAGTTACATTCTGTTAAAAGTTCTTACCAGCTGTTATCGTTTTCAATATCTGTGGGAATGACAGAGACAGAAAGAAATGGAAACTCTACAAAAGGATGAGCATAAACGAGTTAGAGAGGATAAGGCGAAAGCCAAAAGAAAACAGTCCAACAAACAAAGAGAAGTGGAAGAAATAAGAAAAAAGGTGTGTCAAGTAATAATTACTGTACCTTTATTGTTTAGTTGTAGTAGAGTTCTCCAAGTCTGAGGCTGATGATTTAGATATGGCACTTCCAAGACAAACCAGGAATAAGAAATAAGGTGTGTCAAATTAAAATTACTGTACCTTTATTGTTTAGTTGTAGTAGGGTTCTCTGAGTCTGAGGCTGATGATTTAGAAATGGCACTTCCAAGACAAACCAGGAATAAGAAGAAAGGTGTGTCATATTAAAATTACTGTACCTTTATTGTTTAGTTGTAGTAGGGTTCTCCAAGTCTGAGGCTGATAATTAAGAGATGGCACTTACAAGACAAACCAAGAATAAGAAGAAAGGTGTGTCAAATTAAAATTACTGTACCTTTATTGTTTAGTTGTAGTAGGGTTCTCTGAGTCTGAGGCTGATGATTTAGAAATGGCACTTCCAAGACAAACCAGGAATAAGAAGAAAGGTGTGTCATATTAAAATTACTGTACCTTTATTGTTTAGTTGTAGTAGGGTTCTCCAAGTCTGAGGCTGATAATTAAGAGATGGCACTTACAAGACAAACCAAGAATAAGAAGAAAGGTGTGTCAAATTAAAATTACTGTACCTTTATTGTTTAGTTGTAGTAGGGTTCTCTGAGTCTGAGGCTGATGATTTAGAAATGGCACTTCCAAGACAAACCAGGAATAAGAAGAAAGGTGTGTCATATTAAAATTACTGTACCTTTATTGTTTAGTTGTAGTAGGGTTCTCCAAGTCTGAGGCTGATAATTAAGAGATGGCACTTACAAGACAAACCAAGAATAAGAAGAAAGGTGTGTCAAATTAAAATTACTGTACTTTTATTGTTTAGTTGTAGTAGGGTTCTCCAAGTCTGAGGCTGATGATTTAGAAATGGCACTTCCAAGACAAACCAGGAATAAGAAGAAAGGTGTGTCATATTAAAATTACTGTACCTTTATTGTTTAGTTGTAGTAGGGTTCTCCAAGTCTGAGGCTGATAATTAAGAGATGGCACTTACAAGACAAACCAAGAATAAGAAGAAAGGTGTGTCAAATTAAAATTACTGTACCTTTATTGTTTAGTTGTAGTAGGGTTCTCTGAGTCTGAGGCTGATGATTTAGAAATGGCACTTCCAAGACAAACCAGGAATAAGAAGAAAGGTGTGTCATATTAAAATTACTGTACCTTTATTGTTTAGTTGTAGTAGGGTTCTCCAAGTCTGAGGCTGATAATTAAGAGATGGCACTTACAAGACAAACCAAGAATAAGAAGAAAGGTGTGTCAAATTAAAATTACTGTACCTTTATTGTTTAGTTGTAGTAGGGTTCTCTGAGTCTGAGGCTGATGATTTAGAAATGGCACTTCCAAGACAAACCAGGAATAAGAAGAAAGGTGTGTCATATTAAAATTACTGTACCTTTATTGTTTAGTTGTAGTAGGGTTCTCCAAGTCTGAGGCTGATAATTAAGAGATGGCACTTACAAGACAAACCAAGAATAAGAAGAAAGGTGTGTCAAATTAAAATTACTGTACCTTTATTGTTTAGTTGTAGTAGGGTTCTCTGAGTCTGAGGCTGATGATTTAGAAATGGCACTTCCAAGACAAACCAGGAATAAGAAGAAAGGTGTGTCATATTAAAATTACTGTACCTTTATTGTTTAGTTGTAGTAGGGTTCTCCAAGTCTGAGGCTGATAATTAAGAGATGGCACTTACAAGACAAACCAAGAATAAGAAGAAAGGTGTGTCAAATTAAAATTACTGTACCTTTATTGTTTAGTTGTAGTAGGGTTCTCTGAGTCTGAGGCTGATGATTTAGAAATGGCACTTCCAAGACAAACCAGGAATAAGAAGAAAGGTGTGTCATATTAAAATTACTGTACCTTTATTGTTTAGTTGTAGTAGGGTTCTCCAAGTCTGAGGCTGATAATTAAGAGATGGCACTTACAAGACAAACCAAGAATAAGAAGAAAGGTGTGTCAAATTAAAATTACTGTACCTTTATTGTTTAGTTGTAGTAGGGTTCTCCAAGTCTGAGGCTGATGATTTAGATATGGCACTTCCAAGACAAACCAGGAATAAGAAAAAAGGTGTGTCAAATTAAAATTACTGTACCTTTATTGTTTAGTTGTAGTAGGGTTCTGCAAGTCTGAGGCTGATGGTTTAGAAATGGCACTTCCAAGACAAACCAGGAATAAGAAGAAAGGTGTGTCATATTAAAATTACTGTACCTTTATTGTTTAGTTGTAGTAGGGTTCTCCAAGTCTGAGGCTGATGATTTAGAAATGGCACTTCCAAGACAAACCAGGAATAAGAAATAAGGTGTGTCAAATTAAAATTACTGTACCTTTATTGTTTAGTTGTAGTAGGGTTCTCTGAGTCTGAGGCTGATGATTTAGAAATGGCACTTCCAAACAAACCAGGAATAAGAAGAAAGGTGTGTCATATTAAAATTACTGTACCTTTATTGTTTAGTTGTAGTAGGGTTCTCCAAGTCTGAGGCTGATAATTAAGAGATGGCACTTACAAGACAAACCAAGAATAAGAAGAAAGGTGTGTCAAATTAAAATTACTGTACCTTTATTGTTTAGTTGTAGTAGGGTTCTCTGAGTCTGAGGCTGATGATTTAGAAATGGCACTTCCAAGACAAACCAGGAATAAGAAGAAAGGTGTGTCATATTAAAATTACTGTACCTTTATTGTTTAGTTGTAGTAGGGTTCTCCAAGTCTGAGGCTGATAATTAAGAGATGGCACTTACAAGACAAACCAAGAATAAGAAGAAAGGTGTGTCAAATTAAAATTACTGTACTTTTATTGTTTAGTTGTAGTAGGGTTCTCCAAGTCTGAGGCTGATGATTTAGATATGGCACTTCCAAGACAAACCAGGAATAAGAAAAAAGGTGTGTCAAATTAAAATTACTGTACCTTTATTGTTTAGTTGTAGTAGGGTTCTGCAAGTCTGAGGCTGATGGTTTAGAAATGGCACTTCCAAGACAAACCAGGAATAAGAAGAAAGGTGTGTCATATTAAAATTACTGTACCTTTATTGTTTAGTTGTAGTAGGGTTCTCCAAGTCTGAGGCTGATGATTTAGAAATGGCACTTCCAAGACAGGCAAAGAAAGGTGTGTCATATTGAAATTACTGTACCTTTATTACCATACATGTAATTGTAGAGCTCTCCAAGCCAGAGCCTGTTGATGTGAAGTTTTAGAGACTTGTCAAACTGGAAAAAAAATGAAAAATGTTTCAAACTCAGACATGGGGCAAGCATTTACTGTAAGTGCTTAAAGCACAACTTCAAACACCACATAACTGTTTTAAGCACAAGCAGTAGCACTTTAATTAAGCCAATTCATTAATAATCACCTTGTTACATCAAAATGAACATTTATGAAATGTATTATCACTAACCTGGCACCTTAGGGCCTAAACACTTACTAAAACGCTCTCTACATGTACAACCCTTTGTTGTTATAATATAATGCTTTAATATAAAGTAGTACAAGTGCTTATACTTAAGAAATGCTCAAAGCACCTGAAAGCATTTGCTTAAAGTGCTTTCAAGCACAAGTACTCAAGTGCTTGCCTTATGTCTGCTACATGTACATGTGTATTATGTCATTTTTGTCACAGGTAAAGCAGATTCCTGGTGGATAAAAGATCTGAATCTTTATATAGCAGACAAGAATCATCTTGAAAGTGGTTCTGAAGTTTCCGACAATGTGATCAATGCTACCCACACTCTTCTAAGTCAACAATTTCCACACATACATGGTTTTCAGAATACATTGTTGGGTTATTGTCTCAAGTTGTTCCTAGGATACCCTCTATTCAGACACAGGTACAGTGATGTGTATTAATAAATTAAGCAGCAAGGTTAATAATACCTTATCAGAACAAAAAAGTATTTAGAAATTTCCACAGCAAAAAATTATGTCTGGTAATAACCCTTATTGATTGTAGTAATACAAAGAGACTGCTATTAATTCACCTTGTCAAGTTGTTACATACTTAATGTAAGGATAGAAATTTTTGAGGGGTTTTAAATTTTGTTGTTTTCATGGGTGATTTATAATCCACGAAAATATTGACCCAGCGTTTGTGCATGTGCCTACATGTAGGTGCAATGAAAATTAAATACCCTGAAATTTAATGAATAAAGGATTATTCTTCATGTAAACTCCTTATTGTAGGATCTAATCACTGGATCTGTACATGTTCCCAAAGACCTGGAGTTGTCCAGATTATGGACAGTTTGGGTATTCTATACACTTAACAAGCCCACTCTTCTTCGAGTTTCACAAATATACTCCTATTCCTCAGAATCTTCTCAGAAAATACAGACAATGTCTGTACAACAGCAGGAAGGGAGCCAGGACTGTTGCCTCTTTTCTATTGCTATGGTAATGGAAGTGTGTTGTGGAAACAATCCTGAATGTGCTAGTTTTCATCAAGAAGTAATATGTGATCATCTAATTGATTGTTTTGAAAGAGGAGAGTTGTCTCTGTTCCCAAAGAAATTGCACAACCAGCCGGAATGTATACCTCAACCTTCGAGACATCATCACATCATTGACCTAGCCTCGTACCCAGGCTAAACGCCTGGTAACTACTGTTTGCGCATGCGTTTAATTTCCACAGATTTCTTGGAAAATAGTATATACTCTAGCAATCCTCCATCAACTATGACGTCAAAATTTTTTTAACCTCAATGTTAGATTAATTGTGATGGCTACTTGTAGTACTGATAGAAACTTTTCTGCTGGTCCACTGTAAGCTCTAAAGAAGCTAGAAACCAGCTGTTTGAATGCCTTTAAGTCTGCAAGATATTTCTCTAGAGAGACAATTCGAAGTTTACACTTAATACAAATATATAAAGAGAGACCATGACCTCTCGAAATGATGGCATCAAGCAAAGAAGTTATTCGAGAAACCCAGTTGTTTTGCATCCCAACAGCACTGAACAAGTTTGTTGCTCTTTTGGCTTCAACTAAATCATTGCATAACCGACAAACTCAACTAGCCATGCTTAAACTCGTGTAGTGAATGAAACGTCATCATTATAAACCCAGCCCATCGATTCGTCATTTAATTAAAAAGTAGTAATTATGGTGTCAACATGTTTCAATAATTACGCGCATGCACAAGCAGTAGTCACCAGGCGTTCTACTCTAACGCCTGGGTACGAGGCTAATCATTGACCTATATTGTTACTGTAAAATGCCTGAAGACTATGACGAGATGATGATCTCTTGTGATGTGTGTAGGCAGTAGTTTCACTGTTCCTGTGTTCACATTGCTCCAAGTAGCATTCCTGATGTTTGGATGATTTTGATTTGATAGTTAATTTTTGTTTTAATAGTTAATGACAAGTTGGCAAATTCATAAGATAACTCATTATGTACCACCCTCCATGATGGTTTACGTCCGAATACTGGACACGTGACATACCTGCACTATCACACGCGGTCATACAAGAAGTGCAGGGCTTCGGCTTGGAGGTTTGAAAGAAGAATCATTGATGAGCTAGAATCTCACATTTCATTGCTTGTCTCCAATTCCCAGCTATTTCCCAGATAGATGTCCGAAAACTGGTTCAACTGTACGAAAACCGCGGTATTCGTACAATGTTGATCTTCGAGCCTGCAGCACTCGTATACAGGTAAGCACCTACCAGTATCTGCAGAATCAGCTTTATAGCGATCACCATTTAGTAATAAAAAAAGTTATGTTGCCCAAAGGAACCTTTCATGACTCACATCCACTGAGGCTTCCACTTAGGCTCCAGGATTCCCTGCTATTGGTAGCTAGGACCGCCACCGTGGCTTGGTAATCATAGTCCGAACACGAGGTAATCCTGGCTGGAACTTCGCCCTAACTTCAAACCAGCCGTATTGGGTTTCGAGGATTGGGGAAATCATCGTCATTACTAAACCGGGACCACAATGCTCCAGACCTCGTCAAGTTTAAAGGGAAACTACCAGCCGTATCCTAGTCCGCCACAATGTAGCCAAGGTTGTCTTGGTTTCCTTTTATATGTACTTACGATTTTGTCTTCAGGTCTTGTGGGCGGGCAGTGAAGCACTATGAATCTCATTAACGACTATTCTGAAATAATTACCGACATCGGTGAACAAAAAAGCCTGTTTAAATAACTAAAATTAAGGGCCAAGAATAAAATTTGTCCCATTTGAACAAACTAGAACAACACTACTAATTATATATATATTATATATATATTTATTTTACTTTTTTAGAGCAAGTAATAAATAAATTAGTAAATAAATAAATAATAGAAGTCAAGTTAATTAATAAAATTCCATGCAAGATAGGAAGGCCTGCACCATCCTCCATACCTATACCACTCCTCCATTTCACTCTAGAACCTTTTAAACCTCAAGTCTGTGGTATAAATCAACAAGAAAGATAGTCTAGTTCTTGTAGGAAAAACAATGTATATATAATTTATATTGATGGTACATCATTTTGTCATTATTGTTACAATCATTGGATTAGTGTAAGTTAATAACCAACATAAAAAGACAGAAAAACCAATTGTCTGTAAAACAAGTTATTTTCTACATTGATTCTAATAAAGAGTGGTAAAATACCATCAAAGAAACAACACTACTACATTAATTGGTAATTTTTAACTAATGGAAATACTGCAACTAATGTAAACCATGATGATATAACACACATTCTCACATCATATATGAAAATGTAGAAAAGCCTAAGTTATGAACCACATATAATTAACACATGAACATTCTTGTGATTAATAGGAAGGATACTAAATTCTATTATACAATATATGAATATTGTAGAAACATAGAAAGGATTAACAAAATGAATTTTACATAATTCATCAGAAGACACATTCAAGTGATTAATTCCTCCTTCACACTTGAAGACTAATACTCATTGAAAGTTGTGAAAAGGAATTTGCTGAATGCTGCATTGTAATTATCATGATGAAGAGACAAAAGGCATATAAAATAGTGAGGTTCTATAATGGTCTAATAAATTTAACATAGTAAGTTGAAATATGCTAGTTAGATTGTCCAATGAAGTAGAAGACACATTTCCTTTGGCCATTTTCTCATATAGCTATGGTAAAACACTGTAGTATGGTTTGTTAGCCAGGCTACCGAAAGTCAACCTAGAAAACAGTAAGAAAGTAAATGGTAACAAACATCTATGATATTGAACAGACTTTGTCCTTGTCAATATATATCTCTTTATACAACGTTTTGATGATGGTAAAGTTAATGGAAAAACATAGTAACTGAAAAACTTTAATAATAGATAACAAAGACCTATATAAATACATGTAGTTGTGAATTTTTTGAAAGTGACTACTTCTGTGTAAAATGTTAGATATAATTTCAGAGTGTTCATACCATGCCAGACATTTCTGTTGGATTTGGGTGAAGTAAATCTCCACATTGTTATGTCTTACATGACAAGTAACATATCTTTTTCAATTGTTTTAGAATCTTTGTTATCGGTACTAGACAGATTCCTTTTCTTTATGGTATGGCTTTTGTCTACATAAAAATGAACAATAAATGTAATGAACTGACTATATTGTAATGACAAGGTTTAAATCTCTATGAGTGCCTGAAAAAGGTTCTACAATCAAATATTAGACTCTGTCTACAAATTTTATTCACTAAAGCATAAGAGGAAATTATACAGCCTTGCAAATGAGGGAGGGGGATACAAGTCCAACTTGAAAGCTCCACAGCAGCTTTGATATACGGAAGCTTTAAGTATTTGACAATTATGAATCCAATTAACTACACAGATATAATTATTTAGTCAAAAATAATTTTGTATACCAGGCAGAGTAATCATAACATTACTACTCTATAGCCTACTGCAAATAAATTAAATATAAAATATTAGTGTGTATTGTAGACTATAACTTGTCCTCATAATCTTGTACATGTACTCCTAATTTAAATTTACCTTTAAAAAAAGTTGCTGACATAAACTACTTGTATAAGCATTAACTAGAGGTCTCAAGGCAATGTGCTGATTTAGCAACAACAAGCCAGACATCATGACTGCTTCGTATCAATTATATGAGCACAGTACTCTAAATAAACAGCAATTCCTGTGACGAAATCAGAGGACCTGTACATAGATATGTATCACAAACAGCACTGATAAGTTTGTTACCTTCAAACACCTTATTGTACATTGTACCACACACATCTTGAGTAGTTACTTCATATAAAGAATCTGTTAGTGTGATGATCTCAATAGGAATAACAAGTGTTAACCCACATACATCTAAGGATAACTTGTGCTCTTTAAAAACTTCACTAATCCTAACAAAGAAAGAATGTATTAAATGTATTATGAAAGAATGTATCATTATATTATTATTACTAATCTATTATACATGGAAAAAGTTATTGTACCTTTTTATGAAAACTTGCTGATGTAGTCAAAATTTACTGCACCACTGTCATAACTCATGACCACCAACTTTGAGACATAACCTCATTTGGTAAAATGTTATAGAAAATACAAGTACTATATTACATTTATATATACTCCATTCAGGTAGAATTTGACATTTGACTCAATACATTTTTATCTAAAAAAGATATGTTATTGAGAAATGGTTTTAATTATTTAATATACTTTGAAACAGTGTTTAAAATATCCAAAGCTCAGGCAATATCTAAAAAGTTTGTCTTTCGGTAAGGTTTGTCTTATAAATAGATAACATTTGGACATGAATTCTCCAATTATAACAGAAGCTATACAAACTATTAAAAAAGGACAAAAAAAACAAACCAATTAAAAGAGGCTTTAGTGTAATTGTAAAATCACTAAAGTTATGAGACTGACCATATATGTTATGTTATTGATGCAATCTTTTGCTAGAACACTTTCAAACTCTAAATCTACTAATAATGTGCTACTATATCTATACAGTTCAAAAAAGAATGAGCCGAGGATCAACAGTACTCTTAGTACATCATAGTTAGCACACCTATGATGTTCCAGACGACACCACGTGGAGGTGGTACTGTATTGCCGTCCCCCCACCCTACCACCTCTCATTCTTTTTTAAATGGCCTAATATGCTCAAAATATATTTTTAATGGCCTAATATGCTCAAAATATATTTTTAATGGCCTAATATGCTCAAAATATATTTTTAATGGCCTAATATGCTCAAAATATATTTTAAATGGCCTAATATGCTCTAAATATATTTTTAATGGCCTAATATGCTCTAAATATATATTTTAATGGCCTAATATGCTTAAATATTTCAATGACCTATCATGCTCAAAATAAAAATCATACAAACACAAATAAAACTGACCTTACCATACCCTCATAAAGGACAATTTTATGAAGACACACAAAATGAATACTGTAGTACTGAAGTACTGTAGTACACAGAAATAAATGTAATTTTGTTTGACAATGTGGACAGGGGCATTCCTAAATATTACACAAGGCTGTGCAATTGATTGCAAAGGACAAGAGATTTCCTACAAATAATACAGTGAATAGGTTAGAGAATGCAAAAGTGTAGAAGGGTTTGATTATACAACAGAGAATGATTGATGGGGCATTGCAAGTTAAGAACCAAGTAATCATGCATCAATATATTTTAGACAAGTGGAAAAAATTGCATTTTATGATACATTATCTCATAATAGACAAAGTAGACAAGAGGTTTAAAATATACAGAAGAGGCACAGTAGACAGCACTGTTATATTAGGACACAGTAGACAGGTGAGTTACGTTATGACACAGTAGATGGGACCCTTTACATTAGGACACAGTAGACAGGTGAGTTATGTTATGACACAGTAGATGGGACCCTTTACATTAGGACACAGTAGACAGGTGAGTTACGTTATGACACAGTAGTGGACCGCATTAGGACACAGTAGACAGGTGAGTTACGTTATGACACAGTAGATGGGACCCTTCACATTAGGACACAATAGACAGGTGAGTTACGTTATGACACAGTAGATGGGACCCTTTACATTAGGACACAGTAGACAGGTGAGTTACATTATGACACAGTAGATGGGACCCTTTATATTAGGACACAGTAGACTATGTTATGACACAGTAGATGGGACCCTTTACATTAGAACACAATAGACAGGTGAGTTACATTATGACACAGTAGATGGGACCCTTTACACAATAGACAGGTGAGTTACGTTATGACACAGTAGATGGGACTCTTTACATTAGGACACAATAGACAAGTGAGTTACGTTATGACACAGTAGATGGGACCCTTTATATTAGGACACAGTAGACTATGTTATGACACAGTAGATGGGACCCTTTACATTAGAACACAATAGACAGGTGAGTTACATTATGACACAGTAGATGGGACCCTTTACACAATAGACAGGTGAGTTACGTTATGACACAGTAGATGGGACTCTTTACATTATGACACAGTAGACAGGTGAGGTATGTTATGACACAGTAGATGGGACCCTTTACATTAGGACACAGTAAACAGGTGAGTTACGTTATGACACAGTAGTTGGGACCCTTTACATTAGGACACAGTAGACAGGTGAGTTACGTTATGACACAGTAGATGGGACCCTTTACATTAGGACACAGTAGACAGGTGAGTTACGTTATGACACAGTAGTTGGGACAGTTTCCATTGTGACACATTAGAAAATAATTAGATTACGATAACTCTAGGCATTAGACTGGCTCTAATCTAATAATTTAAAAACAAAATATTAGCTAGGTACTCTTTTACATTTTATACAGTGGATGCTATTAGGTTATAGACTAGTGAACTCTGGCTCACTGAGTGAGCTCTAAAGGCCAGGTTCTATATAGTACATGCACCAGACTTATGCTATAGGCTTTTAACAGGAATGCTAAGTCATCAAAATATCTGTGTACTTAAAGGCTCATTCCATATTCTAAGCATGTAAACTTCTCTCCTTTCATAGGTAGTAACCTATGCTATAGGCTTTTAACAGGAATGCTAAGTCATCAAAATATCTGTGCACTTAAAGGCTCATTCCATATTCTAAGCATGTAAACTTCTCTCCTTTCATAGGTAGTAACCTATGCTATAGGCTTTTAACAGGAATGCTAAGTCATCAAACTATATGCGCACTTCAAGGCTCATTCCATATTCTAAGCATGTAAAGTTCTCTCCTTTTCATAGGCAGTAACCTATGCTAAACATAGTTTAAAAGATGTTGGCGAGATTGAGTCTCCAGGGAGATAGATGATCCATGATATAGAGCAGCAACCATAGAAAAGAAAGAAAATACATTATTTGTCCCAACTCACCACCAAAAGAAACATCTTTAATATAATATATATACCTATGCCTAAAACACAATAAATCTATTATATACTAACATTTGTTATGAGGTATAACTTACAAGTAGTCAGTGTTTTTTTTACACATATATAGATCTCACAGATCACCAGCAATATGTTAACCTAATAATTATAAAGAAAAGAAGTGATTATTACTGCATGTACAATATATTAAACTTACAAGGTAACAGTTATCAGAATGTGATCAGATCATCTTAGATGGTAACTATATAACTACACAATGAAATATAGTGTTGGCTAACATTGGTTAAAATGTTATATACACAACTCACAACCAGTTTAGCATGACTAGAAATATAACATCACAAAGAACAGTAACAGGCAAATGATCATGTATTTTGAGGAATTAATGTAAAATCAGAAAGGCTAAGTATTCATGCATAATTACAATATATAAGCATAAATAATTCTAGGAAACAACAAGAAACCAGTTCACTTAATACAATACATCAAGTCTGAATAAAACCAGGATGGTGGGGGTTTATGCTACCAATAATACACAAGGGAATACTAGAACACATAAGGACATAGTGAATTGCACAGTTATATTAAAACACAGGGTCACATTCAAACACAATAAGAGAATTATATACTAAAGACACAGTAGACAGGATGATTACATTAGAAATTAAATTAGGATACAGTAGACAGGACAGTTCCATTAGGAGGAGACATTAGACAGAACATTTACATTGAGACACAGTAGACAGGATGGCTACATTAGAACATAGTAGACAAGACATTTACATTAGGACACAGTAGACTGGACAGTCATATAATGACAATGTAGACAAGACCGTTGACAGTAGACAGGACAGTTACGTTAAAAGACAGTAGACAGGGTAGTATGAATGAAAGTCAGTAGACAGGAGAGTTACATTAAAAGACAATAGACAGGACAGGTACATTAAAAGACAGTAGACAGGACAATTACATTAAAAGACAGTAGACAGGACAAGTACATTAAAGGACAGTAGACAGGACAGTTACGTTAAAAGACAGTAGACAGGACAATTACATTAAAAGACAGTAGACAGGACAAGTACATAAAAAGACAGTAGACAGGACAGTTACGTTAAAAAGACAGTAGACAGGGTAGTAAGAATGAAAGACAGTAGACAAGACAGGTACATTAAAAGACAGTAGACAAGACAGGTACATTAAAAGACAGTAGACAGGACATGTACATTAAAAGACAGTAGACAGGACGGGTACAATAAAAGACAGTAGACAGGACAATTACATTAAAAGACAGTAGACAGGACAGGTACATTAAAAGACAGTAGACAGGACGGGTACATTAAAAGACAGTAGACAGGACAATTACATTAAAAAACAGTAGACAGGACAGGTACGTTAAAAGACAGTAGACAGGAAATTACATTAAAAGACACTAGACAGGACATAAAATTAAAGACACTGGACAGGACAGTTAATTAGGAGACTCCAGGCAGAAAAATCACATTAGGATACACTGAGCAGGAGTTAAATTAAAACATAGCAGACAGGGAAGTTACATTATGACACAGCAAGCATGACAGTTACATTAAAAACACATTAGAGAGGACAATTACAATGGGACGCTGTAGACATAACAAAATTTAAGGAGACAGGGTTACTCACAAGCTATACTAATACTGAACAATACAAGCTAATACTAATACAAAAGTAGACCCAAGGAGGATAAACAGGCTTGTACTAAATAAAGACACTTGACTGATTTTATTCAAACTTGCTACATTGTACTAAATATACTGGTTTCAAAAGTCTAGAATGTTACAGGAAAAATACCAGGCTTAGTTAGGATCCTAATGCACTAAATAAAGGCTAAATGAAGAAGAAACTAAAACTGACTAAAGCTCACTGAATACAAAAGTTAAATGGGACAAACTGGCTATAATAACACACATGGAGTACTGTTACTCTGACCGTATTTGTTACTACTGTCTTCCACTTTTTGTAGCCAGGAACAGCTTTGTCTCAGTATTTACTGCAGAGAACACTATCAAAACCACTCGACAACATGACTCCAGATCTTTCTTGTTGTCTTGCGAACAGCCCTGCAGAAGTAACGTCCTGACAGAGAGATGGCTAAAATGAAGTAAGGGCGTCGACAACATGACTCCAGAACTTTCTTCTGTCTTGCTAACAGCCCTGCAGAAGTAACGTCCTGACAGAGAGATGCATGGCTAAAATGAAGTAAGGGCGTCGACAACATGACTCCAGATATTTCTTCTTGTCTTGCTAACAGCCCTGCAGAAGTAACGTACTGACAGAGAGATGGCTAAAATGAAGTAAGGGCGTCTAAGATTATTATTTTCTAGTAAAAAAGTGGCGCTACTAGAACTGCTAGTCGAACTGAGCATGCTCAGTTATCGTCGTGATCGCGCCATGATAGTAACAACAATGTAAATTCCTACGTCTTATCTAGTACACAATGAAGATTGTCTGTCTGAATGTAAGTTTATTAATCACACATATATGAAGCCCTGCCTTTGTATTGCAGCATGTCATTATCTTGTTACAATGGGTGGAGTTACTGCCTAGTATTTGGACCAATTGAGGAACTATGCCGGCAAACCATATCGTTTATTAAGTATCCTTCCAATAAACAATATAAACATTTATGCATAACATTAGATGAAACAGTAAATATATAAAATGACATCAATACAACAAAATACTGACTAATTTTAACATAAATAAAATCAAAAGTTATAAATCAGTACCATTGATGTAGACATTTATATTTTACAGTTATCTTTGTAGAATGTGCAGTAGTCAATGACCAAGATCACCACATATTAAGTCTATGAATTTGACTTTCTTTAACCTATATATATCATCTAAAAGTATAATGAGAGGATGTCCACTTAATAATAATTGTTGAGCAGTAATTCCAATAAAGTCACAAGATCAAGGACAAAAATATCAGACATCACATACCTCCATTATAAGCTGATACTGGTACTATAGATAATATACTGTGCTTTAATCTGTACAAATAGTTAGTCATGTAAATGGTGTTAATAAAAATATAATTAAGTTATATTTTAACAGCTATTCTCATTTACATTTCATGTAATAAATGAAGGGAATATGACAAAATCTCTCTCTTAGCAGCCATTTTATTGCGGGTGTGTCAACAGAAGCATTAGCCCCACCTTGCTACTAATGCTACACCACGTGGCTAGGACGTGACTTGCTGCACCAAACATGAACCATGGCTGCATGTAGAGCACTTAGCTGGCTCAGAGTTAACCATTTAGTAAGTATATAAGTCAAAGAAGTATTGAGATAGCTATGTAACATTCTGTAATTACTTATATAAGGCTGTAGACATTATCTTGATATAAGGCTGGGTACATTACTTGTATCATATCCAACATAAAATTGGTCTTTTGAGCTATGTACAGTATCATACTCAGACCTACAATGTTCCTGTTGTTTGTAGGGATGAATATGAGACTGTGAAGTCTGACTTCTAGTCTGGTCATTAGTAGTGTTCTAGTTTGCTCAAATGGGACCAGTTTTATTCTTGGCCCTTAGTTTTAGTTATTTGAACAGGCTTTTGTTCGCTGATGTTGGTAATTATTTCATAATAGCCATTAATGAGGTTCATAGTGCTTCACTGCTGTGCCCCACAAGATCCTGAAGATAAAATCGTAAGTAGATTAGATAGAAAAGAAAAACAAGACAATCTTGGATAGGTTGTGTTGTAGGCCAGCGTCTGCGATGTAAGGAAACCTCAGATGGACATTCCAATTCCTATTTCCTATATTTTCCATGCACATTTGCGTATTAAAAAATTCCAATTAAGGACCCAGTTGATGAGTTTAATTTCTTATTCCTATTTCTACTTTTGTCACGTGCGTCTTTTCTAGGCTTTTCTTGTTACTTAATAAAACGTGGAGTGCGAGTACCACGAACCGTTTCTTAGAATCAAGCGTCAGCAAGATGTTTCCAGTTTGATTTGGTTCCTGATTTTGGTTGTATATTGGAATTTGAACTCATCAACTGCATCTTTAATTGGAATATAAGGTGCGTTTAATTGGAATTTAAGGTGCGTGGAAATAGGAATGTCTGTTTTAGGCTTCCGTAGCGATGCATCTAAATTGACCTCTGAAGTGGTTACCAGCATACACGTAAGAGTATCTGAAAGGCGGACTAGGATATGGCTGGTAATCTCCCTTTAAATGTGAAGAGGTCCGGAGCATTGTGGTCCTGGTTTAGTAATGACAATGATTTCCCCGAAGCTTAAAACCCATTACAGCTGGTTTGACGTTAGGGCAAAGTTCCAGCCAGGATTACCTCGTCTTTGGACGATGGTTACCAAGCCACAGAGACGGTCCTAGTTAGCAATAGCAGGGAATCCTGGAGCCTAAGTGGAAGCCTCAGTGGATGTGAGTCACGAAAGATTGTTTGGGCAAAACAACATTTTTTAAATTTTTTTATTCAATAAAAACACATAACACTACAATTGTAATTAATCCATCACATATACATTACCTATAAAATACATGGTACAAAATGATTGGAATATTTATTATTGTATTTATAATATGAACCATTTCATTTACATCATGAAAACAATGAATGTATTTAATAGATTGTTGCTGTGATTAGAGAGAATCAGTATGAAAGTGTATATCAATCACTTTAGAATTTAAAGTACTTTTTAAGTTGTTTGACTTGTTTTTTTATTCATTTGGACTAGTTCAATGAGATGTCTGAGTACAACATTACCAAAAGGAGCAGCTCCACAACAGTGTTAAGGTAATTGTCTAAAATGTCTGCGATCATTGGTATAATGTTGGTCAACATTTTCATGAGCAATCATCTCAATGAAGAGTATTTAATTTGGTTCTGTAATTACATGCAGTATGAGGTCTTGCTTTCAAGCCAGCACCTTTATCTAGTTTATGTAAATTACCAAAATTATTGTAATTAGATTCTACCTTAAAATTGAATAAACCTTATATTAATAGTGTTACCAGACATACACAGGTATGCATATAAGACAACTTTTTGCAAAACACCAAATCGTTATTAGTAATTAAATGGCATATGGTCATGCACAAACAAATGACATCCATTGTGATTTAGTAACTAGTATGTACAATATTTATCATTTATATTATAGGCTTCTATTCAAGTGTATGGATTAGAAGGTAGATATGTTCATGCTTTGTTTTCAGCTGTACAATATTTATCATTTATATTATAGTATGTACAATATTTATCATTTATATTATAGGCTTCTATTCAAGTGTATGGATTAGAAGGTAGATATGTTCATGCTTTGTTTTCAGCTGCCTGTATGAAAAGATCTTTCGAGAAAGTCAAAGAGAAACCAAAAGACACTGAGGTAATTGATAGTTATTAATATAACTCCTATTGTAACTGCTAATGTATAATTTATAGTGAAGTACATGTAGAGTGTATATGTACATATACTGG
The DNA here is from genome assembly GCA_963693285.1 of Xestospongia muta. NCBI lineage: Eukaryota > Metazoa > Porifera > Demospongiae > Haplosclerida > Petrosiidae > Xestospongia > Xestospongia muta. The sequence goes on along the minus strand of OY848917.1, from coordinate 10,736,889 downwards.
TTTATCCAATTGTTGTTTTATAATAATAGCTTTCTTTTTATAGAAGTTGATGCAAGGCTCATCATCTCTTTCCGATTTTATTGATAACCCTACAGTTAGAAAACAACAGAAACAAAGAGAGAGAACAGCTAGTCACTGGTGTCAATGGGCAGGAATTACTATTACCATAACATGTGACCAAGAAAGAACTAGACATGTCTGTATCCCAAATTAATTGACTGGAATTACTAGATCTAAAATGAAACAAATATTGAAATATTTATTTTGCTACTAAATATTTTATACTCATTAATAATAATTTTTGAGGTGATGTAATTATTGTAACTGTTAAATCACAATATAGCCTGGGTACAAGGCTACCTTGTATGCACTCACGCACAGCGAGGTTAATAAAGGCAATTACTTAATAATTATAATTAATACTGAAACTCACTTTTATCTCCTTTAGTTTTTTGTAATAGCTATAATTTGATGATAACTGTTAGGATATATATACATCCATATTGACAGGAGCATAAGCTTAAAATACTAACGACAAGTTATAGGACATTGTTTAATTAAAAGCATGCATCCTAGAAGACATGCTTGCTTGTGATGAATACACCGAGGGAGAGTGATCTTGAACAATATCTATAGTAAAAGGCAGATAACACATCAAATCTTATTGATAACATGTCATCAATTTCAATATAAAAATGACCTTAATTGATCCTATAAACTATTACATTGTATATACATATATAAATACTCGGCATTATGGCTTTTGTATCCACAATTATTATAGTAAACTATGAGCAATGAAAGCCTAATACACCTAGCCTAAATGAACTGTAAAGGCAAATTCATTGCCATATTAAATTCAGTTGTAGTTGACATAGTAAGAAGCCATGTAGTGCTACTATAGTTACATACAGATAATAACAAATTTATAGCCCACAGGCACTTTGTATACTAAACTATACATAAGCTAAAGTTTCACACACAGTATTCCTTAACAAATCTTGACACTTTGTTTGATGTGGATTGTACTGTATATACATGTATAGCAGTATACCTGGTGGATAGGGCCAACACTATTTCCTGGTTACCCTACATTTCCTATTGTTGATATCGACTACAAATAATGTGATTGATCATAACATTTTCATTAAAAGTCCATTCAACCATTCCTAACTTGTTACATTTGATAGGAAAATGTACCCAATCGTACTAAAATATGTAACATTGCTAGCATATCTAATTTGTTGTATACCATTCTACTATTTTGGTATTTATATGCAACTGGTTTACTTTATGTACTGTAAAATTCATTAATAATAATGATAATAATAATAAAGTAGTCTCACAACTTCTTTAACAACAGGTACCACACTCCATTTAGAGAAATCAATCTGTATTATCAAACATCACTGATTTCTCACATGACTAATTTGTAAATGAATAACTCCTCATGTAATGTTACAATCCTCTCAGTTAAAAGTAAAAATATTAGATATGTTACTTCTCCACAGCAATAGTAGACGTTGGACTGCAATAGCCTGCCTCATAATCATTGTTGTAAATATAACACTAATTTCTTGTAGTGCTCTTGTCCCCAACTACTTCACCTATCCTGGTGTTAGTCTCAATGAAATAGGTAGCAAACTACAGGTCCATCTTGTAGTCATGTTTGATGAGCCAGACAATTCTAATATCAGTGATCTCTACACAAGACTAAATCTGACAGATGGAGATTTAATTCCAGGAGAACTGTTAATCTCTTACACTCCATCAGCTGTCATTGCAACTCTTAAAGCTGAAATCATCAATAATGATAGCCATATTCTACATTACCATCACTTTTGTCTCCACTATACTTTCATGAAACGAGAATTCAAAAATGTTGCACAAGGACCCTATAGAATTTATACTCACAGTGGTGTTCGTCAAATTGTCAATGCCATCAGAAACAAACAGCAACGCAAAGCTCAATCTGATCTAATGATTTACTTTAGTCCTTTGATTTCCATCCAGTATTACTTTAGTTCATATATTGTCCCTCCAATACAAGCCAATTAGCTAGAATATTTTGGGTGCTAAAGTATGAAGAAACCAGCTGTGAAGGAAGTAAAGACACAAACTTGATTATCAAAGTAACAAGACCAAGTCTTTTCCGTGTAACCTACAACTTTTTTTTAAAGATGTGGTGTGCAAAAGTTTGGCATTATTAACCTCGCTGTGCGTGGGCGCAAAGCGAGGGTACTGTAGTCTGTCAGTGTGTGTGTGTGTGTGCGTTAGTGTGTGTGTGTGTGTGTGTGTGTGTCTGCACTGCTTGTTACCTTTGAACTACTATAACTTGGCAAGCGAAGCCTTAGCAGCTACCAAAGTTTAGCAATGAATAGAAAAACATGTGGACTTTACAACAGTAGTATCAAGAACATCGTCAAGGAAACAAAAGCTTAAAACTCACAAAAGAATTTTCAGGCTGCACAGTCAAAGTGCCGTTTCTCGAAAAGTAAAAAACTTAATGTGGAGATTTTTTAGTATGCTGTAGAGAATCTTAGATGAATACGGATCAGCAAAACAGAAGGCCGTTGGTCGAAGCAATCGTTAGAAAAGTTCTGAAAAGTGTTTTGTGGACATGGAGCAATTGCAAAGTAACGCATTCAGCAAACGTCTCAAAGCACTGGAAAAACTGCTACTAATAGATAATATATTGATTTATATTTGTACTACGGGATGTTTCCAAAGAACGCTTCATTTTCAAGTTACAATAATTTTTGTATATGAAGTATTGAAACTTTTTAAAGCGTCATGTAAAGGCTCAGAGAAACGATACTATTACTTACTCATTATCAGCTTCACAGACATGTCAATCAGAGTGCAAGGTATCCAGTAAACGACAAAGCTTTTTTCCCTTTGATTGAAGAGAAATGCTGAGTCATCAAACAACAGTTTGTAATGTGCATCACGTGACCATCAATAATTTGAATATTAATAAATTTTTTGTAATGCTACCTAGTAACATCATAGCTGGGCCTAAGCTGGCATAGCATTTACAAATAACTTAGAAACTGCAGCGAGGTTCGGCACTTTAGTGCCTTTCATTACAACCTGCAAACATTTAGTCGAATTGTGGCCACAAAGAAACAATGATAGTCAGTTCATTCTATACGATTCTAATGATTTCATTGCCTCATTTAGACCATTCCAAGAGAATGCTGCCATCACAATGTTTTGTTTTCATTGGACATATGGATATATTTTATCAGATCATGATTGAAGCTTATAATAAACATTTAACAACACAAAGGTAGTTATTGTTGCATCATTAGTTATCTATTATTATAAACACATTTACTCAGTTGTTGTCTTTTTCTGGATACTCCTATTTTTACTCCAAGCTTCAGTATCGAATGATATTTCAGAATTTTTAAGTCAACATCAGAAGACATCAAAATACTTAAGAGTGGGCTAAAAGGAACTATAGTCATCAAACCTGTCACAGCAAAAATGTATTGAATAGATTCATTGTTTTCATGATGTAAATGAAATGGTTCATATTATAAATACAATAATAAATATTCCACTCATTTTGTACCATGTATTTTATATGTAATGTATGTATGATGGATTTATTACAATTGTAGTGTTATGTGTTTTTATCGAATAATGGATACTCTTACGATTATGCTGGTAACCCTCTCAGAGGTCAATTAGATGCATTGCAGACGCTGGTCCATAACACAACCTAACCAAGGTTGTCTTGGTTTCCTTTTATATGTACCTACGATTTTGTCATCAGGGTCTTGTGGGGCGCGGCAGTGAAGCACTATGAATCTCATTAACGACTACTATGAAATAATTACCGACATCAGTGAACAAAAAAAGGTTGTTTAAAGGGGGGGGACATGCCAAAATTCAAAAATATTTTTTTTGCATAAATGTTATCTTTGACATATGCAATTCACCCTAAAAATATTTAAAAATTTTCTAAAAATTGTTATCACTGTTAAAAGCAAGCTTCTTTCGAAGCTCTTTTAAGGATTCTTCTGAGATTACAATGTTCTTCCTAGTAGGGTGGGGCTCCCTTGTGACGTCACAGGGGGAACGAATGCTAGCATTGCTAGGTGCAAAGTAATGGCTGAAGACTTTCAATGCAATGTATCTAGTCGGTATTCCAGCATATTAAGCCTCTCCTACTCTTCTTCTTCTTTCGATATGATCGAAAGCAGTGACCCTGCTTCGTGTGTGGAATCTGACCTCGAGGAAGGCTCTGAGAACATAGTTGTTCCATATCAGTATGAACCAGAGGAAAATGGCTCTGAGTCAGAATCTTCAGATGAGTCTCAGAATGATGGGAGGTTACTAAATACTGAATGGTTAGTCTCTTGTGTCTGTTAGTCAGCTATAATAATGAATAAGAAGGCTACATGAGCTGTCTGAGCTAACTTCAAAATATTGTGTTATGTTATATATATATAGATACAATTTACCTGTGTAACTGTGGACATTGTATAGTCATGCCTACTGTAGCTGAGTGCATATGGTGTTGTGAGATAGACATTACAATCCAGAAAATGGGGCAGATTCAAGCACAGATATCCTGTATCACTGAACATGAAGGATTTGAACCTGTTTGCCTAAATGTTTGAGCATTACAAGCAGGATATTTCAGTTATAGGCAACATTATGGTACACATGATATTCAGGACCAACCAGGATATGAGTAAGTACAAGGTTTTATTGAACTCACTTACAGTAAGCCATTACATACAGGCAATACAAATTTATCTCTTATCAACAGTTTACTAGTTGGTGTTGGGATTGGGTTGGAAGAAAAATACATGTATTACCTAGCTGTGTTGACAACAAAATTTGGACAAAGTTTCCATCTGCTCATTATGTTCGGTTCAAGTATCACTAACTCAACGAGACTAACATATAGTTAATGAGTTTAGAGTCAAGAGTAATGATATTAATTATTTTCATAACAAACAAATAATAACATTATTGAACTAATATTGAACTAATTTTGGAGAAGGCTGAAACGACTTCTGTGGCTCTTGATAGCAGAATCTGACACAAGAGACTAATCATTCAGTATTTAGTAACCTCCCATCATTCTGAGACTCATCTGATGATTCTGACTCAGAGCCATTTTCCTCTGGTTCATACTGATATGGAACAACTATGTTCTCAGAGCATTCCTCGAGGTCAGATTCCACACACGAAGCAGGGTCACTGCTTTCGATCATATTGAAAGAAGAAGAAGAGTAGGAGAGGCTTAATATGCTGGAATACCGACTAGATACATTGCATTGAAAGTCTTCAGCCATTACTTTGCACCTAGCAATGCTAGCATTCGTTCCCCCTGTGACGTCACAAGGGAGCCCCACCCTACTAGGAAGAACATTGTAATCTCAGAAGAATCCTTAAAAGAGCTTCGAAAAGAAGCTTGCTTTTAACAGTGATAACAATTTTTAGAAAATTTTTAAATATTTTTAGGGTGAATTGCATATGTCAAAGATTACATATATGCAAAAAAAATATTTTCGAATTTTCGCATGTCCCCCCCCTCCCCTTTAAATAACTAAAACTAAGACCCAAGAATAAAATTTGTCCCATTTGAACAAACTAGAACAACACTACTAATTATATATATATTTATTTTACTCTTTTGGACCAAGTAATAAATAAATTAGTAAATAAATAAATAATAGAAGTCAAGTTAATATCTTAAAGTTCCAAGATAGGAAGGCCTGCACCATCCTCCATACGTATACCACTGCTCCATTTCACTCTAGAACCTTTTAAACACAAGTCTGTGGTATAAATCAACAAGAAAGATAGTCTAGCTCTTGTAGGAAAAACAATATATATATAATTTATATTGATGGTACATCATATTGTCATTGTTATTACAATCATTGGATTAGTATAAGTTAATAACCAACATAAAAACACACAAAAACCAATTGCCTGTAAAACAAGTTATTTTCTACATTGATTCTAATAAAGAATGGTAAAATACCATCAAAGAAACAACACTACTAAATTAATTGGTAATTTTTAACTAATGGAAATACTGCAACTAATGTAAACCATGATGATATAACACACATTGTCACATCATGTATGAAAATGTAGAAAATGTTAAAAGTGAAAATTTTCCCTGCGTAATATTGGTCAACATTTTTATGAGCAATCATCTCAATGAAGAGTATTTAATTTGGTTCTGTAATTACAGGCAGTATGAGGTCTTGCTTTCAAGCCAGCAACTTTATCTAGCTTATATAAATTACCAAAATTATTGTAATTAGATTCTACCCTAAAATTGAATAAATCCTATATTAATAGCATTACCAGACATACACAGGTATGCATATAAGACAACCTTTTGCAAAACACCAAATCATTATTAGTAATTAAATGGGATATGGTCATTCGATTTTGATTTTCCAACAAACAAATGACATCCATTGTGATTTTGTGACTAGTATGTATAATAATTATCATTTATATTATAGGCTCCAATTCAAGTGTATGGATTAGAAGGTAGATATGTTCATGCTTTGTTGTCAGCTGCCTGTATGAAAGCATCATTAGAGAAAGTCGAAGAGGAACTAAAAGACACTGCGTTAATTGATACTTATTAATATAACTCCTATTGTAACTGCTAATGTATAATTTATAATGAATTTATAGTGAAGTACATGTAGATTGTACTTCACTATAAATAATAGCTTTCTTTTTATAGAAATTGACGCAAGGTTTACCAGCTCTCTCTGATTTTATTAATAACCCTACAGTCATGTGTTGTAAGCTAAAGGAAATATTATACATAGTTTTACATATTTACTTAGTTTTCTCAATAATATAAAAACATAAAAATAGTTATACTAGTCAGTCTAAAATTATATATTTAGATATTAAGGAAACAAACACTATGATATGTCTACAATTGATAATGGTATATATTGAAATTGAATAAATGTTATAAATGCATTAAGTGTTTGTACTAATTTTCACAATACTTGAGTAAACAATAATATCAAGATTATAGAGGCCCCAAAATTATTTATAACAATTATATTAATTTTTTTATTTTTTTAAAGAGTCAAAAGATTTCTTTCTATCTTTAAACATTCTAATAATATAAATAAATACTTATTTGATACTATCACATACTACATTCTATAGTAATATCATCAAAATGAGAACAGTTAGTCACTGTAGTTGGTTGTCGACAGGAATTTCTAGTACCATAACATGTGTTAAAGGAAGTATTGCACATGTACTTACTCCAAATTGGTTGACTGGAACTACTAAATCTGCTATAGTGATACAATAATCAGTAATCATTATTATCACACTTGATAGTATTATACATTATTGTCTGAATAATAATTGCTACTTAAACTTGCAGACTAAGGCCATTGTAATTATATTATTATATCCCAGTTGTTTAGAAGTAGTTTGACCATCAGTAGAACTAAATCCATTATCACATATTGTTCTCCACTGTCCATTACAGTAGAGATCAACATGTCCTTCATTTGGAAAACTACCTCCCTGAAGACATATCATAGAGTAACAGACCATGCAATATATATAGTCGTACGGACCGATTTTTGGACGTTTACATCTACTACATGGTGAACGCTATAAAGTTGATTCTGCAGATACTGGTAGGTGCTTACCTGTACTACTTGTGTGCAAAATATTAACTGCAAAAATACGGTATACGAGTGCTGCAGCTCGAAGATCAACATTGTACGAATACCGCGGTTTTCGTACAGTAGAACCAGTTTTTGGACATCCATCTGGGTAATGGAGACAAGCAATGAAACATGAGATTCTAGTTCATCGATGATTCCTCTTTCAAACCTCCAAGCCGGAGCTTTGCACTTCTTGAATGGCCGCGTGTGAGAGTGCCGTGGGTCACGTGACCAGTATTCTGATGCACGTGGAAGATAGAAACTCATCCGTCTGTAGTCTGTTGAGTGGTTGATTGGTTTTTCTTTATTTACAGATCCAGATGTATTCTCACCCACCCATTTCAAGAAGAGTCATGAAAGCTGCGCATAGATCTACTTCGAGTAAGGAAACCTCATCCTGCTCTTTGCCACGGCGTTGTACTACATACAGGAGATGGAACAGCGAGAGTATGGAAAAAGCAGTTAAAGGAAGTCGAATTGGGAATGCCAATCAGACAAGCTTGTGAAATCTTCTCAGTCCCGAAATCTTCACTCCATGATAGAGTGAGTGGCAAAGTTGATTGTAAGGCAAGGTCAAGTCTGAGGCTGATGATTTAGATATGGCACTTCCAAGACAAACCAGGAATAAGAAGAAAGGTGTGTCATGTTAAAATTACTGTACCTTTATTGTTTAGTTGTAGTAGGGTTCTCCGAGTCTGAGGCTGATGATTTAGAAATGGCACTTCCAAGACAAACCAGGAATAAGAAGAAAGGTGTGTCATATTAAAATTACTGTACCTTTATTGTTTAGTTGTAGTAGGGTTCTCCGAGTCTGAGGCTGATGATTTAGAAATGGCACTTCCAAGACAAACCAGGAATAAGAAGAAAGGTGTTATGTTAAAATTACTGTACCTTTATTGTTTAGTTGTAGTAGGGTTCTCCGAGTCTGAGGCTGATGATTTAGAAATGGCACTTCCAAGACAAAACAGGAATAAGAAGAAAGGTGTGTCAAATTAAAATTACTGTACCTTTATTGTTTAGTTGTAGTAGAGTTTTCCAAGTCTGAGGCTGATGATTTAGAAATGGCACTGAAAGTGGTTCTGAAGTTTCCGACAATGTGATCAATGCTACCCACACTCTTCTAAGTCAACAATTTCCACACATACATGGTTTTCAGAATACATTGTTGGGTTATTGTCTCAAGTTGTTCCTAGGATACCCTCTATTCAGACACAGGTACAGTGATGTGTATTAATAAATTAAGCAGCAAGGTTAATAATACCTTATCAGAACAAAAAAGTATTTAGAAATTTCCACAGCAAAAAATTATGTCTGGTAATAATCCTTATTGATTGTAGTAATACAAAGAGACTGCTATTAATTCACCTTGTCAAGTTGTTACATACTTACTGTAAGGATAGAAATTTTTGAGGGGTTTTAAAGTTTGTTGTTTTCATGGGTGATTTATAATCCACGAAAATATTGACCCAGCGTTTGTGCATGTGCCTACATGTAGGTGCAATGAAAATTAAATACCCTGAAATTTAATGAATGAAGGATTATTATTCATGTAAACTCCTTATTGTAGGATCTAATCACTGGATCTGTACATGTTCCCAAAGACCTGGAGTTGTCCAGATTATGGACAGTTTGGATATTCTATACACTTAACAAGCCCACTCTTCTTCGAGTTTCACAAATATACTCCTATTCCTCAGAATCTTCTCAGAAAATACAGACAATGTCTGTACAACAGCAGGAAGGGAGCCAGGACTGTTCCCTCTTTTCTATTGCTATGCCAATGGAAGTGTGTTGTGGAAACAATTCTGAATGTGCTAGTTTTCATCAAGAAGTAATATGTGATCATCTAATTGATTGTTTTGAAAGAGGAGAGTTGTCTCTGTTCCCAAAGAAATTGCACAACCAGCCGGAATGTATACCTCGACCTTCGAGACATCATCACATCATTGACCTATATTGTTACTGTAAAATGCCTAAAGACTACGATGAGATGATGATCTCTTGTGATGTGTGTGGGCAGTGGTTTCACTGTTACTGTGTTCACATTGCTCCAAGTAGCATTCCTGATGTTTGGATGATTTTGATTTGATAGTTAATTTTTGTTTTAATAGTTAATGACAAGTTGGCAAATTTATAAGATAACTCATTATGTACCACTCTCCATGATGGTTTACGTCCGAATACTGGACACGTGACATACCTGCACTATCACACGCGGTCATACAAGAAGTGCAGGGCTTCGGCTTGGAGGTTTGAAAGAGGAATCATTGATGAGCTAGAATCTCACATTTCATTGCTTGTCTCCAATTCCCAGCTATTTCCCAGATAGATGTCCGAAAACTGGTTCAACTGTACGAAAACCGCGGTATTCGTACAATGTTGATCTTCGAGCTGCAGCACTCGTATACAGGTAAGCACCTACCAGTATCTGCAGAATCAGCGATCACCATTTAGTAATAAAAAAAGTTATGTTGCCCAAAGGAACCTTTCATGACTCACATCCACTGAGGCTTTCACTTAGGCTCCAGGATTCCCTGCTATTGCTAGCTAGGACCGCCACTGTGGCTTGGTAATCATAGTCCGAACACGAGGTAATCCTGGCTGGAACTTCGCCCTAACTTCAAACCAGCCGTACTGGGTTTTGAGGATCGGGGAAATCATCGTCATTACTAAACCTGGATAGGTTGTCGCGGACTAGAATACGGCTGGTAGTTTCCCTTTAAACTTGACGAGGTCCGGAGCATTGTGGTCCAAGGTTGTCTTGGTTTCCTTTTATATGTACTTACGATTTTGTATTCAGGGTCTTGTGGGGCTGGCAGTGAAGCACTATGAATCTCATTAACGACTATTCTGAAATAATTACCGACATCGTTGAACAAAAAAGACCTGTTTAAATAACTAAAATTAAGGGCCAAGAATAAAATTAGTCCCATTTGAACAAACTAGAACAACACTACTAATTATATATATATATATATATTTATTTTACTTTTTTAGAGCAAGTAATAAATAAATTAGTAAATAAATAAATAATAGAAGTCAAGTTAATTAATAAAATTCCATGCAAGAGAGGAAGGCCTGCACCATCCTCCATACCTATACCACTCCTCCATTTCACTCTAGAACCTTTTAAACACAAGTCTGTGGTATAAATCAACAAGAAAGATAGTCTAGCTCTTGTAGGAAAAACAATGTATATATAATTTATATTGATGGTACATCATATTGTCATTATTGTTACAATCATTGGATTAGTGTAAGTTAATAACCAACATAAAAAGACAGAAAAACCAATTGTCTGTAAAACAAATTATTTTCTACATTGATTCTAATCAAGAGTGGTAAAATACCATCAAAGAAACAACACTACTACATTAATTGGTAATTTTTAACTAATGGAAATACTGCAACTAATGTAAACCATGATGATATAACACACTTTCTCACATCATGTATGAAAATGTAGAAAAGCCTAAGTTATGAACCACATATAAATAACACATGGATATTTTTGTGATTAATAGGAAGGATACTAAATTCTATTATACAATATATGAATATTGTAGAAACATAGAAAGGATTAACAAAATGAATTTTACATAATTCACCAGAAAACACATTCAAGTGAATAATTCCTCCTTCACACTTGAAGACTAAAATTATAAATACTTATTGAAAGTTATGAAAAGGAATTTGCTGAATGCTGCATTGTAATTATCATGATGAAGAGACAAAAGGCATATAAAATAACGAGGTTCTATAATGATCTAATAAATTTAATATAGTAAGTTGAAACGTGCTAGTTGAATTGTCCAATGAAGTAGAAGACACATTTCCTTTGGCCATTTTCTCATATAGCTATAGTAAAATATTCCAGCATTGTTTGTTAGCCAGGCTGCTGAAAGTCAGCCTAGAAAACAATAAGAAAGCAAATGTAACAAACATCTATGATATTGAACAGACTTTGTCCTTGTCAATATATATCTCTTTTATTATACAACGTTTTGATGATGGTAAAGTTAATGGAAAAACATAGTAACTGAAAAAACTTTAATAATAGATAACAAAGACCTATATAAATACATGTAGTTGTGAATTTTTTGAAAGTGACTACTTCTGTGTAAAATGTTAGATATAATTTCAGAGTGTTCATACCATGCCAGACATTTCTGTTGGATTTGGGTGAAGTAAATCTCCACATTGTTATGTCTTACATGACAAGTAACATATCTTTTTCAATTGTTTTAGAATCTTTGTTATTGGTACTAGACAGACTCCTTTTCTTTATGGTATGGCTTTTGTCTACATAAAAATGAACAATAAATGTAATGAACTGACTATATTGTAATGACAAGGTTTAAATCTCTATGAGTGCCTGAAAAAGGTTCTACAATCAAATATTAGACTCTGTCTACAAATTTTATTCACTAAAGCATAAGAGGAAATTATACAGCCTTGCAAATGAGGGAGGAGATACAAGTCCAACTTGAAAACTCCACAGCAGCTCTGATATATGGAAGCTTTAAGTATTTGACAATTATGAATCCAATTAACTACCCAGATATAATTATTTAGTCAAAAATAATTTTGTACACCAGGCAGGGTAATCATAACATTACTACTCTAAAGTCTACTGCAAGTAAATTTAATATAAAATATTAGTGTGTATTGTAGACTATAACTTGTCCTCATAATCTGGTACATGTACTCCTAATTTAAATTACCTTTAAAAAAAGTTGCTGACATAAACTACTTGTATAAGCATTAACTAGAGGTCTCAAGGCAATGTGCTGATTTAGCAACAACAAGCCAGATATCGTGACTGCTTCTTATCAATTATATGAGCACAGTACTCTAAATAAACAGCAATTCCTTTGACGAAATCAGAGGACCTGGACATAGATATGTATCACAAACAGCACTGATAAGTTTGTTACCTTCAAACACCTTATTGTACATTGTACCACACACATCTTGAGTAGTTACTTCATATAATCTGTTAGTGTGATGATCTCAATAGGAATAACAAGTGTTAACCCACATACATCTAGGAATAACTTGTGCTCTTTAAAAACTTCACTAATCCTAACAAAGAAAGAATGTATTAAATGTATTATAAAAGAATGTATCATTATGTTATTATTACTAATCTATTATACAAGGAGATAAAGTTATTGTACCTTTTTATGAAAACTTGCTGATGTAGTCGAAATTTACTGCACTACTGTCATAACTCATGACCACCAGCTTTGAGACATAACCTCATTTGGTAAAATGTTATAGAAAATACAAGTATTATATTACATTTATATGTACTCCATTCAGGTAGAATTTGACATTTGACTCAATATATTTTTATCTAAAAAAGATATGTTAGTGAGAAATGGTTTTAACTATTTAATATACTTTGAAACAGTGTTTAAAATATCCAAAGCTCAGGCAATATCTAAAAAATTTGTCTTTCAGTAAGGTTTGTCTTATAAATAGATAACATTTGGACATGAATTCTCCAATTATAACAGAAGCTATACAAACTATTAAAAAAAGGACAAAAAAGCAAACCAATTAAAAGAGGCTTTAGTGTAATTGTAAAATCACTAAAGTTATGAGACTGACCATATATGTTATGTTATTGATGCAACCTTTTGCTAGAACACTTTCAAACTCTAAATCTACTAATAATGTGCTACTATATCTGTACAGTTCAAAAAAGAATGAGCCGAGGATCAACAGTACTCTTAGTACATCATAGTTAGCACACCTATGATGTTCCAGACGACACCACGTGGAGGTGGTACTGTATTGCCGTCCCCCCACCCTACCACCTCTCATTCTTTTTTAAATGGCCTAATATGCTCAAAATATATTTTTAATGGCCTAATATGCTCAAAATATATTTTAATGGCCTATTATGCTCAAAATATATTTTAATGGCCTAATATGCTTAAATATTTCAATGACCTATTATGCTCAAAATAAAAATCATACAAACACAAATAAAACTGACCTTACCATACCCTCATAAAGGACAATTTTATGAAGACACACAAAATGAATACTGTAGTACTGTAGTACACAGAAATAAATGTAATTTTGTTTGACAATGTGGACTAGGGGCATTCCTAAATATTACACAAGGCTGTGCAATTGATTGCAAAGGACAAGAGGTTTCCTACAAATAATACAGTGAATAGGTTAGAGAATGCAAAAGTGTAGAAGGGTTTGATTATACAACAGAGAATGATTGATGGGGCATTGCAAGTTAAGAACCAAGTAATCATACATCAATATATTTTAGACAAGTGGAAAAAATTGCATTTTATGATACATTATCTCATAATAGACAAAGTAGACAAGAGGTTTAAAATATACAGAAGAGGCACAGTAGACAGCACTGTTATATTAGGACACAGTAAACAGGTGAGTTACGTTATGACACAGTAGATGGAACCCATTACATTAGGACACAATAGACAGGTGAGTTACGTTATGACACAGTAAATGGGACCCTTTACATTAGGACACAGTAGACAGGTGAGTTACGTTATGACACAGTAGATGGGACCCTTTACACAATAGACAGGTGAGTTATATTATGACACAGTAGATGGGACCCTTTACATTAGGACACAGTAGACAGGTGAGTTATGTTATGACACAGTAGATGGGACCCTTTACATTAGGACACAGTACACAGGTGAGTTACGTTATGACACAGTAGATGGGACCCTTTACATTAAGACACAGTAGACAGGTGAGTTACGTTATGACACAGTAGATGGGACCCTTTACATTAGGACACAGTAGACAGGTGAGTTATGTTATGAGACAGGTGAGTTATGTTATGACACAGGTGAGTTATGTTATGACATAGTAGATGGGACCCTTTACATTAGGACACAGTAGACAGGTGAGTTATGTTATGACACAGTAGTGGACCTTTTACATTAGGACACAGTAGACAGGTGAGTTACGTTATGACACAGTAGATGGGACCCTTTACATTAGGACACAGTAGACTATGTTATGACACAGTAGATGGACCCTTTACATTAGAACACAATAGACAGGTGAGTTACGTTATGACACAGTAGATGGGACCCTTTACACAGTAGACAGGTGAGTTATATTATGACACAGTAGATGGGACCCTTTACATTAAAACACAATAGACAGGTGAGTTACGTTATGACACAGTAGATGGAACCCTTTACATTAGGACACAGTAGACAAGTGAGTTACATTATGACACAGTAGATGGAACCCTTTACATTAGGACACAGTAGACAGGTGAGTTATATTATGACACAGTAGATGGGACCCTTTACATTAGGACACAGTAGACAGGTGAGTTACGTTATGACACAGTAGATGGGACCCTTTACATTAGGACACAGTAGACAGGTGAGTTACATTATGACACAGTAGTAAACGTTTTACATTAGGACACAGTAGACAGGTGAGTTACGTTATGACACAGTAGATGGGACCCTTTACATTAGGACACAGTAGACTATGTTATGACGCAGTAGATGGGACCCTTTACATTAGAACACAATAGACTGGTGAGTTACGTTATGACACAGTAGATGGGACCCTTTACACAGTAGACAGGTGAGTTATGTTATGACACAGTAGATGGGACCCTTTACATTAAAACACAGTAGACAAGTGAGTTACATTATGACACAGTAGTGGACCCTTTACATTAGGACACAGTAGACAGGTGATTTACGTTATGACACAGTAGATGGGACCCTTTACATTAAAACACAGTAGACAGGTGAGTTACGTTATGACACAGTAGATGGGACCCTTTACATTAGGACAGAGTAGACAGGTGAGTTATCTTATGACACAGTAGTGGACCTTTTACATTAGGACACAGTAGACAGGTGAGTTACGTTATGACACAGTAGATGGGACCCTTTACATTAGAACACAATAGACAGGTGAGTTACGTTATGACACAGTAGAAGGAACCCTTTACATTAGGACACAGTAGACAAGTGAGTTACATTATGACACAGTAGTGGACGTTTTACATTAGGACACAGTAGACAGGTGAGTTACGTTATGACACAGTAGATGGGACCCTTTACATTAGGACACAATAGACTATGTTATGACACAGTAGATGGGACCCTTTACATTAGAACACAATAGACAGGTGAGTTACGTTATGACACAGTAGAAGGAACCCTTTACATTAGGACACAGTAGACAAGTGAGTTACATTATGACACAGTAGTGGACCCTTTACATTAGGACACAGTAGACAGGTGAGTTACGTTATGACACAGTAAATGGGACCCTTTACATTAAGACACAGTAGACAGGCGAGTTACGTTATGACACAGTAGAAGGAACCCTTTACATTAGGACACAGTAGACAAGTGAGTTACATTATGACACAGTAGATGGGACCCTTTACATTAAAACACAGTAGACAGGTGAGTTACATTATGACACAGTAGATAGAACCCTTTACATTAGGACACAGTAGACAGGTGAGTTACGTTATGACACAGTAGTTGGGACAGTTTCCATTATGACACATTAGAAAATAATTAGATTACGATAACTCTAAGAATTAGACTGGCTCTAATCTAATAATTTAAAAACAAAATATTAGCTAGGTACTCTTGTACATTTTATACAGTGGATGCTATTAGGTTATAGACTAGTGAACTCTGGCTCACTGAGTGAGCTCTAAAGGCCAGGTTCTATATAGTACATGCACCAGACCTATGCTATAGGCTTTTAACAGGAATGCTAAGTCATCAAATTATATGTGCACTTCAAGGCTCATTCCATATTCTAAGCATGTAAACTTCTCTCCTTTCATAGGCAGTAACTTATGCTATAGGCTTTTAATAGGAATGGTAAGTCATTAAATTATATGTGCACTTAAAGGCTCATTCAATATTCTAAGCATGTAAACTTCTCTCCTTTTCATAGGCAGTAACCTATGCTAAACATAGTTTAAAAGATGTTGGCGAGACTGAGACTCCAGGGAGATAGATGATCCATGATATAGAGCAGCAACCATAGAAAAGAAAGAAAATACATTATTTGTCCCAACTCACCACCAAAAGAAACATCTTTAATATAATATATATATATGCCTAAAACACAATAAATCTAGTATATACTAACATTTGTTATGAGGTATAACTTACAAGTAGTCAGTGTTTTTTTACACATATATAGTTTTCACAGATCACCAGCAATATGTCAACCTGATAATTATAAAGAAAAGAAGTGATTATTACTGCATATACAACATATCAAACTTACAAGGTAACAGTTATCAGAATGTGATCAGATCATCTTAGATGGTAACTATATAACTACACAATGAAATATAGTGTTGGCTAACATTGGTTAAAATGTTATATACACAACTCACAACCAGTTTAGCATGACTAGAAATATAACATCACAAAGAACAGTAACAGGCAAATGATCATGTAATTTGAGGTAATTAATGTAAAATCAGAAAGGCTAAGTATTCATGCATAATAACAATATATAAGCATAAATAATTCTAGGAAACAACAAGAAACCAATTCATTTAATACAATACAGCAAGTCTGAATAAAACCAGGATGGTGGGGGTTTATGCTACCAACAATACACAAGGGAATACTAGAACATATAATGACATAGTGAACTGCACAGTTATATTAAAACACAGGGTCACATTCAAACACAATAAGAGAATTATATACTAAAGACACAGTAGACAGGATGATTACATTAAAAATTAAATTAGGATACAGTAGACAGGACAGTTCCATTAGGAGGAGACATTAGACAGAACATTTACATTGAGACACAGTAGACAGGATGGCTACATTAGAACATAGTAGACAAGACATTTACATTAGGACACAGTAGACTGGACAGTCATATAATGACACTGTAAACAAGACCGTTGACAGTAGACAGGACAGTTACGTTAAAAGACAGTAGACAGGGTAGTAAGAATGAAAGACAGTAGACAGGAGAGTTACATTAAAAGACAATAGACAGGACAAGTACATTAAAAGACAGTAGACAGGACAGGTACATTAAAAGACAGTAGACAGGACAATCACATTAAAAGACAGTAGACAAGACAGGTACATTAAAAGACAGTAGACAAGACAGGTACGTTAAAAGACAATAGACAGGAGAGGTACATTAAAAGACAGTAGACAGGACAATTACATTAAAAGACAGTAGACAGGACAGGTACATTAAAAGACAGTAGACAGGACAATTACATTAAAAGACAGTAGACAAGACAGGTACATTAAAAGACAGGAGACAGGACAGTTACGTTAAAAGACAATAGACAGGGTAGTAAGAATGAAAGACAGTAGACAAGACAGGTACATTAAAAGACAATAGACAAGACAGGTACGTTAAAAGACAATAGACAGGACAGGTACATTAAAAGACAGTAGACAGGACGGGTACAATAAAAGACAGTAGACAGGACAATTGCATTAAAAGACAGTAGACAAGACAGGCACATTGAAAGACAGTAGACAGGACGGGTACATTAAAAGACAGTAGACAGGACAATTACATTAAAAAACAGTAGACAGGACAGGTACGTTAAAAGACAATAGACAGGACAGGTACATTAAAAGACAGTAGACAGGACAGGTACGTTAAAAGACAATAGACAGGGCAAGTACATTAAACGACAGTAGACAGGACAGGCGTATTAAAAGACAGTAGACAGGACGGGTACATTAAAAGACAGTAGACAGGACAATTACATTAAAAAACAGTAGACAGGACAGGTACGTTAAAAGACAGTAGACAGGACAGGTACATTAAAAGACAGTAGACAAAACAGGTACATTAAAAGACAGTAGACAGGACGAGTACAATAAAAGACAGTAGACAGGGCAATTACATTAAAAGACAGTAGACAGGACAATTACATTAAAAGACAGTAGGCAGGACGGGTACATTAAAAGACAGTAGACAGGACAATTACATTAAAAAACAGTAGACAGGACAGGTACGTTAAAAGACAGTAGACAGGAAATTACATTAAAAGACACTGGACAGGACATAAAATTAAAGACACTGGACAGGACAGTTAATTAGGAGACTCCAGGCGGGAAAATCACATTAGGATACACTGGGCAGGAGTTACATTAAAACATAGTAGACAGGGAAGTTACATTATGACACAGCAAGCATGACAGTTATATTAAAAACACATTAGAGAGGACAATTACAATGGGACCCTGTAGACATAACAAAAATTAAGGAGACAGGGTTACTTACAAGCTAATACTAATACTGAACAATACAAACTAATACTAATACAAAAGTAGATCCAAGGAGGATAAACAGGCTTGTACTAAATAAAGACACTTGACTGATTTTATTCAAACTTGCTACATTGTACTAAATATAATGGTTTCAAAAGTCTAGAATGTTACAGGGAAAAATGCCAGGCTTAGTTAGGATCCTAATGCACTAAATAAAGGCTAAATAAAGGCTAAATAAAGAAGAAAATAAAACTGACTAAAGCTCACTGAATACAAAAGTTAAAAGGGACAAACTAGCTATACTAACACACATGGAGTACTGTTACTCTGACCGTATTTGTTACTACTGTCTTCCACTTTTTGTAGCCAGGAACAGCTTTGTCTCAGTATTTACTGCAGAGAACACTATCAAAACCACTCGACAACATGACTCCAGATCTTTCTTGTTGTCTTGCTAACAGCCCTGCAGAAGTAACGTCCTGACAGAGAGATGGCTAAAATGAAGTAAGGGCGTCGACAACATGACTCCAGATCTTTCTTCTTGTCTTGCTAACAGCCCTGCAGAAGTAACGTCCTGACAGAGAGATGGCTAAAATGAAGTAAGGGCGTCGACAACATGACTCCAGATCTTTCTTCTTGTCTTGCTAACAGCCCTGCAGAAGTAACGTCCTGACAGAGAGATGCATGGCTAAAATGAAGTAAGGGCGTCGACAACATGACTCCAGATATTTCTTCTTGTCTTGCTAACAGCCCTGCAGAAGTAACGTCCTATCAGAGAGATGGCTAAAATGAAGTAAGGGCGTCTAAGATTATTATTTTCTAGTAAAAATTGGCGCTACTAGAACTGCTAGTCGAACTGAGCATGCTCAGTTGATCGTCGTGATCGCGCCATGATAGTAACAACAATGTAACTTCCTACGTCTTATCTAGTACACAATGAAGATTGTCTGTCTGAATGTAAGTTTATTAATCACACATATATGAAGCCCTGCCTTTGTATTGCAGCATGTCATTATCTTGTTACAATGGGTGGAGTTACTGCCTAGCATTTGGACCAATTGAGGAACTATGCCGGCAAACCATATCGTTTATTAAGTATCCTTCCCAATAAACAATATAAACATTTATGCATAAAATTAGTTGAAACAGTAAATATATAAAATGACATCAATACAACAAAATACTGATTAATTTTAACATTAATAAAATCAAAAGTTATAAATCAGTACCATTGATGTAGACATTTATATTTTACAGTTATCTTTGTAGAATGTGCAGTAGTCAATGACCAAGATCACCACATATTAAGTCTATGAAGTTGACTTTCTTTAACCTATATATATCATCTAAAAGTATAATGAGAGGATGTCCACTTAATAATAATTGTTGAGCAGTAAGTCCAATAAAGTCACAGGATCAAGGACAAAAATGTCAGACATCACATACCTCCATTATAAGCTGATACTGGTATTATAGATAATATACTCTGCTTTAATTTGTACAAATAGTTAGTCATGTAAATGGTGTTAATAAAAAATAATTAAGTTATATTTTAACAGCTATTCTCATTTACATTTTATGTAATAAATGAAGGGAATATGACAAAAATCTCTCTCTTAGCAGCCATTTTATTGTGGGTGTGTCAACAGAAGCATTAGCCCCACCTTGCTACTAATGCTACACCACGTGGCTAGGACGTGACTTGCTGCACCAAACATGAACCATGGCTGCATGTAGAGCACTTAGCTGGCTCAGAGTTAACCATTTAGTAAGTATATAAGTCAAAGAAGTATTGAGATAGCTATGTAACATTCTGTAATTACTTACATAAGGCTGTAGACATTATCTTGATATAAGGCTGGGTACATTACTTGTGTCATATCCAACATAAAATTGGTCTATGTTGAGCTATGTACAGTATTATACTCAGACCTATAATGTTTCCTGTTGTTTGTAGGGATGAATATGAGACTGTGAATGACTTCTGGTCTGGTCATTAGTAGTGTTCTAGTTTGCTCAAATGGGACCAGTTTTATTCTTGGCCCTTAGTTTTAGTTATTTAAACAGACTTTTGTTCGCCGATGTTGGTAATTATTTCATAATAGCCATTAATGAGGTTCATAGTGCTTCATTGCTGTGCCCCACAAGATCCTGAAGATAAAATCGTAAGTAGATTAGATAGAAAAGAAAACCAAGACAATCTTGGATAGGTTGTGTTGTAGGCCAGCGTCTGCGATGTAAGGAAACCTCAGATGGACATTCCAATTCCTATTTCCAATATCTTCCATGCACATTTGCGTATTAAAAAATTCCAATTAAGGACCCAGTTGATGAGTTGAATTTCTTATTCCTATTTCTACTTTTGGCACATGCGCCTTTTGTAGGCTTTTCTTGTTACTTAATAAAATGTGGAGCGCGAATACCACAAGCCGTCTCTTAGAATTGAGCATCAGCAAGATGTTTCCAGTTTGATTTGGTTCCTGATTTTGGTTGTATATTGGAATTGGAACTCATCAACTGCATCTTTAATTGGAATATATGATGCGTTTAATTGGAATTTAAGGTGCGCGGAAATAGGAATGTCCGTCTTAGACTTCCGTAGCGATGCATCTAAATTGACCTCTGAGATGGTTACCAGCATACACGTAAGAGTATCTGAAAGGCAGACTAGGATACGGCTGGTAATCTCCCTTTAAATGTGAAGAGGTCTGGAGCATTGTGGTCACGGTTTAGTAATGACAATGATTTCCCCGAGCTTGAAACCCAGTACAGCTGGTTTGAAGTTAGGGCAAAGTTCCAGCCAGGATTATCTCGTCTTTGGACAATGGTTACCAAGCCACGGTGGTGGTCCTAGCTAGCAATAGCAGGGAATCCTGGAGCCTAAGTGGAAGCCTCAGTGGATGTGAGTCACGAAAGATTGTTTGGGCAAAACAACATTTTTTAAATTTTTTTATTCAATAAAAACACATAACACTACAATTGTAATTAATCCATCATATATACATTACCTATAAAATACATGATACAAAATGAGTGGAATATTTATTATTATATTTATAATATGAACCATTTCATTTACATCATGAAAACAATGATTGTATTCAATACATTTTTTTGTGATTAGAGAGAATCAGTATGAAAGTGTATATCAATCACTTTAGAATTTACAGTACATTTTAAGTTATGTGTGACTTGTTCTTTTATTCATTTGGACTAGTTCAATGAGATGTCTGAGTACAACATTACCAAAAGGAGCAGCTCCACAACAGTGTTAAGGTAATTGTCTAAAATGTCTGTGATCATTGGTATAAATAATGTTGGTCAACATTTTCATGAGCAATCATCTCAATGAAGAGTATTTAATTTTGTTCTGTTAATAAGTAATTACATGCAGTATGTGGTCTTACTTTCAAGCCAGCAACTTTATCTAGTTTATGTAAATTGCCAAAATTATTGTAATTAGATTCTACCCTAAAATTGAATAAACCTTATATTAATAGTGTTACCAGACATACACAGGTATGCATATAAGACAACTTTTTGCAAAACACCAAATCGTTATTAGTACTTAAATGGCATATGGTCATTTGATTTTGATTTTCCAACAAACAAATGACATTCATTGTGATTTAGTGACTAGTATGTATAATATTTATCATTTATATTATAGGCTCCTATTCAAGTGTATGGATTAGAAGGTAGATATGTTCATGCTTTGTTTTTAGCTGCCTGTATGAAAAGATCTTTAGAGAAAGTGGAAGAGGAACCAAAAGACACTGAGGTAATTGATAGTTATTAATATAACTCCTATTGTAACTGCTAATGTATAATTTATAGTGAAGTACATGTAGAGTGTATATGTACATATACTGGTTTATCCAATTGTTGTTTTATAATAATAGCTTTCTTTTTATAGAAGTTGATGCAAGGCTCATCATCTCTTTCCGATTTTATTGATAACCCTATAGTTAGAAAACAACAGAAACAAAGAGAGAGAACAGCTAGTCACTGGTGTCAATGGGCAGGAATTACTATTACCATAACATGTGACCAAGAAAGAACTAGACATGTCTGTATCCCAAATTAATTGACTGGAATTACTAGATCTAAAATCAAACAAATATTGAAATATTTATTTTGCCACTAAATATTTTATACTCATTAATAATAATTTTTGAGGTGATGTAATTATTGTAACTGTTAAATCACAATATAGCCTGGGTACAAGGCTACCTTGTATGCACCCACGTACAGCGAGGTTAATAAAGGCAATTACTTAATAATTATAATTACTACTGAAACTCACTTTTATCTCCTTTAGTTTTATGTAATAGCTATAATTTGATGATAACTGTCAGGATATATATACATCCATATTGACAGGAGCAAAAGCTTAAAATACTAACGACAAGTTACAACACAATAACTTTGCTAGGACATTGTTAAATTAAAAGCATACATCCTACAAAGTCTTTGTCTTTCCTGTAAGCATATGACATGCAACATGAGAAAACAAAGGGACTTTCCCTCTAATATTATGGCTTTTCTTCTTACAATGGAATGTTGAGCTGCCAACATGATTAACATTGCTTACCAGTAATTATTTAGAAGAGTACTTTTAGCATAATTATATTTAACTAAAATAATCTTTATCTTTTTATTAGAAGTATCTGTGGATGAATCAGCTCTGAAAATAAACAATGTTATGAGTTTATAAAATTAGGTAGGGATGACACGTGTATAGATTGCTATATAATATTTATAATTAAGAAAATGAACAACATATTAATTTCTATAAATTTTGCTTCTTTATTAGATGCTGAATCAGTAATTAAGAGTGTGAGCTCAAATCTACCAGATGGACCTCTTAGTAAGTGACATATTGTAATAAGAATTAATGCTATGAAAACGATTTTGTGAATTTTCTATAGATGAATGTCACCTTGTTGTCCTAATAAGGTTTGCAAGACAAATTGAAGACTGGGAAATGTTAGGGGTATATTTGGGTATTAAGAATGCAGTGCTGAAGGACATCAAAAGGAACAACCATCATCAGTCTGGACCTGCTCGTAAAGACATGTTAATGACATGGTTAGATGCAGGGGAAGCAACTGGGGCAAAATCTATTGAAGCTCTAAGAGATATGGGTCATCTTTGCATTGCTCACTGGATGTTTGCATTTGAGTCAAGTAAAATTTTGTGACCTACTTGTCTTTTTGTGTCCAATTTAGGATAACTAGATAGACAAAAGTTAGTCAGTAAGAAATCTTAAAATAAGTAAATGCACCACAGAAGTGACATTTACTGTGGTTACCTAAATTGATAAGATGATCTGGAAACTGCATAGTCATACATTGAGAATACCAACAAATGATAAATGAATCATCATACAAGGAAATGCACCATGTACCTGACCATGTATGCATGTAAATGTCATAGTCTTATGTACTAAGGTAAAGTGAACGGTGATAAGTGTTATTTTAATATTCAATTTTTGTTATCAGTAATCATTAACAGAGATAATTAGCAATACAAATAACCATCTATTTATAATAATAAAATAATTAGTAAATAATAATTACTTGGTTTATGATACATCATCTGACTCTGACAAATTATAGGTTGGTTGTCCATGTATTGCTTGCCCAGGGAAGGGTTGGTATTGATATGTAGCATTCCATGGATTAACATAACCTCCATAAGATGAATTCTGTGCTACAAATGGTTGTGGTACAAGGACTGGAAGATACCGATAGTTTTGAGGTAAGTAGTGAAAAGGGACATGTGAATTATTAATGCACCATTGATTATAACAAGGACTAGAAGACATGCTTGCTTGTGATGAATACACTGAGGGAGAGTGATCTTGAACAATATCTATAGTAAAAGGCAGACATCACTTCAAATCTCATTGATAACTTGTCATCAATTTCAACATAAAAATGACCTTCGTTGGTCCTATAAACTATTACATTGTGTATACATATATAAATACTCAGCATTATGGCTTCTGTATTCACAATTATTATAGTAAACTATGAGCAATGAAAGCCTAATACACTTAGCCTAAATGAACTGTAAAGGCAAATTCATTGCCATATTAAATTCAGTTGTAGTTGACATAGTAAGAAGCCATGTACTGCTACTATAGTTACATACAGATAATCAAATTATATAGCCCACATTACTTTGTATACTAAACTATACATAAGCTAAAGTTTCACACACAGTATTCCTTAACAAATCTTGACACTTTATTTGATCTGGATTGTATTGTATATACATGTAGAGTAGTATACCTGGTGGATAGGGCCAACACTATTTCCTATTGTTGATATCAACTACAAATAATGTGATTGATCATAACATTTTCATTAAAACTCCATTCAACCATTCCTAGCTTGTTACATTTGATAGGAAAATGTACCCAATCGTACTAAAATATGTAACATTGGTAGCATATCTAATTTGTTGTATACCATTCTACTATTTTGGTATTTATGGCTTTTATCACATGCTAAGTGATCATGATGAAGTACACAAGTATCAAGATATTACTAAACATTAGCTATTCTTTAATTTTGTGGTCTAGAGTGACTTTTTGCTTGTTGTTCTTGTTCGTCATCAGAGTAATCTTGAAACTACATAATATTGATATAACATCTCATTGTTTTACTGAACTCACCTCATTTGGTACTTTATGATCATGTAGCCATGATGTATCAGATCCTCTCTGTCTAGATGAAGAGAATATTTACAGCTATCAAATCATAAACTAAACATTATATTACCATTTACATAGAATGTTGATTTTATTACCTAAGAAGTTACAAAACAAATGTTTTATATGGAAAGCTTCCTTAATGTACTGTCGTTGTTTATGTAGATGGAGTTATGGCTGGGCTAGCTTAGGTAATATTAAAGCATTAATGAGGAGGCGTGGTGACATATTTAAGATGTTGTGCCACTAAGTTTCTGCATAAAATGAGACTCTTTTAACAGTTTTGGTCATTGAATGCTTTCCGTCATCTTGGATACTACAAAACAGAATTCTGTAATATATGAAAAATGACATAACATTAATGAATAACTTGAATGGCTATGCCATGCTATGTATATCATAATTGACTCTATCACAACTAGACTATACCTATAGTTAGATATTCATACTAATGATTGTGAATACAACTTGAAAAGCAAGCCTACTTTAAGGGTTTGATGTAATAGAACAAATATAATTCTCACTTCAATATTTCTTCCATGAAAACATATTGTGTTAATGTGGGATCATTTAGTGCCACAAACACTTCTGTACCAGGCAGTAGACAAGTGTCACTATCATCAATAACTCTAACAGAATAGAAAGGCCTCTTGACAGGTCTAAATGTTTCGAAAACCTACATAATATAAATTGAAGGAGAGTACATATTCAGTTTGTAAATTATTCATTGACAAACAATTCTGTTCATGTGGCATTGAACATACATGATTGGCTGCATGATATTATGAAGCCATAGTAAATCACGACAAGCCATTAAATGCATTGACAAGGTCAAGGTTAATGTGAACAGCCTTTATTTTTTCAAGTGTAATGTAGAGGAAAAATCTGACAAATGTTTTTGTAATGAGGAGATGGCAAAGTCATTTAGATTAAATGTAATTTACATCAGCATAATATCCCACTCTTGCTAGGTGCATATGCTCACATGAGAATAGTTTATATTATAATAACAGTTCATGTCCTAACCTTTCCTATAAAAAGTCTGCTTGAAGACCAAAATATAGTTCCTTCAGCAATTACTGGTGACTTAGGATGTGATTCAATCACAGATATAGGTAAGCAAAGAGACAGTCACCATATGCTGCAATGTAAGTTGCTGATGTGACACAATGTAACAAAACTTAAATGAAACTAAAAATGTTATTATGACAAGAAAAATTATATTACATTATAAATAAGCTTCACAAATAAATATTACTAACAAATTATCAACATAAGGGTTCTTTAAATTTAAGCAGATCACAGCATAAACTTAGTAAACAATATTAATATGACATAACATAATGTTGATGATAATTATATTGGTACAAAGCTATGACAAATATATATAAACACTACTACACTGTATCCAGTAGTTGTATTATTATAACTGAAGATGATGTGTGACCACAACTAGTTCGAGATACGACATGGAGATACTAACTGAGTTTCTCAGTAGTGTGTAGAACCTTGCCTACAGCTGTTAGTTCGACATCATCTGGACAGAGAACAGCTGTCTCTTCTTCAAGTGGAAGATCCTAAATAAAATAAGAAAATTGGCTCATAGCAGCTTATCAATCCATTAATCAGATTAATATCTATAAAAGGAAATTTGTAATAAGTTATAATGTTACAATAATGACAATATGTCTTCCCAATGCAAACAAACAATATACATTTACATATGTAGGAAACGTAATTAAACACCTGGGATTACAAACATACTTTGTTGCAGTTCACTACTTACACGGTAATCAATCTCTCCTTTTGTGGAGCATTTGAGCAAGGATTTAGATCCTACTACTATGAAAGCTATGATAGAAAATCTCCAGCTCTTCAATCCCACAGCTTTTGCCACTCATAAGCAATTGATGGAAGAAATCCATGGCCTTAATAGTAATAATGAACCACTTGGATTAGTGCTGGTGTCATCAAATGAAGTATGTAGCCACATAACAGTGTACACCAAATTGTTTGGAACTTTACTAAGTACCCACTACCACAAATATTTCCAAAATCAGCAAAAAGGATGCTCTTTCAGGCAATATTACGGATACCATTCTGATGGGGATAAATCTGTAGCATTCTATGACACTGACTGGGACCAATTGGACTATTTTATATCTAGTAGTGAAACAGCAATTGAGATGAAAATGCTTTCAAAGTTTGATGTAGAACTGCTTTTTGGTCACATTAGCTACAAACAAAAAGCTGACATCTACAATTACAGTAACAGCTTTGAAGTAGAACCAAAGAAATGCTCCTCTCTTGAAATACAGAAGCATCAACAATCTGATGAAATGTATATTAAAGGCAGAAATGCTTCCTTATGAATATTTTTTTAAAACTATTTAGATTTCAACAACTTCATAAACATGTTAAGCTAGATCACAGAAGATTTGAGTCAGCACACCTCAGATTTTCCATTTTGAACACATTGTCTCATTATCCAGAAATTAATGGAGCTGTCCCTATGTATTCAGGCTTGGGTTTAACTCTACAGTGGTTTACCCCAATATTTTATGAAACTTTTGAAAGAAAGTACTCAGGTAACTCTGTATACAAATTACTGTTTATAAATCAAAAATTATGTCTATAGAACACACATGCAAGTATCCAGGTTGCAAAAATGTTCTTGTACTTGATGGTAATATGAAAAATCGTCGTGATGTGTGCATGGCAAAGGATGCATGATGCATTCAATATCCCAACTTACCAGGACATATCAAATCAGGCTGCACATCATCCCCACAATATAAATCATGATACTGTCAGAAACATGACAGTCGAGCATGTAAGTCTTATCGTGTAGATGAGGGTGACCCTGTTGTGGAAATGATTGTGGAAAGAAAGACCACTAGGAGCAGCACATTTTACAAGGTTATATAACGACTGTCAATGTTATTCTTTTATATAGCATGCATATATTTACTTATAGTACATAGATTTGTGTTTTAGGCATTTCATGATCCTTGCCAAAGCAGTTATAAAAATGATATATCAATACACAGGTACTGTGGTTAGGTAAACCAGATATGCAAGTCACCTGGGAGTTAGCTGGCTCATTATCTTCAGATATAATCAAAGAGTTTGAGGAGGGTGTGCGACTTTAAGTGGTGACACATACAGATTTGGAATATGGTCACCAGAAAAGTATCCTGTCTATTAATAGCAGACACAATGATCAAGACGCTCCACCAAAGAAACCCAGAATAGAGTGCACAATCATACACAATAGTATTGGGTAGGTTCTCATCATTACTATTATCACTATTGTGTCAATACTCAATGAAGAATAGTATGTATCATTAGTGACAGTTTATACTACATTAATGCACTTCTTCCACTATCAAACTGAATCTAAATTCAACAATCTAAATCCATACTTATTGTAAAGCATTTGATGCAGAAGATGATAATGAAGCATTGTCTTGTAACACTGAGAAGGACAAACATCGTTTGAACTTGAGGACTGCTGGTTAGTTATGCACATTTTGTACAAATTTAATATAAACACTTTATTAACTAACATGTTAAAGCAAAACATTCTATAGGTGTTTTGGCTGACATGAGGCCCTGTGGAGTAATTGTACTTATAGGAGAACTTATCATTTCTGAATCAAAAACACAAGTTTATGGATACCTTTACAACTTTTTTGCTTTGCATCATAATATTGAAAATTCTATTGGTATGTGACTAATGACCACTATTTAATCAATTTTTGCTTATGTTATTTAATAGAATTCATTTGTTATGACGATGCTTGGCATCTAAAAAGGTTTGGGGAGAGTAAAAAAGAGTAGGTCTTACAGAACAAACAAAACAGCTAGCGTCACTAAAAATTGTAGTTGATAAGATGCATATGAGGGGTCACACTGATAAATGATGTAAACACAATTGTGACCCCAATTATTTTCCCCAATTAGAGAAGGTAAAACTCTGCCTAATTGAAACACCATATACTAAAGTAATATCCTTTAACTTTTTCTTTAGTCTCTATGACATCAGGTTGATACAGACGTTTGTGAACAGGTGTTCTCATGGCTCTCAAGATATAAGCACATAACGCAAAAGATGAGTGAGCATATGTTTATGTTCCTTCTATTAAATTTGTATGACATTCATAACATATGTGAGGAAAAGAAATTACTTCAGGCTACATTTATGTAATATAAAATTGAACAAAATGATTTGTTTCTGAACATATATACCTTTATACTAATAAATGAACTCATATAAAAATATGACGATATATACATAACAGACTCATTGTAATAGGACATCCTTTACTGTCCATTAGTCCCTCAGGGACAAAGGTAAAGGATGTACAAGGCAGGACTACAGGAAGAGTTAAAGGAGTCCATAGGACATCCTTTATTGTCCATTAGTCCCTTAAAGACAAAGGTAAGGGATGGACAACCAGAATTAATTCAGTGTGAAAGGAGTCCATAGGACATCCTTTACTGTCCAATAGTCCCTTAGGGACAAAGGTAAAGGATGGACAGGCAGGACTAAAGGCAGTATTAAAGGAGTACATAGGACATCTTTTACTGTCCATTAGTCCCTTAGGGATAAAGGTAAAGGATGGACAGGCAGGACTAAATGCAGTATTAAAGTAGTACATAGGACATCTTTTACTGTCCATTAGTCCCTAAGGGATAAAGGTAAAGGATGGACAGGCAGGACTTAAGGCAGTATTAAAGGAGTCCATAGGACATATTTTACTGTCCATTAGTCCCTAAGGGATAAAGGTAAAGGATGCACAGGCAGGACTAAAGACAGTATTGAAGGAGTCCATAGGACATCCTTTACTGTCCATTAGTCGTTTAGGGACAAAGGTAAGGGATGGACAAGCAGGACTTAAGGCAGTATTGAAGGAGTCCATAGGTCATCCTTTACTGTCCAATAGTCCCTTAGGGACAAAGGTAAAGGATGGACAAGAGGACTTAAGGCAGTATTAAAGGAGTCCATAGGACACCCTTTAATATCTATAAGTCCCTTTAGCAATGTTAAGCATCCACTGGAAATCCTTTACTGTCCATTAGTCCCTTAAAGACAAAGGGAATGGATGGACAAGCAGGAGTAAGGCAATGATAAAAGAGTCCATAGGACATACATTACTGTCCATTAGTCCTTTACGGACAAAGGGAATCTGAAATTCCCTTCGGACAGTCAATGGCACTACTGGACAACCCTCATACAACAAGTGTGACATTGTGTACACTTACTCTTCAATTCTATTCTTTGCATGTGTGTCTTCTTCTTCATCACTTGTAGTACCTTCAGAGTCACTGGAACTACTCTCTTCATCTGATCCAAGTTGACGAATTAGATTGAATCCAGCACTAGGACCAATTTGAACAGCAGATACTATATTTTAGTAACAGAGCAACCACTCACACATTTAACTTATTATAAATGAGTTCTAATAAGATAACTGCTGATCTTAATATACTATCTTATAACTAGACACAATATACATATAACTGAGCTATACAACATACCTGTGGTCTTACTTGTGTGAGCACATCAATAGTAGCCATGCCAACTTGGTCAAATGTTCTAGTGTTAAGTGCTTTCAAAATGGAATCAATCTGCATCATATCAGCATCAATTTGATTAGAACTAACATTACTAGTGCTTGGAATACTAGCATTATATGAAGCAGGCAATTTTGGAATTAAAGGAGGTGATAGTGTGTATAATATTGGTTTTGCTGGATATATAGATGGTTGCGTTACCATACCATTGCCAGTGTTGTTAACATTAGATTAGATTGGAGAAGCTAGACCTTCAATTTTATTGGTTATTGTATCAATATCGGTTAATAGATTGTTTCCAGTTGACCCTGGTTGTTGGAAATGCTCATTTTTCTGTGCTTTCTCTACACAACCAGTGTGTGATAATGGCATTATCATAGAGGATGGAGAATATTCACTTGGTGTAGTAAAGGGTGGAATGATCTCTTGTGTTGTACTATCAGATGACGGAGTTACAGTAATATTAGAATTAATAGATAAGGAGATAGCTTGATTTAAAGTTTGAGTTACTGTTGTCTCAGATAATGTAGACTGGAGTTTTCTTGTTATAGTTGACTCACCAGGTAAGTGTAATGAAGATTTTGTAGCCTCTACATAAGTTAATGAGATTAGTGCTTAGGTGTACAACAAAAATTCATTGTGATGCTACATACATAAAGTAATAATTTCTAATTCATCTAGTCAAACCTTCCTATTCATACTCAGCATTGTCATTAATATTAAAGTTAGTTATGATAACCCAAGTAGTGTGAACTACTACCACATATGGTCATAAACTAATCACACTGTTACTACCAAGATTCATGTCTACATCAATGTAATCATTCAACAAAAAGGTTAATATATAATCAAGAGCGTACCTTTCATTTTCTGATAACATCTTGCTTCTTGATATCATTAAATACCTACATTTGATAGACAATATATTTATTGTACCTGTGATTGGCAAAGGATATTAGTCTAGCCTAAATTCATATAGTGATTACAGTGGTTTGTACTGTTGTTTCAACAGTTTCATAATCTTTTTATTGGTAGCATATATTTTACTAAAGATATTGAGATTATGCTTGAACTGTAGGATCTACTTATAGACTAAAGGCAGTACCTAAAATAGAATACATATCATATTGTGTACAATATTGATCTTACACTCCAATAACACAGAACAAGATATAGACTTTCTGTAGAGTCAAAACCAGCTACTTTCATAAACATTACAGTAAAAAAATAAGGCCCCCGCATTTTGGAAAATTTCCAAAATCATTAAATTATAACACTAACAAATTCTTACACTACAAAGGGGATCCTAAAAAACGGAACAGTTATCCACATACTGGTCCCTAGACATTTTACATTTAACAAGGATAGCATACCTGTCTGAGCAAGTAACTGAAGAAGACAACACGTGTAGAAAAAACAACCACAACTATGTTCAACCATCCCTTTAAGCCACTCCTCTTAATAATTACAGGCTCGTGTATAGTGAGTTACTGTTGCAACAGGGATTCTCTGTAGCCTAACAAAAAGCACTATTACACCTTTTGTCATGTCCTGATTCTCACGAAATATATTATTTACTAGTTCCTTGTCTAATGGAAGATAATATGTGGTCGTCCTTTGTAGATCATTTCAACAATGATGATGTCTGTAGTTTCCATTTTTACTGCCTATGTGACAAGTGTATAGTAACTACATTCTCCCACTAGGCTAGACTTTCTTTACTCATTTTGCTGTATATAATTTCTCACATTATATCTTCCCTTATTACTTATCTCATTTTGATTTTCTTTTAAATTTTTCTCTAAATAATTCACACTCGGGAACTGCTTTACTTTATGTACTGTAAAATTCATTAATAATAATAATAATAATAATAAAGTCTCACAACTTCTTTAACAACAGGTACCACAGATCCTCTTCCTCCAAAACCCATAAGTCTATCAAAAATTTCTCCAGATTCTGAGGATTATGAAAAAATGGGACCAAGTGGAGCAGCTTCACAAGTTACAGCAAAAAAGACAAAATCAAAATCAAAGAAAAGGCATTGACTAGACCCTTTACTAAATATCTACCAGACACTCCATTTAGAGAAATCAATCTGTATTATCAAACATCACTGATTTCTCACATGACTAATTTGTAAATGAATAACTCCTCATGTAATGTTACAATCCTCTCAGTTAAAAGTAAAAATATTAGATATGTTACTTCTCCACAGCAATAGTAGACGTTGGACTGCAATAGCCTGCCTCATAATCATTGTTGTAAATATAACACTAATTTCTTGTAGTGTTCTTGTCCCCAACTACTTCACCTATCCTGGTGTTAGTCTCAACGAAATAGGTAGCAAACTACAGGTCCATCTTGTAGTCATGTTTGATGAGCCAGACAATTCTAATATCAGCGATCTCTACACAAGACTAAATCTGACAGATGGAGATTTCATTAACTACTACATTTATATTGCTCATGCATGTAATTACAGAACCAAATTAAATACTCTTGAGCATTGAGATGATTCATGAGCATTGAGATGATTGCTCATGAAAATGTTGACCAATATTACACAGGGAAAATTTTCACTTTTTAACGTTTGGAAAATGGATGGTTTACATTAGTTGCAGTATTTTCATTAGTTAAAAATTACCAATTAATGTAGTATTGTTGTTTCTTTGATGCTATTTTACCACTCTTTATTAGAATCAATGTAGAAAATAACTTGTTTTACAGACAATTGGTTTTTGTGTGCTTTTATGTTGGTTATTAACTTACACTAATCCAATGATTGTAATAATAATAACCAAGACAACCTTGGATAGGTTGTGTTGTGGGACAGCGTCTGCGATGCATTTAATTGACCTCTGAGATGGTTACTAGCATACTCGTAAGAGTATCCGAAAGCTGGACTAGGATACGGCTGGTAGTCTCCCTAAAAAGGTCCGGCTGGTTTGAAGTTCCAGCCAGGATTACCTCCTCTTCGGACAATGATTACCAAGTCACAGTGGCGGTCCTAGCTAGCAATAGCAGGGAATCCTGGAGCCTAAGTGGAAGCCTCAGTGGATGTGAGTCACGAAAGATCGTTTGGGCAACACAACTTTTTTTTATAAATTTATTTAATAAAAACACACAACACTACAATTGTAATAAATCCATCATACATACATTACGTATAAAATACATGGTACAAAATGAGTGGAATATTTATTATTGTATTTATAATATGAACCATTTCATTTACATCATGTAAACAATGAATGCATTTAATACATTTTTGCTGTGTGATAATGTATAACATAGTGTATTTTATATACTTTCACTAGTTTAATTTGTAATTATTAATAGTTATTATTAGTTATAAAATTTCATTTTTCTCTTTGTTCTTATCAAAGATCCTGTAATTGCTAACACCTACCTTCCAATTATGAGAACTATTTAGAAAGCAAGTATGTCCAAATTATATTTGTCACTGAATCATAATAATTGATGTGACAATGTATATAACATATCACATTTTATATAGTTTCAGTAGTTTATTTGTAATTATTAATGGTTGTTTTTGTTATTAATAATTTTTCTCTCTTTTTTATTGTGATTTATTCTGTAAACATTGATATCTCCACCTTCAAATTACTACAAATATTTAGTCGATAAGAAAGTGCAATATTTGTTAGTCAATAAATCAAAACAATTGTTGCAATAATGTATAGCATAGTATATTTTATATAGTTTCACTAGTTTATATGTAATTTGTTAGTCACTAAATCATAACAATTGATGTGATAATCTATAACATATTGTGTTTTATATAGTTTCAGCAGGTTGTTTCGTAATAATTAATATTTGTTCTTGTTATTAACTTTCATTTTACTTTTCATTTTACTCTTCGTCTATGTCAATGATCTTGTAATTGCTACCATCCAATTAACACATCTATTTAGAAAGCAAGTATGTGCAATGAATATTTGTTAGTAAATCAAAAAAATTGATGTGATAATGTATCACATAATGTATATGCTAATCACCCATGTTTCAAATACTGCAGCTAATTAGAAAATAATGATGCACAAAGTATATTTGTCACTAAATCATAACAATTGATGTGATAATCTATAACATAGTGTATTTTATATGGTTTCACTAGTTTATTTGTAAATATTAATGGTTGTTGTTGTTATTAATATTGATTTTTCTCTTTTCCCTTGTGAATGAATGTTTACAAAATGATGATATACAATCATAAATAATTACAAAATAAACTACTATAACTATATAAAATTGCTAGAACTATTCAGGCAGTAAGTATGTACAATATTTGTTTGTCATGAAATCATAACAATTTATGTGATAATCTATAAAATTTTGTGTTTTATATATTTTTTAATGATTAACGTTCTTATTATTAACTTTAATTTTTTTGTCCATATCAATTATCCTGTAATTGCTAATCATCCACCTTCCAATTACCAAAACTATTTAGAAAGTAAGTATGTACAAAGAATGTTTGTCAGTAAATCATAACAATTGATGTAATAATTTATAGAATAGTGTATTTTGTATAGTTTCACTATATAGTTTGTTTGTAAAGATTAATGGTCGTTCTTGTTATTAACTTTTCTTTGTCCTACTCATCAATGATCCTGTAATTACTAATCACCTACGTTCAATTTACCTTAACTATTTGAGAAGTGAGTATACACAGCATTTATTTACATTAAATCATGAAATTTTTTTCTATTTCTCCTTATGAATAATCATATATCACTTATGACTCAACTTTTAATACAAAACCTATTTAAAATGTCAGTATATGTGATGTGTCTTTCTCAAAAATGATAACAATTGATGTAATAGTGTATAACATAGTGTATTTTATATAGTTATAGTAGTTTATTTTGTAATTATTTATGATTGTTGTTCTTCTTTCTCATTTTCCTCGTAAATGAATCTGTCAAAACCAATGACCTACTTACAAATACTACAACTATTTAGGCAGTAAGTATATTATGCAATGTTTGTTTGTCACTTAATCATAGCAATTGATTGATAAGGTATAATACAGTGTACTTCATATAGTTTTAGCGATTTAATTTGTAATTATTAATGATTGTTTTTGTTATTGATATTTTTTTTGCTTGGGAATGAATCAGTAAGAACTAATGACCCATATTCCAAATGCTACAACTATGTAGGTAGTAAGTATTTGCAATATATATATTTGTATTTGTCAGTAAATGACAACAATTGATGTTATAAATATATAACACAATGTGTATTATATTGTTTCAATAGTTTATATGTAATTATTAATGGTTGTTCTTGTTATTAACTTTCATTTTTCTTTTAGTCCTCATTAATCATCCACCTTCCAATTACCACAACTACTTTGGAAGTAAGTATGTGTAATATGTATCTTTGATTAAATCATAACAATAAGTGATATGTGATAATGTATGATACAATGTATTTCACATAGTTTCATTAGTTTATTTGTAATTATTAATGGTTGTTTTTGGAATTATCTTCATTTTTCTCTTTTTCCTTGTGAATGATTGTGTAAAAATGAATGTCCCATTTTTCAATTGCTACAGCTATTAAGGACGTAAGTACATGCAATGTATATTTCTTGTTAAATGGTGTGTTTTTTTGTAGAGTTTACTAGTTTATATGTAATTATTAATGGTTGTTAACTTTCATTTTCTGTTTGTCATCATCAATGATCTTGTAATTACTAATCAACCCCCTTCCAATAATAAACGACTATTTAGAAAGTAAATATGTGCAATATAATATATTTTCACTAAATTATAACATTTGATTTGATAATGTATAACATAGTGTAGGTTCACTAGTTTAATTTGTAATTCTTAATAGTTGCTCTTCTTATTAACTTTTATTTTTCTCTCCTACTCCTCCTCATCAATGATCCTATAATTGCTTATTACCTACCTTCCAATGTTACAACATTTTAGGAAGTAAGTATATTTGTCACTAAGTCATAATAATTGATGTGATAATGTATATACATTGTGTTTTTTTTACTTTTTTATATAGTTTCCCCAGTTGTTTTGTAATTTTTAATAGACATAGTTGTATTAATTTTAGTTTTTCTCTTTTTCCTTATGAATAAATCTGTTAAAATAGATGACTCATTTTCCAATTGGTACAACTATTTAGCTGTTAAGTATGTGCAATAAATATTTGTCAGTGTATTTTACACAGTTTTGGTTATTCTTATTATTAATTTTCATTTTTCTCTTTATCCTTATCAATGATCCTGTAATTGCTAATCACCCACCTTTCAATTGCTACAACTATTTAGTCGGTAAGTATATGCAATGACTCTTTAGGAAGTAGCATGTGCAATGTATATTTATCATTAAATCATAACAATTAACGTGATAATGTATGACATATTGTATTTTATATAGTTTTATTAGTTTATTTGTATTAACATTGTAATTATTAATATTGATGTTTCTCTTTTCCTTATAAATGATCCTGTAAAAATTGATGACTCATTTGAATTACTACAACTATTCAGAAAGTATATATTTGCAAAGTATGTTCGTCACTAAATCTTAACAGTTAATGTGATAATGTATAATGTAGTGGGTTTTATATACTTTGACTTGTTTATTTTGTAATTATTAATGGTCATTGTTGTTATTAATATTAATTTTTCTCTTTTTCCTTATGAATAAATGAGTAAAACTGATGACCCAGTTTTTAATTGGCACAACATTTTAGGTGATATGTATGTTAATGTATATTTGTCAGTAAATCATAACAATTGATGTGATAATGTATAACATAGTGTATTTTATATAGTTTGACTAGTTTTATTTTAAATTATTAATGGTTGTTCTTGTTACTAACTTTCATATTTCTCTTTGTACATGTCCTCATCAATGATTCTGTAATTATTATTAACCCACCTTACAATTACAAAAACCAATTTAGAAAGTAAGTATGTATGAAGTATATTTGTTACTAAATCATAACAATGTATGTGGTAATGTATAAAATACTATATTGTAGATGGTTTTACTACATTAATTTGTAATTCTTAATAGTTATCTTGTTATTAAATTTTGTTATTCTTTTTGTCCTCCTCATCAATGATCATCTACTTTGTTGGTAAGTATGTGCAATGTATATTTGTCAGTGAATTATACAATTTATGTGATATTTTATAATATAGTGTATATTATAAATATCACTAGATTATTTGTGATAATTAATGGTCATTTTTGTTGTTAACTTTCGTTTTTCTGTTAGTCCTCATCGATGATCCTGTAATTACTAATCACCCACCTTCCAATGTTTCAACTATTTATGAAGTAAGTATGTGCAATGTATATTTGTCATTAATCATAACAATTAATTTGATAATGTATGATGTAGTTTATTTTATATAGTTTCACTAGTTTATTTGTAATTATTAATGGTTGTTGTTGTTATTAATATTGATTTTCACTTTTTACTTGTAAAAACTGATGACTCATTTTCCTAATGCTAAAAATATTTAGGTGGCCAGTATGAATAATTTAAATTTGTCAGTAAATCATAACAATAAATGTGATAATGTATAATGTAGTGTATTTATATAGTTTCATTATATAAATTTGTAATTCTTAATGGTCATTCTCGTTATTAACTTTGATTTTTCTCTTTGTCCTTCTCATTGATGATCATGTAATTGGTAACCACTGCCTTTCAATCCTACAACTATTTATGTGGTAAGTATGTATAATGTATATTTGTCTGTAAATCATAGCAATTGATATGATAATGTATAACGTAGTGTATTTCATATAATTTCACTAGTTTAATTTGTAATTCTTAATAGTTGTTCTTGTTTTTAACTTTCATTTTTCTTTTTGTCCTCGTCATCAATGATCATGTAATTGCTAATCACCCACCTTCTAATCCAATAACTATTTAGGAAGTAATAGTGTGCAGTGTACATTTGTCATTAAAATTATAACAATTAGTGTAATAATGTACGACATACTATATTTTATATAGTTTTACTAGTTTGTTTGTAATCATTAATGGTCATTGTTGTTATTAATACTGATATTTCACTTTTTCCTTGTAAATGATAATTATATGCATAATAATGAGTCTTGTTGACTCATTTTCCGAGCGCTACAAATATTTAGGCGGTAAGCATGTGTAATGTATATTTGTGAGTAAATCATAATGATTAATGTGATAATGTATGACATAGTGTATTTTATATAGTTTCACTAGTTTATTTGTAATTATTAACGGTTGTTCTTTTTACTAACTTTAACTTTTTTTCTCCTCATTTTTGATCATGCAATTCCTAATCACCCACATTTCCAATTACCACCAGTATTTAGAAAGTAAGCATGTGTAAAGTGTCAGTAAATCATAGCAATTGATGTGATAATGTGTAACATAGTGTATTTTATATAGCTTCAATAGTATATTTATAATTATTAATGGTTGTTTTGTTATTATTTTTCATTTTTTATTTGTCTTCATCAACAATCCTGTAATTGCTAATCAATCATCTTCAAGTTAACACAACTATTTAGAAAGTAGATATGTGCAAAGTATATGTGTCACTTAATCATAACAATTGGTATGAATAATGTATAACAAATTGTATTTTTATATAGTTTCAGTAGTTTATTTTTAATTGTTATTTGTCATTCTTCTTATTACCTTTCATTTTTCTCTTTATCCTACTCATGAATGACCTTGTAATTGCTAATCATCCACCTAACAATCCTATAACATTTTAAGAAGTAAGTATATTCAATGTATATATGTCTGTAAATCATAACAATTAACGGGATAATGTATGACATAGTGTATTTTTTCAACAGTTTATTGTAAATAATAATGGTCATTCTCATTAACTCTCATTTTTCTCTTTGTCCTCATCAATAATCCTGTAATTAATAATCGTCCACCTTCAAATCTTACAACTTTTTAGGAAGTAAGTATATGCAAAGTATATTTGTCATCAAATCATAACAATAGGTATGAGATGATGTATATCATTGTTTATTATAAATAGTTTCACTAGTTTAATTTGGGACTATTAATAGTTGTTTTATTCATTAATTTTCATTTTTCTCTTTATTCTTATGAATTATCCTGTAAATACTAATTACCAATCTTCAATCTTCAAATAACCACAACTATTTAGAAAATATGTAAGTGCAAAGTATATTAGTGAAGAAATCTTAACAATTGACGTGATAATGTATGACATAGTGTGTTTTATATAGTTTCATTATTTTATGTAATAATTAATAGTCGTTGTTGTGATTATTATTTATGGTCATTTTTGTTATTAATATTAATTTTTCTCTTTTTTCTTTGTAAATGATTCTGTGAAAAGTAATGATCACCTTCCAATCCTACAACTATTTAAGTGGCAAGTATGTGCAAGGTATATTAGTCAGTAAATCATAACAATCAATGTGTTAATGAATAATATCATGTAATTTATATAGTTTCAGTAGTTTATTTGTAATTATTAATGGTCATTATTGTTATTAATATTGATTTTTTCTCTTTTTCCTTGTGAATGATTCTGTGGTTAGTATGTCTAAAACATAATTGTCAGTAAATCATAACAATTGATGTGATAATGTATAACATAGCACATTTTATATAATTTCATTAGTTTATTTGTAATTGTTATGGTCATTATTGTTATTAATTTTAGTTCTTGTCTTTCTCCTCATTAATCATCCTATAATCACTGATGATCCACTTTTCAATAACTACAACTATTTAGAAAATAAGTTTGTAAAATCTATATTTGTCATTTAATCATAACTATTGACATGATAATGTATGACATAGTGTATTTCATATAGTTTTTTTAGTTTATTTGTAATTATTAATAGTTGTTCTTGTTATTAATTTTTATTTATATCTTTCTTTTTTGGAATGACCATGGTATTACTAATCACCCACTTTCCAATTACCCTAACTATTTAGGAAGTAATATGAGCTATGTATATTTGTCATTAAATCATAACAATTGATATGTAATGTATAACATCATGTATTTATATTGTTTCACTAGTTTATTTGTAATTATTAATAGTAGTTTTTGTTATTAATTTTCATTTTATTCTTTCCCCTTTTTAATGATCCTGTAATTACTGATGACTCACCTTCCAATTGCCACATCTATTTAGCCTGGAAGTGTGTGCAATGTATATTTCTCATTTAGTCATAACAATTAATTCGTAAATGTATTTTTATATAGTCTCACTAGTTTATATGTAATTATTAATAGCTGTTATTGTTATTAACATTCATTTTTTATTTTTTCTCATCAATGTTCCTTTAATTACTAATCATTCACCTCCCAATTTCCACAACTATTTAGGTGGTAAGTGTGTGCAATGTATATTTTTCATTAACTCCTAACAGTTAATGTGATAATGTATGACATCTATATTTTAGATAGTTTTACTAGTTTATACTGTAATTAC
Source organism: Xestospongia muta (assembly GCA_963693285.1). Taxonomy (NCBI): domain Eukaryota; kingdom Metazoa; phylum Porifera; class Demospongiae; order Haplosclerida; family Petrosiidae; genus Xestospongia; species Xestospongia muta. Next base: position 10,695,113 of record OY848917.1, on the reverse strand, counting down.
TAATCATTGTTGTTGTTACTAGTATTGATGTTTCTCTGTTTCACTGTGAATGAATGTGTAAAAAGTGATGACCCACTTTCCAATTGCAACAAATATTTAGGCAGTAAGTATGTGCAATGTATATTTGTCATTAAATCACAACAATTGATGTGATTAATGTATAACATTGTGTATTTTATATAGTTTCACTTGTTTATTTTTAATTATTAATAGTCATTGTTGTTATTAATTTTTATTTTTTCTTTCATCTTTTGAATGACCCTGTAATTACTGATGACTATTGCCACATCTATTTAGCCTGGAAGTATGTGCAATGTATATTTGTCACCTATCTAATATATGATAAAATAATGGTAATGTATGACATAGTGTACATTATATAGTTAACTAGTTTATATTATAGTTATTAATGGTTGTTGTTGTTATTAGTATTGATTTTTCTTTTTTTTGATATAAATGAATGTGTGAGAAGTGATGACCCAATTTTCAATTGCATCAAATGGTACTAAATATATGATAATAATTTACAAGATAGTAAGTATATCCAATGTATATTTGTCACTAAATCATAACAATTGATGTAATAAAGTATAACGTAGTGTACTTTATATAGTTTCACTGGTTTATGTCATTATTAATGGTCCATGTGATAATGCATAACATAGTGTATTTTATATAGTTTCGTTAGTTTAGTTGTAATTGTTAATGGTTGTTCTTGTTATTAATTTTATCTCTTCTCTTTCTCCTTAATAATCATCCTATAATAAAGGATGAGCCACTTTTCAATAACTACAACTATTTAGAAAGTAAGTATGTGTAATATACATTTCTCATTAAGTCATAACAATAATGTAATTAATGTATAACATAGTGTATTTTATATAGTTTCATTAATTTAATTGTAGTTATTAATAGTTGTTTTTATTGTTAATTATCATTTTTATCTTTCTTTTTTTGAAGGGCCCTGCAATTACAGATGATTAATCTTTCAATTACCACATCTATTTAGCCTGTAAGTATATGCAATGTATATATCATAACAACTGATGTGTAATATATAACATAGTGTATTTTATATAGTTTCACTTGTGTATTTGTAATTATTAATGGTTGTTCTTGTTATTAATTTTCATTTTTTTCCTCATTAAAGAACTGTAATTATTAAACACCCACCTTCCAATTACAACAAGTATTTAGGAAGTAAGTATGTGCAATGTATATTTGTTATTAAATCATAACAATTAAAGTGTTAATGAATGACATTGTGTATTTTATATAGTTTCACTAGTTTATATGAAATTATTAATGGTTGTTGTTGTTATTAACATTCATTTTTCTGTTTTCCTTGTGAATGAATGTGTAAAAACTGATGATCCATATTCCAATTGCTACAACTATTTAGTTGGTAAATATGTGAATATATATATTTTCTCGAAATTATAACAATTGATCTGGTAATTATATGACATAGTTTATTTCATACAGTATCACTAGTTAATTTTTGATTTTTAATGATTTTTAATGAACGTTCATTTTTCACTTTCTCCTCATCAATAATCCTGTAATCACTTATGAATCAACTTTTAATACTCCAACTATTTAGAATGTGAGTATATGCAATGTATATTTGTCACTAAATCATGACAAATTCATGTAATAATGTATAACAGTGTATTTTATATAGTTGCTTTAGTTTATTTGCAATTATTAATGGTCATTCTTGTTATTAATTTTCATTTTTCTCTTTGTCTTTATTAACGATCCTATAATAAGTGATGATCCACTTTCCAATTACTACAACTATTTAGGAAGTAAGTATGTAAAATATATATTTGTCATTAAATCATAACAATTAATGTGATGTTTTATAACATAGTGTGTTTTATATAGTTTAACTAGTTTTATTTGTAATTACTAATGGCTGTTTTTGTTATTAACTTTCATTTTTCTTTTTGTCCTCATCAATGACCTTGTAATTAGTAATCACCAAGCTTCAAATTACCACAATTATTTAAAAAGTAAGTATCTGCAAAGTATATTTGTCGCTATGTCATAGAAATTGATATGACAACGTATGACATAGTGTGTTTTATATAATTTAACAAGTTTATTTGTGATTGTTAATGACCGTTGCTGCTATTAATATAGATATTTCTCTTTTTCCTTGTGAATGTATGTGTGAAAAGTAATGACTCACTTTCTAAGTGTAACAACTATAGGCGGTTAGTATATGCAATGTTTGTTTGTCATTAAATCAAAGCAATTGATGTTATAATTTACGACATAGTGTATTTTAAATAGTTTCATCAGTAATTTTTTAAAAATTATTAATGGTTCTTCTTTTTTTTTAATTTTAATTTTTCTCTTTGTCCTCATCAATAATCCTGTAATGGCTGTAATTAGTAATCACCCTATTTAGAAAGTAAATACATGCAATTTATATTTGGCAGTAAATTATAACAATTGATTTGATAATGTATAACATAGTGTATTTTACATAGTTTCACTACTTTATTTGTAATGATTAATGGTTATTTTTTTATTAATTTTCATTTTTCTCTTTGTCCTCATCAATGATCCTGTAATTACCAATCACCCACTTTCTAGTTACCACAACTATTTAGGAAGCAAGTATGTGCAATGTATATTTATCATTAAATCATAACAATTAATGTGATAAATGCTTAATATTGTGTATTTTATATAGTTTCACTAGTTTATTAATATTAATGGTTTTGTTGTTATTAACATTGTTTATCTCTTTTACTTTGTGAATGATTCTGTTAAATGTGATGACCCATTTTCCAATTGCTACAACTATTTAGTTGGTAAATATGTGCAAAGTATATTTGTAACTAAATTATAAAATTGAGTTGATAATGTATGACATAGTGTATTTTATAGAGTTTAATTAGTGTATTTGTAATTATTAGTGGTTGTTCTTGTTATTAACTTTGACTTTTCTCTTTCCCTCATCAATGATGCTGTAATTACTAAACACCTACCTTCCAATTATCACAACTATTTAGGAAGTAAGTATGTGTAATGTATATTTGGCAATAAATTATAACAATTGATTTGATAATGTACAACATAGTGCATTTTACATAGTTTCACTAGTTAATTTGTAATTATTAATGATTGGTTTATTATGAATATTGATTTTTCTTTTTTTCCAAATGAATGAATGTGTAAAAACTGATAACTCACATTATAATTGCTAAAACTATTTAGTTGGTAAATATGTGCAACACATATCTGTCAGTAAATCATAACAATTGATGTGATAATGTATAACATAGTGTATTTAATATGGTTTTTATTTGTAATTATTATTAGTTACTTTTGTTAATAATTTTCATTTTTATCTTTCTCATTGTGAATGACCCTGTAAGTACTAACAACTGACGTTCCCATGACCACATCTGTTTACCTTCAAATTACCACAATTATTTAGGAAGTAAGTATGTGCAATGTATGTTTCTCATTCAATCATGGCAATTGATGTGATAATTTATAACATAGTGTATTTTATATTGTTTAACTAGTTTATATGTAATTAATTATTAATAGATCTTTATGTTATTAACTTTCATTTTTCACTTTGTACTCATCAATAATCCTGTAATTACTAATTGCCCACCTTCCAATTACCACAATTATTTTGGAAGTAAGTATATGCAATGTATATTTCTCATTAAAACACAACAGTTGATGTAATAATGTATGATGTAGTGTATTTTATATAGTTTCACTAATTAGGCAGTAAGTATACTAAGTATATGCAATGTTTGTTTGTCACTAAATCATAAAATTAAAGTGTTAATGTATAACATAGTGTATTCTTTATAGTTTCAATAGTTTATTTGCAATTATTAATGGTCATTGTGGTTATTAATACTGATTTTGTTATTTTTTCCTTGTGAATGAATATGTAAAAACTGATGACTCATGTTCCAATTGCAACAATTATTGAGGAGGTATGTATATTAAGTATATGCTATGTTTGTTTGTTGCTAAAATTAATCATAACACTTGATGTAATAAAATATAATGTAGTGTCTTTCATACAATTTCACTACTTTATATGTAACTATTAAATGGTTGTTGTTGTTATTAACTTTCATTTTCTCTTTGTCCTCATCGATGATACTGTAATTACTAATTACCCACCATCCAATTACCACGACTATTTAGAATGTAAATAGTACAATTTATATTTGTCAGTAAATCATAATGATTAATGTGGTAATGTATAACATAGTGTATTTTATATAGTTTCACTAGTTTATTTGTAATTATCAATCGTTGTTCTTGTTATTAATTTTCATTTTTCTCCTTGTACTCATTGATGATCCTGTAATTACTAATCATCCACCTTCCGATTACCACAACTATTTGTGACCTGATTTGCAAAAAGGGACCACATCTGTCAAAACATTTGTGACCTGATTTGTGAAAAACCACTGCTAAAATATCTCAAAAACAGTTTTGTATACATAAAAATTGCTATATATGCATAACTATTCTATATGTATGCAAAATTATTTTTTGATATGTTTTAACAGTGTTTTTTTTTAAAAATCAGGTCACAAATGTTTTGACAGAAGTGGTCCCCTTTTGCTAATCAAGGTCACATTTATCAAGTAAGTATATGCAATGTATATGTCTAATTTAGTCATAACAAATAATGTGATAATGTATAACCTAGTGTATTTTAAATAGATTCACTACTTTATTTGTAATGATTTATGGTTTTTCTTGTTAGTAACATTCATTTTTCTCTTTGTCCTCATCAATGATCCTGTAATTACTAATCAATCACCTTCCAATTACAACAACTATTTAGGAAGTAAGTATGCCGAGTGTATATTTTTATCATTAAATCATGACTATTTTTTCTCCTCATCACTAATCCAGTAATTATTTATGATTCAACCTTCAATACTCCAAATAGTTAGGATGTGAGTACACACAATGTATATTTGTCACTAAATCATAACAATTTGATGGGATAATTTATAACATAGTGAATTTCACTAGTTTTTTTGTAATTATTAATGGTCAATCTTGTTATTAATTTTCATTTTTCTTTTTCTCCTCATAGATGATCCTATAATAAACTTATGATGCTTTTTCTAATTACTATAACTATTTAGGAAGAGAGTATGTACAATGTATATTTGTCATGAAATCACAACAATTGGTGTGATAATTTATAACATAGTGTGTTTGGTATAGTTTCATTAGTTTATTTATAATTGCTATATAGTGGTCATTTTTGTGATTAATATTGACTTTACTTCTTTTCTTTGTGAATGGTTCTGTAAAAACTGATGACTTACTTTACAATTGCTAAAGTATTTAGTTGGTAAGTATATGCAATGTATATTTGTCAGTAAATTATAATGATTGATGTGATAATTTATAACATAGTGTATTTTATTTGGTTTCACTAGTTTATTTGTAGTTATTAATGGTCGTTCTTGTTATTATCTTTCATTTTTTTCTTTCTCCTCATCAATGATCCTTTAATTACTAATTATACATCTTCCAATTACACAACTATTTTAGATGTAAGTATGTGCAATGTACATTCGTCAGTAAGTCACAACAATTGATGTAATAATGTATAACATAATATATTTTATACATTTTTCACTAATTTCTTTGGAATGATTAATGGTTGTTCTTGTTATTAGTTTTAAGTTTTCTCTTTCTCCTTATTAATGATCCTATAATAACTGATGATACACTTACCAATTACTACAACTATTTAGGAAATAAGTGTATAAAATCCACATTTGTCATTAGATCATAACGATTGATGTAATAATGTATAACATAGTATATTTTATACAGATTCACTAGTTTTATTTGTTATGATTAATGATTGTTCCTGTTATAAACTTTCGTATTTCTCTTTGTCCTCCTCATCAATGATCCTGTAATTGCTAATCACCAACCTTTCAACCTTACAATTTTTTAGAAAATCCACACATTTTATTAAGTCACACGATGGAGTTTACAATCGATATTGATCGATCAATCAATTGTTACTAGTAAATAAATTGATTGATCGAGATAAAATTTTGAAACAAAAGGGATGCCTTATGTACAATGTATATTTGTCATTAAATCATAACAATTGATGTAATAATATATGACATAATGTATTTTATATAGTTTCATTAGTTTATTTGTAATTATTAATGGTCGTTGTTTTTATTAATATTGATTTTTCTCTTTTTCCTTGTGAATGATTCTGTAAAAACTTTTACACACTTTCCAATTGCTTCATATATTTAGTTGGTAAGTATGTGCAATGTATATTTGTAAGTAAAACAATTGATGTGATAATGTTTATGATAATGAATTTTATATTCTTTCATTTTTTTGTAATTATTAATTGTTGTTCTTGTTATTATCTTTTATTTATCTCTTTGTTATCATCAATGATCCTATAATTGCTAATCACCTATCTTCCAGTTGCTACAACTGTTTAGTCGGTAAGTATATGCAATGTTTGTCACTAACTCGTAACAATTGATGTGATAATTTATAGTGTATATAGTTTCATTATTTCTTTCTTTCGTAAATATTAATGATTGTTCTTTTTGTTAACTTTAATTTTCTTCTTATCCTCATCATTGATCCTGTAATTGCTAATTACCTACCTAATATATGACAACATAAATATAATGTATGACATAGTGTTTTTATATAGTTTCAGTTGTTTATTTGTAATTATTAATGGTCGTTCTTGTTATTAACTTTCATTTTTTCCTTCTCCTCACCAATGAAGCTGTAACTGCTAAATACCTACCTTCCAATTACAACAAATATTTTGAAATTAAGTATTTGCAAAGTATATTTATCACTAAATCAAACAATTGATGTAATAATTATGACATAGTGTGTTTTATATAATTTCACAAGCTTATTTTGTGGTTATTAATGGTCATTGTTGTTATTAATATTGATTTTTCTCTTTTTCCTTGTGAACGTTTCTGTAAAAACTAATGATCTACTTTCGAATTATTACAACTGTTTATGAAGTTATTATGTGGAATGTATATTTGTCATTAAATCATAACAATTGCTGTGATATGTGATAATGTGTGACATAGTGTCTTTTATATAGTTTCACTAGCTTATTTTGTAATTATTGATGGTTGTTGTTGTTATTAATATTGCTCTTTTTCTTTTGCCTATTGAATGAATGTGTAAAAACTAATGAACTATGTTCCAATTGCTACAACTAATGCATGACATGGTGTGTTGTATATAGTTTCAGTAGTTTATTCGTAATTATTAATAGTTGTTCTTTTTATTAACTTTCACTTTTCTCTTTGTCCTCATTAATGATCCTGTAATTACTAATCACCCATTTTTCAATTACCACAAGTATTTAGGATGTATGTATGTGATAATGTATATCATAGTGTTTTTTATATAGTTTCCCTAGTTTATTAAAATTATTAATGGTTATTCTTTATTAATATTGATTTTCTTTTTTTTCCTTGTTTCCTCGAATGTTTAAAAACTGGTGACCTACTTTCCAATCACTACAATTATTTAGGTGGTAAGTATATGCAAACTTTGTTTGTCACTAAACATAATTGATGTGATAATCTATAGCATAGTGTGTTTTATATACTTTTACTTGTTTATTTGTAATTATTTATGGTTGTTCTTCTTGTTAACTTCCACTTTTTCTTTGTATTCATCAATGATTCTGTAATTGCTAATCATTTACCTTTCACCACAAATATTTAGGAAATAAGCATGTACATATGGTGTGCTGTTTATTTCATAATTTTGATCCTAAATCCTGACAACTTTCTCAATTAGTATATTGATCAATCGAGCAATTGTTACTACTCAATCAATTGATTGATCAATATTGTCCTTTAATTTACAATCAAAATCAGGAACCCAAACCTTGTGGTGCTTGTGCTTTGTGTTTTATTAAGTTGTATGAAAGAGTTTTACAATTGATACTGATAGATTGTTCAATTGTTACTAGTTGATTGATTAATCAAGATCAAACTTTTGAAACAAGATATGTACTATGTGTATTTGTCATTATATCATAAGAAATCATAAATCATTATTGATGTAACAATGCATAACATGTATTTTATATACTTTCATTAGTATATTTGTAATTATCATTGGTTGTCGTTGTTATTAGCTTTCATTTTTCTCTTTGTCATCATCAATGATCCTGTAATTACTAATCACACACCTTCCAATTACCATAACTATTTAGAAAGTAAGTATATGCAATGGATATATTCTCATTAAATCATAAAAATTGATGTGATAAATGTATAACAAAGTGTATTTTATATAGTTTCACTAGTTTATTTATAATTATTAATGGTTGTTCTTGTTATTAATATTGATTTTTTCATTGTGAATGAATCTGTAATAACTAATGACCCACTTTAAAATTGCTGCAACTATTTGATCGGTAAGCATTTGTAATATTTGTTTGTTACTAAATCATAACAATTGATATAATACTGTACAACATAGTGTACTTTATGTAGTTTCAATAAATTATATATGTAATTATTAATGTTTGTTCTTGTTAATAACTGTATATAGCATCACTAGTTTATTTGTAATGACTATTGGTTGGTCTTGTTATTAACATTAATTTTTCTCTTTGTCCTCATCAATGATCCTGTAATTACTAATCAAGTTCCAATTACCGCAACTATTTAGGAAGTAAGTATGTCCAATGTATATCTCTCATTAAACCATAACATTTGATGTGATAATATATAACATAGTGAGTTTCAAATAGTTTATGACATAATGTATGTTCTATAGTTAAGTGGTTTATTTGTATTTATTAATAATGTTGTTGTTATTAATATTCAATTTTCTCTTATGACTTGTCAATGATTCTGCAAACATGATGACCCACTCTCCAATTACTACAACTATTTAGTCGCAAGTTTATGCAAAGTTTGTTTGTCACTAAATCATAACAATTGATGTGATAATGTGTAACATAGTATATTTATTTTATATAGTTTCAGTAGTTTATTTGTAATCAATAATTGTTGTTCTTGTTGTTATTTTCATTTTTCTCTTTGTCCTCATTAATGATCCTGTAATTTTCTAATCACCCACCTTCCAATTACCACAACTATTTAGAATGTAAGTATTGCAATGTATATTTGTCGCTAAATCATAAAGTTGATGTGATAGTTTATACCATATTATATTTTTATATAGTTTCACTAGTTTATTTGTAATTGTTAATGGTCGTTCTTGTTATTATTAACTTTCATTTCTTTCTTTGTCTTTACCAATGATCTTATAATTGCTAATTACCCATCTTCTAATTATAACAACTATTTAGGAAGTAAGTGTATACAATGGATATTTCTCATTAAAGCATAACAATTGTGATAAATGTATAGGTGTTTTATATAGTTCCACCTGTTTATTTGTAATTACTAATGGTTGTTCTTGTTATTAATATAGATTTTTCTCTTTTTCCTTGTGAATGATTTTGTAATGACCTACTTTCAAATTGTTTCAACTATTTAGTAGGTAAGCATTTAGAATGTTTGTTTGTCATTAAATCATAATTATTGATGTAATACTGTATAACATAGTATATTTATATAGTTTCACTAGCTATATTAATTGTCATTCTTGTTATTAACTTTTTTCCTCTTTGTCCTTATCAATGATTCTGAAACTACCAATCACACACCTTCCAATTACCACAACTATTCAGAAAGTAAGTATGTCCAAATTACATTTGTCATTAAATTATAAAATTATAATTTAATGACAAATATTTATAATTTAATGACAAATAGTGTATTTTATATAGTCTCTGTAGTTACTTAGTAAGTAAGTATGTGCAACGTGTATTTGTCACTAAATCATAACAATTGATGTGACAATATGTATAACATACTGTTTTTTATATAGTTTCACTATTTTATTTGTAACTATTAATGTTCCTTCTTGTTAATAATTTACATTTTTCTCTTTGTTGTCATCAATGATTCTGTAATTACATAAATGTTATGTAGTTTCACTCATTTATTTGTAATAGTTAATGGTCATTTTTGTTGTTAACTCTATTTTTTCTCTTTTTCCTTTTGAATGATACTGTAAAAAGTGATGACCCACATTCCAATTACCACAAATATTTAGGAAATAACTATCTGCAATATATATTTATCATTAAATCATAACAATTAATATGATATAAGATAATGTAGGATATGATGTATTTGATATAGTTTCACCAGATTATTTGTAATTATTAATGGTCATTTTTGTTATTAATATTGATTTTTTTCTTTGAAAATGAGTTTGTAAAAAAATGATGACCCACTTTGCAATTGCTACAACTATTTAGGCAGCAAGTATATGCAATGTATATTTCTCTTTAAAACACAGCAATTGATGTGATAATGTATTACAGAGTGTATTTTATGTAGTTTTTCTAGTTTATTTGTAATTGTTAATCGTCATTCTTGTTATTAATTTTGATTTTTTCCTTGTGAATGTTCTGTAAAAAGTGATGATTCACTTTCCAATTGCTACAATTATTTAGTTAGTAAGTATGTGGAATGTATAGTTTTCATTAAATCATAACAATTGATGCAATAATATAAAACATAGTGTTTTTATATAATTTTACAAGTTTATTGGTTTTAATAATGTTTGTTCTTGTTATTAACTTTTATTTTGCTCTTTGTCATCATCAATGAACTTGTAATTACTAATCATCCACCTTCCAATTATCACAAATATTTAGGAAGTAAGTATGTGCAATGTATATTTCTCATTAAATCATAATTCATGTGATAATGTATGTCTTAGTGCACTTTAAATTGTTCCACTAGTTTATTTATAAGTATTTATAGTTGTTCTTGTTATTAGTATTGATTTTATCTCTTTTTCCTTGTGATTGATTCGGTAAAAAGTGATGAGCTTTTTTCCAATCGCTACATCATTTAGGAAGTGAATATGTGCGACATATATTTGTCATTAAATTATAATAATACATGTGATTATGTAGGACATTGTGTATTTTATATAGTTTCACTGTTTATTTGTAATTATTAATTGTCATTGTTTTTGTTAACTTTTTTTTCTTTGATACATCAACGATCCTGTAATCACTAATCATCCACCTTCCAGTTACCACAACTATAGAATGCAAGTATGTGCAATGCATATTTGTCAATAAAACATAACAATTTATATAATAGTGTATAACATAATGTATTTTGTATAGTTTTATTAGTTTATTGGTAATTAGTAATGATTGCTCTTGTTACTAACTTTCTTTTTTGTGTTTGTTCTCCATCATCAATGATCCTGTAATTGCTAATCACCCACCTTCCAATTACCACAACTATTTAGAAAGTAAGTATGAGCAATGTATATTTGTTATTAAATCAAAACAATTGAAGTAATAATGTATAACATAGTGTATTTGATACAGTTTTAGTAGTGTATTTGTAATTATTAATAGTTGATCTTGTTGTTAACTTTCATTTTTCTCTTTGTCATCATCAATGACACTGTAATTGCTAATCAACCACATTCTAATTACTACAACTATTTAGAGAGTAAGTATATGCAATGGATATTTGTAAATCATAACAATTGATGTGATAATGTATATCATATTGTATTTTATATAGTTTCACTAGTTTATTTGTAATTGTTCATGGTCGTTGTTGTTATTAGTATTACTCATTTCACTATTTCCTTGTGAATGACTCTGTAAAAAGTTATGACTAAAACTATTTAGTTGGTAAGTATATACAATGCTTGTTTGTCACTAAGTCATAACAATTGATGTCATAATCTCTTATGAATGATTCTGTATAAATTGATTATTCACTTTCCAATTGCTAAAACTATTTTCTTAGGGAGTATGTGCAATGTATATTTGTCAGTAAATCATTACAATTGATGTGATGATGTATGACATAGTTTATTTTCATGTTTTTTGAGAACAACATATATCCAGTAAATAGAAGATAAATGACTAAAAAATAAAAATAAGTATTTAAACATTGGTGATCCTACCCTCAGAGAGTGTATGATCAATGTCTGAGTTTAATGACGATTGGTTTATTGAATGAAAGGTAGACAACATCATATCATGTAGACATACTATCATAACCATAGCAAAGAGTATGATAGTCTAATTCTAATACATTTCATTACATTGCTATAAGGTATGTTATGTTTGGGGGAAGGGCAGTCCTTCTTACACAAAGTATTGGCAATTGGGACCATACCTACTGGAAAAATGCCAATAGTTCCATCTAACGAACTTTTTGAACTCCTTTCCTGTTCATTTTTTCTGTAGCAAGACGTAAGAGAGAAAGAGTTCGCAATGGGAATGAACAAAAGGATTAAACACAATACATCAACCTACATCATTTTTTATTATTTTTCAACATATTTTACTGCTTTTTTATTGATTACTTATATATATGTAATATATAAAACAAATTGTTATATTTAGAGAGCATTTTTATCAACATTTTAATATAATATGTCTGTATATATATATATATATATATATATATATATATATATAATTATGCATTATTTTTATATTATATTTGCAGTAAGTTTTAGTTAGCTTTGGCCCTTAACAATGTTTTAGTTAGTTATAGTTTTTTTTTTCATGTATTATAAATATTTTAGTAATAATGTAGATAAAGTGATAGGTAGTATCACCTAACAAACAGTCTAAAGTTAGTAGATTATTCAGCATCCTTATAGACTATAGACCAAGTTATACTTTGCACTAAAATTAGCAAACTTTATTGCATGTGCTAGTGGAAGACGAAATTAATTGAATGAAGGTAATATAGAAATAAATGTATTAGTAAAAGAAAACCTTGAATAATAACTAGTTTGTAGATCTGTCTAGACATTTCAAATTAGCATATAATGTTCATTATTTATCTACATTAACTAAAACCTAATTATATTATGGTTTAACTTTGTATGCATCAATTTCCTAGCAGAGTTATAGGTAGGTAAAGTTAATTATCGTTAGTTATAGTTAGTTTTGCTCTCTTCAGGAAATAATTTTAGTCAGTCATAATTAGTTTTACCATCTATCACACTAATTTTAGTTAGTTATAGTTAGATAATGAAATTATAAATAGACTAAACTAAAAGAGTTTTAGTTTTAGTTATAGTTAACTAAAACAACACTAATCATAAATAAAACAGACTTGTTGGAAGCTAACATATGATCATTGAAAACATAGCAGATATATATATGACATGTTTGATAGCATATTTAAAGCAACATTACACGAAATAAATGCAAATCATTCTTTTACTCACCATGTCTATTCACTCTCTCTGGTAAGACATAACAGGAAGTGATGTCACACCATATTGTTTATATTAGCACCCAATCATCCATGTCATCTATGGAATAATTATTACTCTGCGACTAGAAACGAACAGGCTGGAAGGAATTATGATGTCAACTATTGTCTTATGTCTTACAGTTGGTGTACTAATACCGTTACTGGCTAAGACTGATGATCCTCCCCCATTACCTGACACTGGTAAGTTTTTAAAATATATTAATGTATTATATATATATATACTTCTATAATACAAGGAGTGCGATTGTATGGAGGATACAATAATATATCCTATCTAAATAATTCCATGATTCCTGCAAATCCTTTCTATGAAGATGATCAAAACAATGATTCATTAAATGATACCTTGTGGTGTCAAAGTACAAGAAATGAGTCTGATATTGGAGTTTGGTATTTTCCTAATAGTAGTCAAGTGTCTACAATAAGTGTCTCATCACCGTTATATTCTTTGCACATGTCAGGACAGATTGGACTATATTATCGTGACTTTAGTATAGCTATTGATGAGGGTATTTATAGATGTACCATACCAGATGAGTATAATGTAACTCAAACATTGGTGATAGCACTGTATAATCTGAGTACTTATAAAAAAAACAGTGAGTTTAATTAAATTAACAATCCATAATAGTTTATTCATGTGTTCAGGAGGACCTAAAATCACTGAAATTACATTCAAGACATTATTATTGAAGAGAGATGATTCAGCATTCCTGATATCTTTCAATGTTACAAATGGAACAGCTACATATATCAATTGTACACTAAATAATACTTTGATCTATCCAAATGTTGAACAGACTATTCTCTCATATCAATTACCAACTAAAATTTTAGTAGAGCTTCTATTTCAATCAAAAGATGAAGGATGGTACAATTGTTCTATATCTAACACTAGAGTTGATAACAAGTACTACAATGTTACAGATCAAGCCTATCCTGCTCACAGTGATATATATGTTAAAGGTATGTACAAAAACACAAGACCACGTAATGATCATTAATGTATTATAGTTACTAGGAAACCAGTAAATGTCACAGCAAAGTGGCTCAATTTCTCTGATGTTCTAGTGACATGGTCTCCACCAGTAAATAACAATCCATTAATAGATGGTTATGAGGTGTTCTATAGAGTTTCTGATTGTGATTGTAAAACATTCAACATAGGAGTAACCAACTATACTGAACTGATCATCAGTGGTTTATGTAGGAGTCAAAACTATAGTTTCTTTGTGGTTTCACATTCAAATGAGGAATATACACTTCCAAGTGAATGGAGTGATGTGTTTACACTCAATGCAGGTAACTATCAAATGTCATAATTCATATTGTTGTAGAAATTAATATACCTGTTCCAGTTGAGGTTTAGTGGAATTCAATTATGAAACGTCATCAGCCTAATTTGGGGGTGGTGTTGTAGTTTCAATGTTTCACATGGTTCCTTGCAGTTGTTTCTTCTTAATTTATATTACTTTCTACTAAAGGCATTTTCGACAGATTCTGAATTTTGGAGTTGAAGAACGTTTATGTGAACGTTTATTAATTATATGCACAAGTACGCCTTATGACGGAATGAGAAGAACACAAATGCTTAATTTGGGAGTTCTGGTAATCAACTTTTCTAGATGTCCAGCCATAATATTTTTGATTAAATGTGCAAACTTTCAACGCATTTTGAATGGTGAAAAACGTTTCTCTCTAGTCTATTCCTAGCCATAGTTATAATACTGAGTTAGTGTCCATTCCCAACATAACAGAGTATATATATGTTATTTAACAAGTAATTCAATACTTACAGGGATGGATATTTATGGAATACAAAGTTCATGTCAATTACTCACTGTATAATCTGTTGCTTTGTATTAATACAACATACCAACAAATTATACAGTGAGTAACACACATGAGTTCTAGATTCCATAGTAATCTTCTAATGTAAGATACAAATTAAATTAAAATTGATTATTTTAAGTAAAAAGATTACCATTTATAGTGATACTTTTAAAATTGCCTTATTTCTTTCATTATATAACCATCATTAACATTACTAATTGGCAACATTGAAGGTAAGTTATTACAAAAGCTATAAGTCAAGGTTTTAAATTTGTTTCATTTCTTTCACAATATAAGTCAATGAAGTGATCATATCATCAGTTAATTCAACAGAGACATCATCAACATTGTTATCAATCAATGAAATAACAACAGCTGTAGAACCATCTCCAAGTTGTCAATCAAAAAACTGTTATTGTTTAAAAGACAATTCAGGGTCAACTATTGGTGTGGGATTTCTACTTCTTACTAATATTATCACTGTCATTGTGTTCATTATAAGTTGTTTATGGTTGTTAAAATCTAGAAGAAATCATGAAAAATTGTAAGTGCTAAAATCAATTTACAAATATTTCAAATATATGTTTTTTCCTGTCCATCAAAGTTAGTGTGATTATTATTTCCAATAAAATAATAGAATGTATTTGTCATCCTTTTTAGTGAGATAATGAAACCACAAAGAGACAGTATAGGACAATACTTTTCATCAACGTAAGTATTTGATTTGTTATAAATGTTATCAACCACAATGTTGATTCTTATGATACAGAGGTGATACTACAGTTGAAAATATACATTTAAGAGATAATGACAATGAAGAACATAACAATCAAGCACCAGTTTATATAGAAGTTAATAATAGCAATGACAACAATGGATCACCAATATATGTCACTGCTGTAGAGAAAAAAGATGATGAGACAACAGTTCAGTATCTTAAAGTAATAAAGTGAATAAAAAAAGAGTAACTACATTCATGGAAAAAATGTTGTATTTAGTACACAGGTTTGATTGAATGTGATGTTTAAAATATAATTATAATGTGTGAACGTATTTGTTGTAGCCGAGTATGCAATGAAAACAAACTTGGACAGAACGTTTTGACAACAGAACTAACGGAACTAAAACTAAAAAGGTTTTAGAGCATTATATTATATATACATAAGATTTCACAGGAAATAAAATAAAAAAGGCCTAACAGAAATAATAACTCAAAATGAAATTTATACAGTTTACAACAATACTTTGGTTTATTCTCCTAAAATCAGATATCATTACAACTACAAATGTAGACAATACTGTAAAATTATGTTTATGAAATCAGCATTGATTACTGCATTATATGTAATTGTTGATCTTTCCCAAACAAACATCTACATTATAGATGCAATGCCATTCCTCTATCATAATACTATTCATTACTATGACAACTAACAGTAGTGACCTTTGTCATATTACATGGTGAGATTGGGTAAAATATCACCTACACATAACATTAGTGTGGCATAATTTGAAGGGTTTCCTGTTTAGTCAAATATGTACCTGTAAAATAAACTAATAGATGTCTTTATATATAAAGTACTATTATTGCAGTGACTGACATATACATACATACATACATACATACATACATACATATATATATGTAGATGGATAGATAGATAGATAGATATGCATATATCTATATATATATAAATATATAACTATGATATAAAATGTTAGTCTAGCTATGAATGAGAGGACTTGGAAACACAAACTCTTTCAAAAACTAGTTAGTAACCACAACAAGACATCTTTTCTGTCATATCTAGCCTAAATGGACAAAAGCTGCTCCTTTTAAGAGATAGATTTAGTTTCCTGGCTGCTTTAGAGCATAGAGAGAGCAGCAGAGAAGTTGCTCTCAGCACTGCATGATGGATGACAAGCTAGGTTTTGTTGGCACTGAGAAGAGCTGTTATGTGTTGATAACAATTCTTTTATAGGTGTATGATTCAACATTTTTAATGCTTTTTTGAGAACAATATCTATGCAGTAAATAGAAGATAAATGAATAAAAAATAAAAATAAGTATTTAAACAGTGGTGATCCTACCCTTAGAGAGGGTAAGATCAACATCTGAGTTGATGAAGATTGGTTCATTGAATGAAAGGTAGACAACCTCGTTTCATGTAGACAAACTGTCATAGACCAAAGCAAAGAGAATGAAAGTCTAATTCTAATCCATTTCATTATATTGCTATAAGGTTTGTTATGTTTGATAGAGATAATAGAGGGCAGTGCTTTTTACACACAGTATTGGCAATTGGGACCATACCTATTGGAATAATGCCAATAGTGAAATCATCTGTGTTCAACCACATTAGTTCTTTGAGTGTGGGACTGTTTCTTTTCTGGTTTATTTATCCTGTAGCAAGCTGTAAGAGAGAGTCTGCAATGGGAATGAGCAAAAGGATTAAACACCCTTACATAAAAAATGCTCTCTTCTCAGCCCAACTCCAAATGCTACTTGCATCAATATCTAATCTGTCTGTCAAGTCATGTATTTCATTATACCTCTGGGTTGGAAGACCACTGAAAGGACAACTTATATTATGGTTTACTGTAAATAAATTCCCACATACATACTTTACAAGAAGGTGGGGTGGATGCCAACTATAAAGAAAAACATATTGCATCCTTAAAAGCCACTTTATGAATGTCAAAGTCATGTTCCTGAAGTAGCAAAACTGATAACAAGGAATAGGTAGCATATTGCAAAGGTAATGAGCAAGATGATGAAAGTCATGAGCAGTAATTTTTTTCAGCTCCTTCTTCAAGTCTTGTTGTTATAGCTGAACCTTAATTAGAAAATGCTTTGTCTGACTGAACATTAAATCTACAAAAGAAGGTGTCACAATAGTAGACACTCTATATTGAACAAAAAATGAATGGCAGAGGTTAATATTAATAATACCCATGCCTCCAAGACAACTTGGAAGGAATAACAAATCTCTGTCGATATGATTTAGAGCATTCATATCTCACAACTGAGGAATTAGTCTTAATTATATAAACTCTTCAGGGGCAATAAGAGATCTTGGATATTATGACAAGTTTTGAAAAAATAAATTAATCTCTTAAACATGCCACGAACAAGACCACTAGAGCTGTAGGCTGCCTGAGGGTGAGTTTTAGTAATATCTTTGAAAGTATTTAGCTCTGTAATCCAAATATTGATGTTAGATGAGGCTTGCTTAAAAATAAAAGAAACACTACCAATTACACAACCTAGAACATTTCTACCATCAGAGGTAATAGAAACGTCTGTGGATACAAAGAGTACACTTGCTGTCTTGAGCTATTCCTCCTTGGCCAATAGTCAAATCTTATGAAGATTAGGATAGTAGCCTAAAACAAGACCATTTTCATTCAGAACACTCCATGACTCATGCAAACCAGCGATAGAATCACCAGATGTGGAATTGTCTGTATACTCGACTTTTTTGACATCAGAGGTGGTAAGAAACTCTTTAATCAGAGGTATAAGTCCAATAGCAAGCATGCCATTGCCAAAAGGTGCCCCTGTGTAGTTTCTTCATAAGACTTGAGAGTCTTGCCATCAATAAATAGATTAACACATTACCCCACCATATGCGTTAACAAAACACTCACATAATTATAATATAGGAAAAAAAATAACTATAACTAACTAAAACACAGTTAAGAGCCAAAACTAATTATAAATATTGTTCATGGGAGAAGAACTGACTAAAAATAACTATGATAATAATTATGTAGTGTATGTAGACATAAATGAAATAGCAAAACATTTGGCCAAAATTATTGTAATATGGAAATTAATCAGGAAAACTCATTGAGGATATTGCAATGTATTACTAATCATACAAAACTATTGACACAAATTACACACAATCTGAAATCTGGTAATTTTGCTTTGCTATAAGCAACGGGGACACAACTACAGTGCAGACAAACATTACACTTTTGACATGACACCAATGTAGTAGCATTTGGATTTTTGTTCACATTTGGAGCCTGGTGGTAAAAACATAAATGCTACGTTAAAATACATTTACTAGTTATAAAAATAATATGAGACATAACACACGGCATGAATTTGAAGGCTACATTAGGTAAGGCTTACATGTACATCTAACTAATAAAACAAGACAATAAATAATTAAGAAGTCATCCTGTTTTGTAAATAGCAATTTTCACAGAAAAGCATGAATGTTTTGGAGAACACAAAATGCTAGAGGCTAAAAAATGCAAGATAGGAAGTCTATCAAGACTATCTTCAAAGCTCAATCAACTACACCCATTATACAACAATAGAACATTTCATTGTCAAAATACATAATGCACCTTTACATGTTACACCAACACTTTTGCTTATTTTATTATATTTAATACCTATTTTTAGTATCTGTGTTCCAATTGTAGTTTTTTCACCACTACTCACTGTATTATCTCTCGTATCGCCTAGAACGAAAACATTGAATAATTGTAATATAATAACACTATAACTAATACCTCTTTTTAGCCTCTGTGCTCCAATTATAGTTTGTTCACCACTACTCACTGTATTATCTCTTGTATCAGAATATAATACAATAACACTATAACTAATACCTCTTTTTATCCTCTGTGCTCCTTCAGGTGGTTGCTTGTGTTTTTCTTGTTTGTCCTTTAATTTTATGGCTTTCTTTAGCTCTCTTTTTTCCTTTTGGTCCTCTTTCAAGACCTTTTTTTTCAAGTTTTTCTTTTTCTTTTTCCATCAATATTCTCCGATTCTCCTCACTTATAAGAATTCTTGCAGAACAGAATGTTTAATTACTTTAGAGAGTGCACTAGAATAATCTAAATTGCTAAACTCAGTAGGTGTTGTTGACAAGTGAGAAGATGAGTCATGATCATTAGCTATTGATGAGAAATGGTCATCCACTTCTTAATCAGATAAAAATACAAAAAGGTCTTTGCTACATAAAGGTAGATCATAATCATCCCAAGAATGTTGCTCTTGCATTGGTACTGGTGAAGATTCTAGTGGAAGTTCTTCATGTATCTCAGATATTCTCCTTGAAGTTCTACAGCGTGTAATAGTAAAGAGGGGAATAAAATTCAGTCCAGACCTCTGACAAAGAGAGCTAGGAGGATGCTCTGGTAACAATGCACTACAATTCAGAGGATATATGCTGGTGGTGCTAAAACCACTCATTATATTGGTCTGTGACATTCCTTTAAATCATGCACGGGAAAATAATTGTGAAAAAGTAAAATGTGTAACAATTTTACCTGGGTTTCTTGTAAGATAGTCATAGCATTCTTGCTTCTAAAACTTTTTTAATGGACCAAAGCACCCTTAGTCCAATGGTTGGGTTTTGTGGGAAGAGTGAGGAGGAAGACAGAACATTACACCTTCTTGAGCAGCCTTTTCAATGGTAAGAGGATTGAAGTGAGAGGAATGACCATCTAGTAGTAGTAGTAGAGGCCAAACTGGAGGGGTATAAGCTAAGAAATGATGAAGAACTACTTATGCAAAGGTCAGAATCAATCCATCCATTATTTGATAATCTGTACATTGTTCTTGGTACTTCTCCTTTTGTTAGTTCAGGTTTGAGAGTTTTCTGATGAAATATCACCATTGGGGGCATGGCATAGCCTGCTGCATTGCAACAGGAGGCTACTGTAATTCTTGATTTATCACCAGTTGTGGTAGCCACAGGACGTTTAGTGTCTCTTTTAGCTACTACTTTAGGTGCTAGTGGGTCAAGTGGCATTCCAGTTTCATCCATGTTGAAGATGTTACAGGGCTTTTCAATGAGAGTTTTCGCAATAAGAGTTTCTTCCAGTAAGTCAAAATAACGACTGATAATGTCATGTCTAGTACCCACAGAACATACGTAGAAAACTGGCTCGTTTGTTTGCAAAGTCAAGTCAGAATATCTTTTTCTAAATTATGCCCACCAACCAAAGGAAACTTTAACATCTTTTCCTTTTTCATTGACAAGTTACTGTACTATCTCAATAATCTGCATTTTCGTCCTTGAATAGCCAATATCTGAACATCGTTGAATAACATCTACTAACTGCTCTTCCTCCTCTTTAGTCAAGTAAAATTTCTGGGCCACTTTTAGTGCCAAATGCCACCCGACCACTGATTTGGTCTTGTAAGGTAGACTTAGGAACACAGTACATTTCAGCAGCTCTTCTCACTGATTGTCCATCCTGTGTTACAGCCAGATATGCCTTGTGGAGCCTCTGATCATCCCATTGCTTGTACTTTTCTGATCTTCCTTTATGATGAAACAGTTACTAAGTGAAAAGAAATTTCAACTCTTACTAGTTGTAGCAATTAGAGATTGTTGACCACCCTTTGGTAAAAATTTGTTTCTTAAAATCCGAGCCTTTAATGAGTCCATTTGCATGATACTGACTAAAAAAATCATAACACACACCATTAATGATGCCCACCAACCAAAGGAAACTTTAACATCTTTTCCTTTTTCATTGACAAGTTGTTGTACTATCTCAATAATCTGCATTTTCGTCCTTGAATAGCCAATATTTTAACATTGTTGAATAAAATCTACTAACTGCTCTTCCTTCTATTTAGTCAAGTAACTTTCTGGGCCACTTTTAGTGCCAAATGCCACCCAACCACTGATTTGGTCTTGTAAGGTAGACTTAGGAACACAGTACATTTCAGCAGCTCTTCTCACTGATTGTCCATCCTGTGTTACAACCAGATATGTCTTGTGTAGCCTCTGATCATCCCATTGCTTGTACTTTTCTGATCTTCCTTTATGATGAAACAGTTACTAAGTGAAAAGAAATTTCAACTATTACTAGTTGTAGCAATTAGAGATTGTTGACCACCCTTTGGTAAAAACTTGCTCCTTAAAATCCGAGCCTTTAATGAGTCCACTTGCATGATACTGACTAAAAAAATCATAACACACACCATTAATGAACACACACAGCACGACTGCACCCAACACACTTGCTTCGTCTCTTATCTTCTTTCTAGCACAATTGCACGTGCTGGCTATAAGACAGTAGGAGGGGTCCGATCATTGATATCTGAAGCAGCAAGATTCTGGTAAGAATAACAAGACAACTGCTGGGTTTTCTTTTTTCTACTTTGCTGTCGTAAGGATAGATAGGTAGACCAATATATTAGTAGTTTAGTTGAATCCGATCAGCCATCTCGAGGTGATTAGTAAACGGTGTCCGAGAATTGAACGTTTCATTCAATTATAGCTCTGTCCGACTTTTGATTTTGGTGACTTTTTGTTGACATTTTAAATCCATTTCACTTTAGTTTTTGTATGCTTAAGTTATTTGCTTAGTTCTACCCAAATATATCTGCAAAGAGTTTTGGAAACTGTTTTGCATTGCGTACTGATGTCCGTCTAATGGGCGTGACTGATTATCAGTTATCTACTCTATTACGAAGAGCAACTTGTAGATTTATGGAATTAAAACTGTTCAAGACACACACCAATAAGAGTGCTCTTGTATCTATGGACTCAAACATTCTCTTAATACAATGGACTACAGACTCACAACAAGAGTCTTAACTTGCACAAAGTTGTAAGCAACCAGCGGTATTGACAATGTCTGTTTAATAACTGATAAAAATGCTTCACTTATAACACAATGACAGGTCTCTCCAACACCTACAGGGTGAATCCTGGGACATTTATTGAGGAGAAATAACTTACAGGCCAGAAATGAAGAGATTCCAATTGGGACAACGTTTGTTTTCTAGCAAGACTAGTAAGATAGACAATAATCAGGCTGAGATTCAAGCTTATTACAAAGCCATTTGAAACAATCCAGAAGGATCTGCTGTACAACAATTTTCAGAGCTTATTTTGCAATTATTTTAAATGTGATAGATTCACAAGTCCATCAGGTTTTGTTTAATTATTAAATCTAATTAGAGAATGCTTACTTTTCAAGTGATGTAGTGAAGCTATAAAGGAATATACAGGACAATACTTGTAAACATATAATATTCTTATAAGTATAATCAGCCACAACATAGATTCTTTTAAAACCCACAGATGGTACTACAGTTAAGAGTGAGTTAAAGGACAAGGATTTACACTTTAGAAATAACACCAATAAAGATGATCACAATCCATATTCATCACATTTTTATGCAGTAGTAAATAAGAAGAAAGAGAACAATTGATCACCAATATATTCTGTTGCAATTATGAAGCAACCTTCAACCAGATGTGAACATACACTCTAGACTAGAAGTAGTTGTACTTGTTACTATGGCTACATTTTCTAAAGATGGTTGTCTTATAAATACAAGTGAGTTGACAAATGACTGATTTTCTGCGGATAAGCTGTGATATCTACAACAGTACAGGCTGCAACACATGTACTACCAGATATAACTAAAACTTTTCAAAATGCTTGTAATAGACAAAAAATTGCAACAAGTAAGTAAAATATAGTCTTATATAGTTATGTTAAACTCAATAAAACGTTTTGTAACAAAATATACTAGTACACAAGTATAAATGAGAGCTAGTATATAAATCATAACAGTCATCACGCATATAGTTTCTGAGTAACTTCTTAAAGAAAAAAATTAGTGTGTAAAATACATTATGAACAGTGCTGTTTCATTTTTTTATTTATTTACTTTTAATTAGTTTGATGTCGTTTATGTCCTTTGAATAATATTTTGAGTTAATTATAGTTAGTTTTTGGATCTTAAACAACATTTTAGTTAGTTATAGTTAGTTTTGGACCTTCAACGATATTTGTAGTTATTTTTAGTTAGTTCTTCACCCATGAACAATATTAATTATAATTAGTTTTTGCCCCTTAACAATGTTTTAGTTAGTTATAGTTATTTTTTCCTGTATTATAAATATTTTAGTAATAATGTAGATAAAGTGATGGGTAGTATCACCTGACAAACAGTCTAAAGTTAGTAGATTATTCAGCATCCTTATAGACTATAGACCAAGTTATACTTTGCACTAAATATAGCAAACTTTATTGCATGTGCTAGTGGAAGACGAATTTAATTGAATGAAGGTAATATAGAAATAAATGTATTAGTAAAAGAAAAGCTTGAATAATAACTAGTTTGTAGATCTGTCTAGACATTTCAATTTAACATATAATATTCATCATTTATCTACATTAACTAAAACCTAATTATATTATGGTTTAACTTTGTATGCTTCAATTACCTAGCAGAGTTTTTAGGTAGGTAAAGTTAATTATAGTTAGTTATAGTTAGTTTTGCTCTCTTCAGGAAATAATTTTAGTCAGTCATAATTAGTTTTACCATCTATCACACTAATTTTAGTTAGTTATAGTTAGATAATGAAATTATAAATAGACTAAACTAAAAGAGTTTTAGTTTTAGTTATAGTTAACTAAAACAACACTAATCATAAATAAAACAGACTTGTTGGAAGCTAACATATGATCATTGAAAACATAGCAGATATATATATGACATGTTTGATAGCATATTTAAAGCAACATTACACGAAATAAATGCAAATCATTCTTTTACTCACCATGTCTATTCACTCTCTCTGGTAAGACATAACAGGAAGTGATGTCACACCATATTGTTTATATTAGCACCCAATCATCCATGTCATCTATGGAATAATTATTACTCTGCGACTAGAAACGAACAGGCTGGAAGGAATTATGATGTCAACTATTGTCTTATGTCTTACAGTTGGTGTACTAATACCGTTACTGGCTAGGTCTGATGATCCTCCCCCATTACCTGACACTGGTAAGTTTTGAAAATTAATTAATGTATTATTTATATATACTTCTATAATACAAGGAGTGCGATTGTATGGAGAATACAATAATATATCCTATCTAAATAATTCCATGATTCCTGCAAATCATTTCTATGAAGATGATCAAAACAATGATTCATTAAATGATACCTTGTGGTGTCAAAGTACAAGAAATGAGTCTGATATTGGAGTTTGGTATTTTCCTAATAGTAGTCAAGTGTCTACAATAAGTGTCTCATCACCGTTATATTCTTTGCACATGTCAGGACAGATTGGACTATATTATCGTGACTTTAGTATAGCTATTGATGAGGGTATTTATAGATGTACCATACCAGATGAGTATAATGTAACTCAAACATTGGTGATAGCACTGTATAATCTGAGTACTTACAAAAACAATAGTGAGTTTAATTGAATTAACAATCCATAATAGTTTATTCATGTGTTCAGGAGGACCTAAAATCACTGAAATTACATTCAAGACATTATTATTGAAGAGAGATGATTCAGCATTCCTGGTATCTTTCAATGTTACAAATGGAACAGCTACATATATCAATTGTACACTAAATGATACTTTGATCTATCCCAATATTACACAGACTATTCTCTCATATCAATTACCAACTAAAATTTTAGTAGAGCTTCTATTTCAATCAAGAGATGAAGGATGGTACAATTGTTCTGTATCTAACACTAGAGTTGATAACAAGTACTACAATGTTACAGATCAAGCCTATCCTGCTCACAGTGATATATATGTTAAAGGTATGTACAAAAACACAAGACAGTGTAATGATCATTAATGTATTATAGTTACTACGAAACCAGTAAATGTCACAGCAAAGTGGCTCAATTTTTCTGATGTTCTAGTGACATGGTCTCTACCAGTTAATAACAATCCATTAATAAATGGTTATGAGGTGTTCTATGGAGTTTCTGATTGTGATTGTAAAACATTCAACATAGGAGTAACCAACTATACTGAACTGATCATCAGTGGTTTATGTAGGAGTCAAAACTATAGTTTCTTTGTGGTTTCACATTCAAATGAGGAATATACACTTCCAAGTGAATGGAGTGATGTGTTTACACTCAATGCAGGTAACTATCAAATGTCATAATTCATATTGTTGTAGAAATTAATATACCTGTTCCAGTTGAGGTTTAGTGGAATTCAATTATGAAACGTCATCAGCCTAATTTGGGGGTGGTGTCATAGTTTCAATGTTTCACATGGTTCCTTGCAGTTGTTTCTTCTTAATCTATATTACTTTCTACTAAAGGCAGTTCCGACAGATTTTGAATTTTAGAGTTGGAGAACGCTTACGTGAACGTTTATTAATTATATACACAAGTACGCCTTATGACGGAATGAGAAGAATACAACTTCTTAATTTGGGAGTTCTGGTAATTGACTTTTCTAGATGTCCAGCCATGATATTTTTGATTAAATGTGCAGACTTTCAAAGCATTTTGAATGGTGAAAAACGTTTCTCTCTGGCCTATTCCTAGCCATAGTTATAATACTGAGTTAGTGTCCATTCTTAACATAACAGAGTATATATATGTTATTTAACAAGTAATTCAATACTTACAGGGATGGATATTTATGGAATACAAATTTCATGTCAATTACTCACTGTATAATATGTTGCTTTGTATTAATACAACATACCAACAAATTATACAGTGAGTAATACATATGAGTTCTAGATTCCATAGTAATCTTCTGATGTAAGATAAAATTGATCAGTTTAAATAAAAAGATTACCATTTATAGCGATACTTTTAAAATTGCTTTATTTCTTTCATTATATAACCATCATTAACATTACTAATTGGCCACAATGAAGGTAAGTTATTACAAAGTTATAATTCAGGGCTTTAAATTTGTTTCATTTCTTTCACAATATAAGTCAATGAAGTGATCATATCATTAGTTAATTCAAAAGAGACATCAACAACAGTTCTAGAGCCATCTCCAAGTTGTCAATCAAAAGAACTTAGTTTTAAAGAACTGTTGTCATCAACGGAAATTATTATTGTTGTAGGATTTCTACTTTTCACTAATATCATCACTGTTATTCTGTTATTTTTAAGCTGCTTATGTTTTCTAAGATCTAGAAGAAAACATGTAAAAATGTAAGTGCTAAAATTAATTTTAAATGTTTTCCATATTAAATAATTCCAATTTAAGGAAAAGAATGTATTTGTCATACCTTTTTAGTGACATAACGAAACCAGTAAGAGAATATACAGGACAATACATGTCACCAAGGTAAATATGTAATGTTGTTATAAGTGTTAACAACTACAATGTTGATTCTTACAATACAGAGATGATACTACAGTTGAAAATATACATTTAAGAGATAATGACAATGAAGAACATAACAATCAAGCACCAGTTTATATAAAAGTTAATAATAGCAATGACAACAATGGATCATCAATATATGCCACTGCTGCAGAGAAGAAAGATGATGAGACAACAGTTCAGTATCTTAAAGTAATAAAGTGAATGAAAAAAGAGTAACTACATTTATAGAAAAATGTTGTATTTAGTTAGTACACAGGTTTGATTGAATGTGATGTTTAAAATATAATTATAATGTGTGAACATATTTGTTGTAGCCAGGTATGTGATGAAAACAAACTTGGACATATGCTGGTGGTGCTAAAACCACTCATTATATTGGTCTGCGACATTCCTTTAAACCATGCACGGGAAAATAAATAGATTAACACATTACCCAACCATATGCGTTAACAAAACACTCACGTAATTATAATATAGGAAAAAATAACTATAACTAACTAAAACATTGTTAAGGGCCAAAACTAATTATAAATATTGTTCATGGGACAAGAACTAACTAAAAATAACTATGATAATAATTATGTAGTGTATGTAGACATATAAATGAAATAGCAAAACATTTGGCCAAAATTATTAATAATATGGAAATTAATCAGGAAAACCCATTGAGGATATTCCAATGTAATATTAATCATGCAAAACTATTGACACAAATTGCACACAATCTGAAATCTGGTAATTTTGCTTTGCTATAAGCAACGGGGATACAACTACAGTGCAGCCAAACATTACACTTTTGACATGACACCCATGTAGTAGCATTTGGATGTGGGCAATCTTTTTGTTCACATTTGGAGCCTGGTGGTAAAAACATAAATGCTATGTTATAATATATTTACCAGTCATAAAAATAATATGAGACATAACACATGGCATGAATTTGAAGGCTACATTAGGTAAGGCTTACATGTACAATCTAACTAATAAAACAAGACAATAAATAATTAAGAAGTCATCCTGTTTTGTAAATAGCAATTTTCACAGAAAAGCATGAATGTTTTGGAGAACACAAAATGCTAGAGGCTAAAAAATGCAAGATAGGAAGTCTATCAAGACTATCTTCAAAGCTCAATCAACCACACCCATTATACAACAATAGAACATTTCATTGTCAAAATACATAATGCACCTTT
Source organism: Xestospongia muta (assembly GCA_963693285.1). Classification (NCBI taxonomy): domain Eukaryota; kingdom Metazoa; phylum Porifera; class Demospongiae; order Haplosclerida; family Petrosiidae; genus Xestospongia; species Xestospongia muta. The sequence goes on along the minus strand of OY848917.1, from coordinate 10,666,531 downwards.
ACATGTTACACCAGCACTTTTGCTTATTGTATTATATCAACTATCTATATTTAGTATCTGTGTTCCAACTGTAGTTTTTCACCACTACTCACTGTACTGTCTCTCTTAGCACCTAGAACAGAAATATTGAATAATTGTAATATAATAACACTATAACTAATACCTCTTTTTAGCCTCTGTGCTCTAACTGTAGTATTTTCACCACTACTCACAGTATTATCTCTCATATCACCTAGAACAGAAATATTGAATAATTGTAATATAATAACACTATAACTAATACCTCTTTTTAGCCCCTGTGCTCCAACTGTAGTTTTTTCACCACTACTCACTCCATTATCTCTCGTATCACCTAGAACAAAAACATTGAATAATTGTAATATAATAACACTATAACTAATACCTCTTTTTAACCTCTGTGCTCCAACTGTAGTCTTTTCACCACTACTCACAGTATTATCTCTCGTATCACATAGAACAGAAATATTGAATAATTGTAATATAATAACACTATAACTAATACCTCTTTTTAGCCTCTGTGCTCCAATTGTAGTTTTTTCACCACTACTCACTGTATTATATCTTGTAGCACCTAGAGCAGAAATATGGAATAATTGTAATATAATAACACTATAACTAATACCTCTTTTTAACCTCTGTGCTCCAACTGTAGTCTTTTCACCACTACTCACAGTATTATCTCTCGTATCACATAGAACAGAAATATTGAATAATTGTAATATAATAACACTATAACTAATACCTCTTTTTAGCCTCTGTGCTCCAATTGTAGTTTTTTCACCACTACTCACTGTATTATATCTTGTAGCACCTAGAGCAGAAATATGGAATAATTGTAATATAATAACACTATAACTAATACCTCTTTTTAACCTCTGTGCTCCAACTGTAGTCTTTTCACCACTACTCACAGTATTATCTCTCGTATCACATAGAACAGAAATATTGAATAATTGTAATATAATAACACTATAACTAATACCTCTTTTTAGCCTCTGTGCTCCAATTGCAGTTCTTTTCACCACTACTCACTGTATTATCTCTGGTATCATCTAGAACAAAAACATCAGAATAATTATAATACAATAACACTATGACTAATACCTCCTTTTAGTCCAACTATAGTTTGTTCACTACTACTCACTGTACTATCTCTTGTAACACCTAGAACAGAGGTATAATATCAGAGGTATAATATCAGAATATAATACAATAACACTATAACTAACACCTCTTTTTAGCCTCTGTGCTCCTTCAGGTGGTTGCTTGTGGTTCTCTTGTTTGTCTTTTAACTTTGTAGCTTTCTTTAGCTCTCTTGTTTCCTTTTGCTCCTCTTTCAAGGCTTCTTTTTCTAGTTTTTCTTTTTCTTTTTCCCTCAATATTCTCCGATTCTCCTCACTTGTAGGAATTCTTGCAGAAGTCTTAGGTTCTAGTTGTGGAAATTGTATTGTAGGAACAAAATGTTTAATTACTTTAGAGAGTCCACTAGAATAATCTAAATTGTTAAACTCAGTAGGTGTTGTTGACAAGTGAGAAGATGATTCATGATCATTAGCTATTGATGTGAAATGGTCATCCACTTCTTCATCAGATAAAAATACAGAAAGGTCTTTGCTACATAAAGGTAGATCATAATCATCCCAAGAATGTTGCTCTTGCATTGGTACTGGTGAAGATTCTAGTGGAAGTTCTTGATGTATCTCAGATATTCTCCTTGAAGATCTACAACATGTAGGAGTAAAGAGGAGAATAAAATTTAGTCCAGACCTCTGACAAAGAGAGCTAGGAGGACACTCTGGTAACAATGCACTACGATTCAGAGGATATATGACATTCCTTTAAACCATGCACAGGAAAATAATTGTGAAAAAGTAAAATGGGTAACAATTTTACCAGGGTTGTTTGTAAGATAGTCATAGCATTCTTGCTTCCAAAACTTTTTTAATGGACCAAAGCACCCTTTGTCCAATGGTTGGGTTTTGTGGGAAGAGTGAGGAGGAAGACAGAACATTATTACACCTTCTTGAGCAGCCTTTTCAATGGCAAGAGTATCAAAGTGAGAGGAATGATCATCTAGTAGTAGTAGTAGAGGCCAAACTGGAGGGGTATAAGCTAAGAAATGATGTCAGAACTACAGATGGAAAAGGTTAGAATCAATCCATCCACTATTTGATAATCTATACATTGTTCCTGCTACTTCTCCTTTTGTTAGTTCAGGTTTGAGAGTTTTTCGATGAAATATCACCATTGGGGGCATGGCATAGCCTGCTGCATTGCAACGTGACACAACTGTAATTCTTGATTTATCACCAGTTGTGGTAGCCACAGGATGTTTAGTGCCTCTTTAGCTACTACTTTAGGTGCTAGTGGGTCAAGTGGCATTCCAGTTTCATCCATGTTGAAGATGTTACACGGCTTTTCAATGAGAGTTTTTGCAATAAGAGTTTCTTCCAGTAAGTCAAAATAATGACTGATAATGTCATGTCTAGTACCCACAGAACATACGTAGAAAACTGGCTCGTTTGTTTGCAAAGTCAAGTCAGAATATCTTTTTCTAAATTATGCCCACCAACCAAAGGAAACTTTAACATCTTTTCCTTTTTCATTGACAAGTTGTTGTACTATCTCAATAATCTGCATTTTCGTCCTTGAATAGCCAATATCTGAACATCGTTGAATAACATCTACTAACTGCTCTTCCTCCTCTTTAGTCAAGTGACTTTCTGGGCCACTTTTAGTGCCAAATGCCACCCGACCACTGATTTGGTCTTGTAAGGTAGACTTAGGAACACAGTACATTTCAGCAGCTCTTCTCACTGATTGTCCATCCTGTGTTACAGCCAGATATGCCTTGTGGAGCCTCTGATCATCCCATTGCTTGTACTTTTCTGATCTTCCTTTATGATGAAACAGTTACTAAGTGAAAAGAAATTTCAACTCTTACTAGTTGTAGCAATTAGAGATTGTTGACCACCCTTTGGTAAAAATTTGTTTCTTAAAATCCGAGCCTTTAATGAGTCCACTTGCATGATACTGACTAAAAAAATCATAACACACACCATTAATGAACACACACAGCACGACTGCACCCAACACACTTGCTTCGTCTCTTATCTTCTTTCTAGCACAATTGCACGTGCTGGCTATAAGACAGTAGGAGGGGTCCGATCATTGATATCTGAAGCAGCAAGATTCTGGTAAGAATAACTAGACAACTGCTGGGTTTTCTTTTTTCTATTTTGCTGTCGAAAGAGTAGATAGGTAGACCAATATATTAGTAGTTTAGTTGAATCTGATCAGCCACCTCGAGGTGATTAGTAGACGGTGTCCGAGAATTGAACGTTTTATTCAATTATAGCTCTGTCCGACTTTTGACTTTGGTGACTTTTTGTTGACATTTTAAATCCATTTCACTTTAGTTTTTGTATGCTTAAGTTATTTGCTCAGTTCTACCCAAATATATCTGCAAAGAGTTTTGGAAACTGTTTTGCATTGCGTACTGATGTCCGTCTAATGGGCGTGACTGATTATCAGTTATCTACTCTATTACGAAGAGCAACTTGTAGATTTATGGAATTAAAACTGTTCAAGACACACACCAATAAGAGTGCTCTTGTATCTATGGACTCAAACATTCTCTTAATACAATGGACTACAGACTCACAACAAGAGTCTTAACTTACACAAAGTTGTAAGCAACCAGCGATATTGACAATGTCTGTTTAATAACGGATAAAAATGCTTCACTTATAACACAATGACAGGTCTCTCCAACACCTACAGGGTGAATCCTGGGACATTTATTGAGGAGAAATAACTTACAGGCCAGAAATGAAGAGATTCCAATTGGGACAACGTTTGTTTTCTAGCAAGACTAGTAAGATAGACAATAATCAGGCTGAGATTCAAGCTTATTACAAAGCCATTTGAAACAAGCCAGAAGGATCTGCTGTACAACAATTTTCAGAGCTTATTTTGCAAATATTTTAAATGTGATAGATTCACAAGTCCATCAGGTTTTGTTTAATTATTAAATCTAATTAGAGAATGCTTACTTTTTAAGTGATGTAGTGAAGCTATAAAGGAATATACAGGACAATACTTGTAAACATATAATATTCTTATAAGTATAATCAGCCACAACGTAGGTTCTTCTAAAACTCACAGATGGTACTACAGTTAAGAGTGATGTTAAAGGACAAGGATATACACTTTAGAAATAACACCAATAAAGATGATAACAATCCATATTCATCACATTTTTATGCAGTAATAAATAAGAAGAAAGAGAACAATTGATCACCAATATATTCTGTTGCAATTATGAAGCAAGCTTCAACCAGATGTGAACATGCACTCTAGACTAGAAGTAGTTGTACTTGTTACTATGGCAACATCTTCTAAACATGGTTGTCTTATATATATAAGTGAGTTGACAAATGACTGATTTTCTGCGGATAAGCTGTGATATCTACAACAGTACAGGCTGCAACACATGTACTACCATATTTACCAGAAACTTTTCAAAATGCTTGTAATAGACAAAAAAATTGCAACAAGTATGTAAAATATAGTCTTACATAGTTATTATGTTTAAACTCAATAAAACGTTTTGTAACAAAATATACTAGTACACAAGTATAAATGAGAGCTAGTATATAAATCGTAACAGTCATCACGCATATAGTTTCTGAGTAACTTCTTAAAGAAAAAAATTAGTGTATAAAACACATTATGAACAGTGCTGTTTCATTTTTTTATTTATTTACTTTTAATTAGTTTGATGTCGTTTATGTCCTTTGAATAATATTTTGAGTTAATTATAGTTAGTTTTTGGATCTTAAACAACATTTTAGTTAGTTATAGTTAGTTTTGAACCTTCAATGATATTTGTAGTTATTTTTAGTTAGTTCTTTGCCCATGAACAATATTAATTTTGCCCTTTAACAATGTTTTAGTTAGTTATAGTTATTTTTTTCTTGTATTATAAATATTTTAGTAATAATGTAGATAAAGTGATGGGTAGTATCACCTGACAAACAGTCTAAAGTTAGTAGATTATTCAGCATCCTTATAGACTATAGACCAAGTTATACTTTGCACTAAATATAGCAAACTTTATTGCATGTGCTAGTGGAAGACGAATTTAATTGAATGAAGGTAATATAGAAATAAATGTATTAGTAAAAGAAAAGCTTGAATAATAACTAGTTTGTAGATCTGTCTAGACATTTCAATTTAACATATAATATTCATCATTTATCTACATTAACTAAAACCTAATTATATTATGGTTTAACTTTGTATGCTTCAATTACCTAGCAGAGTTTTTAGGTAGGTAAAGTTAATTATAGTTAGTTATAGTTAGTTTTGCTCTCTTCAGGAAATAATTTTAGTCAGTCATAATTAGTTTTACCATCTATCACACTAATTTTAGTTAGTTATAGTTAGATAATGAAATTATAAATAGACTAAACTAAAAGAGTTTTAGTTTTAGTTATAGTTAACTAAAACAACACTAATCATAAATAAAACAGACTTGTTGGAAGCTAACATATGATCATTGAAAACATAGCAGATATATATATGACATGTTTGATAGCATATTTAAAGCAACATTACACGAAATAAATGCAAATCATTCTTTTACTCACCATGTCTATTCACTCTCTCTGGTAAGACATAACAGGAAGTGATGTCACACCATATTGTTTATATTAGCACCCAATCATCCATGTCATCTATGGAATAATTATTACTCTGCGACTAGAAACGAACAGGCTGGAAGGAATTATGATGTCAACTATTGTCTTATGTCTTACAGTTGGTGTACTAATACCGTTACTGGCTAGGTCTGATGATCCTCCCCCATTACCTGACACTGGTAAGTTTTGAAAATTAATTAATGTATTATTTATATATACTTCTATAATACAAGGAGTGCGATTGTATGGAGAATACAATAATATATCCTATCTAAATAATTCCATGATTCCTGCAAATCATTTCTATGAAGATGATCAAAACAATGATTCATTAAATGATACCTTGTGGTGTCAAAGTACAAGAAATGAGTCTGATATTGGAGTTTGGTATTTTCCTAATAGTAGTCAAGTGTCTACAATAAGTGTCTCATCACCGTTATATTCTTTGCACATGTCAGGACAGATTGGACTATATTATCGTGACTTTAGTATAGCTATTGATGAGGGTATTTATAGATGTACCATACCAGATGAGTATAATGTAACTCAAACATTGGTGATAGCACTGTATAATCTGAGTACTTACAAAAACAATAGTGAGTTTAATTGAATTAACAATCCATAATAGTTTATTCATGTGTTCAGGAGGACCTAAAATCACTGAAATTACATTCAAGACATTATTATTGAAGAGAGATGATTCAGCATTCCTGGTATCTTTCAATGTTACAAATGGAACAGCTACATATATCAATTGTACACTAAATGATACTTTGATCTATCCCAATATTACACAGACTATTCTCTCATATCAATTACCAACTAAAATTTTAGTAGAGCTTCTATTTCAATCAAGAGATGAAGGATGGTACAATTGTTCTGTATCTAACACTAGAGTTGATAACAAGTACTACAATGTTACAGATCAAGCCTATCCTGCTCACAGTGATATATATGTTAAAGGTATGTACAAAAACACAAGACAGTGTAATGATCATTAATGTATTATAGTTACTACGAAACCAGTAAATGTCACAGCAAAGTGGCTCAATTTTTCTGATGTTCTAGTGACATGGTCTCTACCAGTTAATAACAATCCATTAATAAATGGTTATGAGGTGTTCTATGGAGTTTCTGATTGTGATTGTAAAACATTCAACATAGGAGTAACCAACTATACTGAACTGATCATCAGTGGTTTATGTAGGAGTCAAAACTATAGTTTCTTTGTGGTTTCACATTCAAATGAGGAATATACACTTCCAAGTGAATGGAGTGATGTGTTTACACTCAATGCAGGTAACTATCAAATGTCATAATTCATATTGTTGTAGAAATTAATATACCTGTTCCAGTTGAGGTTTAGTGGAATTCAATTATGAAACGTCATCAGCCTAATTTGGGGGTGGTGTCATAGTTTCAATGTTTCACATGGTTCCTTGCAGTTGTTTCTTCTTAATCTATATTACTTTCTACTAAAGGCAGTTCCGACAGATTTTGAATTTTAGAGTTGGAGAACGCTTACGTGAACGTTTATTAATTATATACACAAGTACGCCTTATGACGGAATGAGAAGAACACAACTTCTTAATTTGGGAGTTCTGGTAATTGACTTTTCTAGATGTCCAGCCATGATATTTTTGATTAAATGTGCAGACTTTCAAAGCATTTTGAATGGTGAAAAACGTTTCTCTCTAGCCTATTCCTAGCCATAGTTATAATACTGAGTTAGTGTCCATTCTTAACATAACAGAGTATATATATGTTATTTAACAAGTAATTCAATACTTACAGGGATGGATATTTATGGAATACAAAGTTCATGTCAATTACTCACTGTATAATATGTTGCTTTGTATTAATACAACATACCAACAAATTATACAGTGAGTAATACACATGAGTTCTAGATTCCATAGTAATCTTCTGACGTAAGATACAAATTGGATTAAAATTGATCAGTTTAAATAAAAAGATTACCATTTATAGTGATACTTTTAAAATTGCTTTATTTCTTTCATTATATAACCATCATTGACATTACTAATTGGCCACAATGAAGGTAAGTTATTACAAAGTTATAATTCAGGGCTTTAAATTTGTTTCATTTCTTTCACAATATAAGTCAATGAAGTGATCATATCATTAGTTAATTCAAAAGAGACATCAACAACAGTTCTAGAGCCATCTCCAAGTTGTCAATCAAAAGAACTTAGTTTTAAAGAACTGTTGTCATCAACAGAAATTATTATTGTTGTAGGATTTCTACTTTTCACTAATATCATCACTGTTATTCTGTTATTTTTAAGCTGCTTGTGTTTTCTAAGATCTAGAAGAAAACATGTAAAAATGTAAGTGCTAAAATTAATTTTAAATGTTTTCCATATTGAATAATTCCAATTTAAGGAAAAGAATGTATTTGTCATACCTTTTTAGTGACATAACGAAACCAGTAAGAGAATATACAGGACAATACATGTCACCAAGGTAAATATGTAATGTTGTTATAAGTGTTAACAACTACAATGTTGATTCTTACAATACAGAGATGATACTACAGTTGAAAGTGAGTTAAATGACGTGAATCCACACTTAAGAGATAATAGCAATGAATACGAATTTGGATCACATGTTTATGCAGTAGTTAATAAGAAGAAAGATGACAATGGATCTAAGCCTGCTCAGTCACTACAAAATAGTTTACAACCGATTTATTCTATGGCAACTGCTGTAGAGACAAATGATGATGAGATGACAGTTCAGTTATCTGAAATATGTTACGTGAATATAAATAAAGATTAACTACCTTTATTAAGGAAACTGTTGAAACATTAACGTTAAATTTAGAGAACATTATTTTTAGCTGTTTACTTTAATAGCAGTGTGATACAGTGTGATTTTAAAATATACATGTAATTACCAAGTGTGAACATATTTTGGTTTATTGTTCTGAGATCATCTATTATAAAAGTACATATGTACACAATACTTTAAAATTGTGTTGCCTTATCAAACTTGTTATTTATTATCTCTTTTGAACAATATATTATGGTTATACAAATTGCATGTATGCAGCAAATTGTTGGATGCAAGCTGAAAGAAACTCACGTTGTTTTGATTATATGAATATAGGTACTGTAGGCTTTAGTGTTTACGTCGACAATCAATTCTATAGCAGAGTACAATTCTTACTTTTATTTGCATTAAATAAATTACATGTAGCCTGTATAATCCCATATAACTAAGTTAATATGATCATTTTAAATGTCTATTAATGAAGATACTATATGTTTGAACAGAATGAAGTTTTATAGAGTTTTTATTAGTGTTAGTTATAAAGTGTATATTAGCTGATTTGGCATTCCTTATGTCCTTCAATGGAACAGCAACATATATCACTTGTACACAACTGATACTTTGATCTATCCCAAGTACATTATTAAATTCTATTCTGTGTATATATCAAGACATATCTTGTGACCAAAGTATAATTAATTTTGAGGGTATTTATACATTTTAATATATATGTGTATGTCTGTATAATATATATATATATATATATATACACAATTATACATATATAATATTATAATAAAATTCATGAAATAAAAAATTGAGATTAGCCCAATAATTTTAGTATATATACTTATATATACCAAATATTATTGGACTAATAAGAAATATATATACCACAATGCATATAGAGTAACTTGTTTTAATTGTGTTATCTTATATGCTTAATAAACTTGTTCAGGGCTCACATAAGGCTATATACAAGTTTACACTTGTTACTATTGAACCTTCTCCTTAGCTTTTGTCAGGAGGAGCTTTATGTATCAGTGAACTAACATTGAAGATGCTGCTAAGACTAAGTGTTGTTGTGAGTGGCTTTTGGAGTTGTGCTGAACACAATGCATTTTTGATATAAAGGTCTTTAACCCTATTGTGTACTCTCAGTGCAAAGTCTCTCTTACTGCTTGTTATAGGAAACATGAACAGGCAAAGAAGAGAATTTGTGATGTTGAACATCGATGTTTTAATGCATTGTCCATAGATGGAGGTATGGACCCTATTACCACCACTGTTTATAAGAGAATAGTCTCTCATATCTCCAACAAACATAACAAACAGTACAATGTTGTGATGAATTGGAATAAACAAAATGTCATCTTAATTACTAAATTCTACCATAATTTGTCCATATAGGTCTCATACTTCTTTGCTAAAATAAAAAAAAGAAAATTAAAAAAGTATAAGTACTAAAGTTAATTTGCTAATAATTTCCCAAGTCCATCAAAGTTAATTGCAAATATTTTAAATGTGGTGGATTCTGTATTTCACAAGTCTATCAAATTTGTGTAATTATTAATTCTAAGTAAAGAATGCTGACATTGTAATGATGATGACATAGATGTAATAATATATCTAGACATTGTAATGTCATATTATGTATGCGTCACCATTGTGTATGAACCATTAGCAATCTGCTATATATGGCTTAGTGTTCGACTGCTTCAGCAAAATATTAGCATAGTAATCCACTTCGGCTGTTGTTCATCTACTCATGTAGGAAGTAGAAATTTATATATATATATATATATATATATATATATTAAGTGATGTATTGCTGTATTTGAAAGGTGTCAAGCAGTCATGCAGATAGACCTGCTCTGTTAAAATAGACTAGTTGTTTACATAGTCACTTGAGATGCATGAATCTGTACATTATACTTTTAGTAACATAGCAACATATACTGTTTTAATTACTCTAAAACAGCACAGCTTTTATAAATAATAAATGATTTCTCAAAAATTGACTTGGTAGTATAATAATTTTTACAGACTCTCTACAAATAAATAAATAATTTATATTTATAAGATAGTGTACATAAATATCATCGTATGTGTTCGAAGGATATATCAACCAGAAATGATGGAGGTTTTGTGGAATTTTATTAATTAATACAACTTAGTAGTGACGTCACGTCATGTTGAAAACTGCATTCACTTCATACGTGGTAGGTAGTTTACCAATTTCCTGAACAGCTAGCGTTCTAGTTCTTACGTATTTTAAGCGGAACTGCAAGATATATCAATGGTACAAACTATGCATTTCTCCTGGATTTTTTAAAATTGTAATCAAACAATGATTTATGCAGCTTATGGTATTAAACTGCTAGAAATCAACCTAATATTTCATTAACTAGCATCTATATATGTAAAGTAACAGAAGAGGAAAAATACAAATAGTCGACAATACTTTTTACACCATCTACTTAATAAATGTACATTTCATGTACAGTTTGAAAAGAAGAAGAAAAATCAGACATGTTATGTGCTTGTTCTTTTATTTCCACTAAAGTAAACTTGGTCTGCTGCCAAAATAGAAGCTTGTAGTTTCACTAATGAGTCAAGACAATGCAAATAGTTTTCTCCTTTTTATTTCATCTAGGAACTGTGTCAGTCTAGAATTTGTTCCATTAAGTGAGAATGAGAAACAATTTTGTAATGTTTGCATCAAAATCGGATCAACAAGAAATATTAACACTGCAACATAACTACTTTATAGTAACTTTTAATTCATTAACGTAGACTTTCTACAAGCGTGTAATTATAATATGAATAATTAATAACTTTGTTCCTGGGTTAAAGTCACGCCCAAATTTTACTAGCAGGAAAAGAGGTTATGAATAATAAATAATCTGCGAATAGCTACATGCAAACTATCAGGATTGTCATAAATTATGTCAGCTATCTTCTTTTATCTTACAGTTGCTGTAGTAATACCATTTCTGGCCAGGTCTTATGATCCTCCTCCATTACCTCACACTGGTAAGTTTTATAAAGGCATATAAACTATTACTTATAAAAATGCAGGAGTCCAATTGTATGGAGGATACAATAAAACATCTTACCCAAATAATTCCATGATTCCTGCAAATTATTTCTTTGATCGTGATGTAAACAGTGATATGTTAATTGATGCCTTGTGGTGTCAAAGTGCTATAAATGAGCCTAATATTGGAGTTTGGTATTACCCTAATGGTACTCAAGTGTCTACAGTAGATGACTCATTACCATTACATTCTGTGCATATGTCAAGACAGATTGGACTATATCGTGACTATGGGATTAATAATTTTGAGGGTATTTATACATGTGTTATACCAGATGAACATAATGTAAATCAAACATTAATGGCATTACTGTACAAGAAGTCTACTTACGAAGCAAACAGTGAGTTAAGTTGACTTAAGTATCAATAATAGTTTTATTAATGTACAGGAGGACCTAAGATCACTGAAACAACATTCAAGTCATTACTATCTTCCAGAGATGATTCAGCATTTCTGATATCCTTCAATGTTACAGATGGAACAGCAACATATATCAATTGTACACTAAATGATACTTTGATTTATCCAAATGTTACACAGACTATTCTCTCATATCAACTACCAACTAAAATTTTAATAGAGCTTCTTTTTGAATCAACAAATGAAGGATGGTACAATTGTTCTGTATCTAATTCTAGAGTTGAGGACAAGTACTACAATAGTATGAATCAAGCCTATCCTGCTCACAATAATATTTATGTTAAAGGTATGTCCAAAACACAAGATAACTTTATGATCATTAATATATTAAAGTTGCTAGGAAACCAATAAATGTCACAGCAAAGTGGATCAATTTCTCTGATATTCTAGTGACATGGTCTCCACCAGTTAATAACAATCCATTAATAGATGGTTATGAGGTGTTCTATAGAGTTTCTGATTGTGATTGTAAAAAATTCAGCGTAGGAGTGACCAATTTCACAGAACGAATCATCAGTGGTTTATGTAGTACTCAAAACTACATGTTCTTTGTGGTCTCATATTCAAATGATGAACATACACTTCCAAGTGAATGGAGTGATATCACTACACTCATTGCTGGTAACGTTACAAATTTTATAATTTAAACTTTCAAAATTGCTTCATTTTTTAAAACTATATAAGCCAACAAAGTGACACCATCACCAGTTAATGAAATGAAAATATCAATATTGACATCATCAATTGGCGCCAATGATGTCACAATGTTCGATGTAGGTAAGTCTTTAAACTGTCATTATTCATGCTTTTAAATTGTTCGATTTCTTTCACTATATATGACAATGTAGGAAGATCATTGTCAGTTCATGAAATAAAGCCTTCATCAATGTTGTCATCAATCAATGAAATGACATCATTTGTAAAATCAAGTGACTGTAATTTTAAAGAACTGTCGTCATCACAGCCAATTATTATTGGTTCGGGATTTCTACTTTTCACTAATCTTATTACAGTCATTGCATTCACTTTAAGCTGCTTATATATCCTAAGATCTAGAAGAAAGCAAAAAACAAAGTTAATGTAATTATTTTCAATTAAAGAATAAAATGTATTTGTCACACTTTTCTAGTGACATAATGATACCACATAGAGAATACACAAGACAATACTTGTCATCAAGGTAAACATGTAATGTTGATATAAGTGTTAAAACCACAATGTTGATTCTTACAATACAGAGATGTTACTATCGTTGAAAGTGAGTTAAATGGTGACAATCCATACTTAAGAGATAATACGAATGAAGAAGAATGTATGAATCCATATGCAACACATGTATATGTGGCAGTCAATAAGAAGGAAGATGACAATGAATCTAAGCCTGAACTATCACCAGACAATATTTTACCACCAATATATGCCAATTTAATTGCTGAAGTGAAGACTGATGATAACATGACAGTTCACTTATCAGAAAGTGATTATGTGAATATAAAAAAGAAATAACTAGCTTTATTGTAAAAATGCTTGAAACCTTATTGTTATATTTAGAAGAACATGTCCTAGCTTTTAACTTTAATACTCAAGTTTAATACAGTGTGATTTTTTGATTATTTTTTCTAAAATCAGATATCATAAATTAAAGTTAGTAAATAAGATTGGTTGATTTAACTAATACATGATTATACAGGTTGCACTTGAGAAAACTATTTAAAGCAAGAAATAAACATAACACTGTTTTCATGACAAATGTACTATGAAATTGACAGTTTATGTTGCTAATGGTTAGAACTATTTATGATGTTTTATCCTTAGTAAGAAAGTTTACCTTGCTGACAAGTATGAATTTCAATCAACCATCATATTAATCATAAAGAAATCAGTGTACCAGGCAAGGTACAAGTAAACTTGAATGATAATGATAGCACAACAGTAATAATGAATAATTTACTCTAGATCATAGATTCAGCAAAAGCTCACATTAAGCAAGCAACAACTTAACAAAGCTTTTACAAAGCTGAGTGTGCTAATATTAGATAAATAGTGTAACATTGAATACTGCTGCTGTAATCTTTCTACAAGAAATAATATTTCTTTAAATACAGTAGTAAACAGCATGCTTTCCAGTATTGTTGCCTTTATGTATATAATGTACAATACTTGTAATGAGATAAGGTTATATTAAGTCATTTTAATCCATTCATAAACATTATTTGGTTTGCATGCATCCACACGAAATGCCAATAAAAACATTATATGTTGGTTCTACCTTTAATATTAGCTACATAAACAGTAGTACATTAGTAATCTAAACAGTGTTATGTTTAGTTTTTTCAATAAAATAACTTTGATACATTTAACCTGTAAAAATATATATTGGTTATATCAGCTAATCCAATATTTATTCAGTGATATGCACACAAAGTATTATCTTTATGTAAGCAACATAATTGACTACCTTTTATTTCCCAAGCAAATACCATTCTTTAAATTATTCACTATCATGCTTATATATACATTACTATAACAACTGACAGTGCCTTATAAGGTTACACATGTATAATTACTTCAGCTCTACACCTCCAAAGCATAACGTTATGGATTTCCTGTTCAGACAAAGATCTTTGTTCTTGCGGCTATAAAAGCAAGTTGTCAGTAAACTAAACCATTGTATAGTTGTTGTTTTGTATACCTCTTTAACTATTTCTAAATTATGGATTACATATGTTTTGTTGTATTTATTATTTATATAAATTGCAAAAAGAATGATGTTACAAAGTTGTTATCAAATGATTGTTTTAACATTGTGTTATGAAAATATTTGTAAATCCTTTCACTCACATGTGAGTGAAATAATTGACAAATAACTTTGTGACAACTTAGTCTTTCATATAGCTGTATAACAGCAAAGACAGATTTCTTCTTTTATCTTCTCTTATTCTTCCATGTAATAACTCTGGTTAGTCTGTCATTGAGTTCACTGGAAGTACAATAGTTAGTTACCAGATTCTTCTTTTCAATTAAAGAAGGGGCTACATAAGACTAATCCCAACAATAGTCCACCTAAAATATACTATAATGACAAATTGTTTTATTTGAAATACACACACACACACACATATACACAATTATGCAAATTTGAGCTTGATTTTTAGAATAGATCAATTTGCTAGAACCTGATGGAAGAGTAGACGTCTGACTGGTTGCTTCTCTGGTTGGGTAACACAGTGTTGGTTTTATGTTTGACTATTCCAGTCCTTTTCACTTAATGTTTATGTAAAAAAATTCAAACTATAGTGTAAAATACACAAGACAATATTATATCTGTAATGATGTTTAATGAAGTGTTCTATGGTGTTAATGATTGTGATTATAAAGCATTCATTGTAGGAGTGACCAAATATATTGAACTGATAATCAGTGGTTTATGTAATATTCAAAACTACAGTTTCTTTATGGTATCATACTCAAATGAGGAACATACACTTCCAAGTGAATGTTGTGTTATCATTACACTCATTACAGGTAAATATTATCAAAATGTTCTTTAAAATTGCTTAATTTCTTTCATTATATAAGTCAGCAAATTGACACCATCACCAATGTCATCAACGTTTACATCATCAATTAGCATCATTGATATCACTGCTGTTGAAGCAGGTATGTTGTCAAACTGTCATATTTCATACTTTTAAAATTGCCTCAATTTTAATTATATAACTCAATGAAGTTGCATCATCAGTTAGTGAACTAAAGCTGTCATTTTATCATTATTATTGTCAATCAATGGAATGACAATATTATTAAAACTATGCAACTCCAAGTTCTCAAACAAGCAAATGTAATTTTGAAGAAATGTTGTCATCATGTCCTATTATTATTGTAGTGGGTTTTCTATTTATTATTAACCTCATCACTGTCATTGTGTTTATTATTAGCTGCTAATGATTTTTAAGATCTAAAAGGAAATATAAAAAATCCTAAGTATTTTATTAATTTGAAAATAATTTCCTACATCCAAATTGTTTGTGTAATTATTAATTTCAATTAAAGATGCATTTGTCATACTTTTCTAGTGATGTAATGATACCACAAAGAGAATATACAGGACAATACTTGTTATTAAGGTAAACATGGATTGTTGTTATAACTGTTATCAACCATTATGTTAATTCTTACAATACAGAGATGGTACTACAGTTGAAAGTGAGTTAGATGAAAATCTACACTTAGGAGATAATAAAAATAATCAATCTGTATCTGACAAATCTTTATGCAGTAGCTAATAAGAAGAAAGACAGCAATAGATCATAGTGTGCTCAGTCACCATAAAACAACTTCTGTCGCTTTAAAACTCATTTTCTAGAATAGTAATATTTTTGTTTATAGTTTGTTCATTAGGTACGTCTACGCTGGTTAGGCATGTAAAAGTTACAACATCATTGTTTAGTCAGAATTGATTTTTATTCAGTTCAAAGGATACACTGATAGGTAGACTTTTATGGGTTGCTTCGGCAGTAACAACAAGGACACCACATGCATTAGGACAGTACTGAACTAGAAGAGAAATGGCAAACCTATTTTTATCATCCTAATCCATAAAGAATATATCCTCTTAGATTGACCTAATCTGGGTGAGGTGAGGATCTGTTCAATATTGTCTTAAATCTACTAACCACTATGTAACTTTGTGTTGCAAAATACAATGTCACTTTTAACAAACAACAATGTTGCTCTTTTGTTTTTCTACAAACAATGCTCATTTGCTTTCAAGTCACAACGTAGCTTAAAATAATTTTATAAATTTTCGGGCAGAGATTATGTTATGGATCATGGTGATTAATTTTGATGTATCTTTGTCACACCTACGAGTAAGTGCTACAAAAATGTTACACTCTGTAGAAGTTAGCAACATCACATATTTATAGCTTAAGACTGTGGTATGCATTATTGCACTTATGTGCAGTATCATTTGAATGTTCTGCTGCTGCAGACGCCTATTAAATGTTCCTTCACCACATGATACTGCTCCAAGGAAATTTGTGTTGTTATGAATATGAAGCTGCACTGGAATGAAGTGTGAAGGTCTGTGGTTATTTGTAAGAAGCATACATACAACCTACAATATGTTAAAAGGTTTGAAATATTTTTGTCAATATGTTACTTCACCTTGTATGATACAGTTGTTGTGGTGTCTATTATATCTTTCAGTCCCACTAGGGTCAGTTTAGCATTGCTGAGTGACATCAAAATATTGTCATTTACAATATCAAATAAATCGTTGCCAGTAGGCAATGATGTAGTTATTATATCAATTTGTGATTCATCACAAGAAGAAAAAAATACTTGTATCACAGTCCGGATGTTTAGGCAGCAATAGCAAACATTAGTTGTGGTGTGTAGTATACTCTGCTGAAAACATTAAGCAGATGTATGAATTTTTAACATTGGAATTGAATTAGTTATTCAATTATTGATTGTGCCACAAGTGCTTATTTTGCTGTATATGAGACTCTCTTTGGCTTAAGGTTGGTCTATAAGCCCAATATAACTTCATGGTTTCCAATGAATATTCACATTTTAAACTTTCAAAGATTTAAGTACAAATTTGATCTACACAAGCATCTGACTCATATTAAATTACAAGCTTGTTCCTCTTTAAAGTGTAACAAAAAAGCATGTCATTTCTACAATCAAGTCTAGGTAGCGAACAGCTAAACAATTTCCTTAAATGTAATTAGTAAAACAAAAGATATAAATTTAAGATATGAAGGTGACAACACAATTGAGTATATTAAAATATTAAATTCTGTAATTAAACTGATCAACTTTCATTACAAGAGATGACATAAATGAAATTTATAAAAGTCAGTATTCATTTGACGATTTTAGATAAATGTGGTACAAGTTGTAGTGAACACTGACAACATAGTGGACCAGAATTTAAAGAAACATGATGTTCAGCCTGTAAAATGAAATAAACACTAAACCAATAATAACAGATGTTAATAGTTGGAGATGACATTCTATTGATAAATATATGTTAAATAAATGTATGTACTATATTCTAATGTAGTGAGCAGCAACTTTCGAGCTTTGCCCAAACTCAATGTAATTTAATATGTAAAAAGACAAAATTAATGTATGAACTACAACTTGAGTCATTAGATATTACTAAACCTTGGGGTGCTTATTTTAGTGTTTTTTGACTGAATTTGCATACATTATGTGAAATGATTATTTACCAAAACAATAGACTCTTTAAACATACAACAACCAGTAGTCATCAAAGTTCTACCACACAGTACACAGGATGGTTTATTCACCTAATAAAAGAAAAGCACATTCACTAGCACATGCAGTTATAGAACAATATACAAAAAAATGCATGTCCAATAAGCAAACAACTTATAATTTAAAATGTTGAAAGGTTGACAATCCATTAAATAAAGTTGATAGATACTAAGATGATTAATAATAATAATAATGTGCTTGCATTAAAAAGAATATTATTATTTGTATTCATAAAGTACTGACCATAACTGAAGGGACAACAAAGTGCTCATTAACTAGACTTAGAACTTTGGGAACAGTATCATTGAAAAATAACCGCATTTTTGTTCTTGTAATGGCTACATACAACAGATTGTGTTCATCTTCAGGACATTTTGCTAAATTAAGGAATATACAATTCTGGCAATTGTCTTGTTTTATGACATTCTTACTGTAATCAACATTTTCCCCATAATTAGATCTCTCTGCACCCTCTAGATAGTCATCAGTTAGCACAACAATATCAAATTCTAACCCTTTACTTTTATGTGCAGTAGAAAAGACGATATCTATGTGCTATATATGTGTACACAGGGAGACATTAGTACATATAATACTAGATGATACAACAACAAAGTACATACCTGCTACAGAGATATCAACAGCTCTTGATTTAATTTCATCAATTAAACTGGGAATGTTTGTATATGTTAGGCATAACTAATAACAAAAAATACATAAAATGTAAGGCTGGCAGAAAAAAATTAAAAAAATCTAATGGTTAATCTACTTATTATAGGTTAAAATTTCCATATTTTCATGATTATAGCTCGCTTACAAAATTAGTGTTCACAAAATTAATAAACATTTTGGGCGTTCAGTCTCTGATTAATAAGTTGTAGTGGTATGACTACTTATCATTCGTGCATGATTATTATTCACAGTCTTGTCCTGAAGTGACTAACTAATATACATGTAGCTGACTTATTTACTCTATCGTGTTTCTACTATTATTACTAAAAGATCTCGGTTAATCAACTAAACATGTAATAAGAGATAATGCATGGTGTCTAGAATAGGATTTGGAAAGCCAAAGAAAGACTTAAAAAAAGGATCAAAAGAGATCCAATTAACACGTGATGGCTACTTACCAAATATCACCACCTGAGAGTTTTTGCTTCACAAAGCTAGACAATTAATGGCCCAAGTTGTTGGAAGGTTTGATGGATTTAGGCAAGCTTAAGGTTTAGCATTAAAAGATGAGGAAAGCAAAGTTAATATACATTAATTTACACTATGGTGAACACAGAAGACAATATCTTAACAACTTTGTTTAGACTGTCAGTCAAAGACAAGAAGAAATATGAGACTGTGAAGAATAAGTTTGAACATGATTTCATCAAAAAATCCAATTGGATTTATGAGTGAGCTAAGTTCAATCAACATTTACAATTCAGGGGAGAGTCTGTTGATAGTCTTATAACATCATTGTATTCTCTAGTGGAGCACTGTATATGGAACTCTAATTATTAAAATGATCAGAGACAGAATAGTTGTTGGTATATTTACCTCAAGTTTGTCAGAGCAGCTACAACTAGATGCAGATCTAAATCTGCATCTAGTTGTAGCTAGATGCATCTAGAAAAGGCTATTATGAAGGCTAGACAGAGTGAAGTAGTCATTAGTCAAGGGTAAAGGTATCTCAACTCAACCATCTCAGGAAAGAGTTGAAGCTGTAATTAAACCAGTACATCCTTTAGGTCAGAGAGGTGAATACAGAGGAGCTATGTAACAAACAAGAGGTCAACCAAAATGCCATACAAAGCGTCAACCACTTAAGAGGCCAAGTATAGGCAAATGTACCAGATGTGGTAAATTACCGATAAGTTACAGTGTTTAGCCCGTGATGTTGTTTGTCACAAATATAAGAAGAGGAGACACTATTAAATTGGTTACTGTAAACTACCTAGTAAAATAGACTCTATTCAAGAAACACCCACTTCAGATGATTTTTTAGACAAAAATTATATAGAACTGCTTGTACATACTGTTGTTTCATCACTACCAATTAATCCTGATTGTCTAGACTGTTATTGACAAGCTCAAGTATCAGCTCCCAAATCATAACACTTACTGTAGCTAAGGATAACCAGATCATCAAAGAATCAGAGAAGAGTATTTAAGCTATTGGAAGGTGATGAGTAAACTTAGCATTGTGGAAGATTTATTGCTGTTTTTGTAATTGTATTGTTGTTGCTAAATGGTTAAAGGCTGGACCCTCTCTAAGATACATTCTGGATCATCAAGGTCTTCACCACTATCATCAGAGATTCTCTGCAGCACTCTGGTGGCCAAGTGTAACCAAACAAATGGAATCACTTGTTAAGTTATGCCAACAAGGTCTGAAAACCTCTAACAATGTAATAACAGCTTTAAAGGCTATTTCTCTAGATATCGAATCCCCTTCACCACTATAAGTGACAATGGACCTCAGTTTGTGTCCAAGGAGATGAAAGAGTTTGCACAGTCTTATGGGTTTGTACATGTTACAAGTTGCACTCATTATCCTCAGTCGAATTGCCTGGTAAAGACAGTTAAGGGTCTGTTGAAAAGGTAAGAGGATCCTGACAACATTCATCTAAGCTACAAGGCAACCCCTATGCCTTGGTGTGGACTCAATCATGCAGAATTATGAATGGTCTGTACTGGTGTACTATACATCAAAACTCTTTGCATTCTTGTGGTTACATATCAAGAATTTCACAATGCTTGAAAAAAAGTGTTACTATGGCTGTCAACATGGAGTCAGACCTCTACCTCCCTATCCTGATGATGTAGCAATGTGGGCAGACATCCAATGAAGAAAAGTACCAGGTCAGATACTTCAACCACTTGATACTCTTTGATCTTACCTAGTCGAGGCACCTTCAGGACAAATATGAAGAAATCATGGAGATCTTTGAGTTCAACTTGAGAAACTAACTAGTACTCAGTCAGAAACTAGTCCTAGAGTGATTGTTACTCATTCTCACTCAGAAACAACTTGTCCCCCAGAAAGACTAATCTATTAGCTTAAATGGGGTGAAGGAAGGGATTGGGCTATGTTAAATATGTGTATGGTTTGGTATATATTTATTCATATTGTGCTTATTATTATTATGTCTTTGTTACTGAAGCATGCTAAGTGAAGTCTTGACCTTTAGTGATGTGCTTTATGTAAATATCTTTTGAATATACAGTTGAAAGAGATAACGTGTTGAGTAGCAACTAATGTTACACATACCTTTATCTTGTTTCTTAGTGACACATCATTAGTACGCTCTGCGTATTTCATTAGCTGTTGAAGTGCACGATCAGAATGAGAATTTGCAAACTTCTTGATTAGACCATTCTTGATGAGATTCAAATCACCCCTTGTGCATAGTCTATGAATATCCACTAGATAATCAAATCCATAGCCATCTACACCACCAGCAAATCCAAGTTTAACATCTGGTTTTGTTCGGATTGTTTCAACCATTTTGTGAAACAGTTTGAGGTTAGTACGACCTATGTAAGCAACCTGACCTTCTCTTGTACCAGAATATCCACCTACATGTGGTACAAAGATGTATGTCTATTGATAAATATGACTTACCAGATTGAAAGCCACCAGTAAGTGTCTGCACATAAACTCCTTTGAGAGCCTCTAATAGACATGAGGTGCTAAAAGCAATATTGGGACCAAATCTGAAAGACTAGATTTGTATGAAGATAAAAACACAATTCTTGATTGCTGACAAGAAAGATCACAAGTACCTCAGTTAAATAGAATGTGTGAGTTGGTTCTATAGCATCAAGAGCATTCACAGCTCCCCTAGATCCATAGATCTGTTGATAAGGATCTCCAACAAACACTTTAGGACATGTTTGACCTTGAACCACTGAGATTATAGCTATATAATTATTATGTCATATTAGTACAGTATATATTGATTTAATACCTGGAGTTATATCTTGTGCTTCATCAACTAATATACAGTCATAACCTAATATTTGAGGATTCTGTAATTGATAGACTTTGAGATAACCTGTATAAAAGAAACAAAACTGAAATAGCTTAACAATGCACCATCACACAAGTATTGTGCTTTCATTTGATTTACATGTACTCCCATTTTGTCTACACTATCCAACTTCTAAAATTATTAGACCAATTGTGAGGTAACCAATGTATAGTATGTAAATGGTGTCTAACAATAATTTTGTTGAAGAATTTTGGCAAGGTATATAAATATACATGAGAGAGTAATCAAACATATTTAAACAGTTATGACATATCATAACATTACCATCATGTGGCATATATACATCTTTGTCTTTAACATTTTTCATTTTAGACCACAAAGAGCAAGCTTCAGTTACTACCTATAAGTAATAAAATAAAACAATCAACTAATTAAGACAATTAAATATACATAAAACATTGACATAATAATACACACTTCCTGATACAAAAGATACAAGTATTACAATACAAGACCATACCATTTTAGTTAATTTCTGTCGATCAGATGAAGACATTGGTGTATATATAAAACACTCCAAAAATTTGGCTTTAGTTGCTATCTCATTTATCTCAGGAACATGATCTTCAGATATAATAGGATCAGATGATGCCATAAAACATTCCAGTGTTTCCACAATGTATTTAGAATATGATAAGTGATCTAACATTTTTTCATCTTGCTTATTAACAGCCTTTGAAACATAATCTACATTGAAGTTACAATGAAGAAATTTGTGCTTGTACATTGATCTGCAAAATAAATGATATCTCAATATCTTTGTCATAAATATTTAGAATTACTAATAAATATACATCGTAAACATGTTTAGCCAAATAATGATATAGTAATGTAGTTTTAGAATGTCTCCTAAACATTTACTTAAACTAAATTAACAAGTCTATAAATACAAGCTTATCTTTCAATTAAATACAATAGAACTATGAGTACACCTTGAGTATATAATGGAAAAGGAAAATACAGCAAGTATACACTCCATTCATCTCTTCTTTATCAACAAAGTAGGCCGTTTAATTAAAGTATATTAATCTTTTCCTCAGTGCATATATTAAATGGGACTGTATACTCTTACTTTGGTTAAATACTCCTGGGTACACAAAGTGTGATGTAAGTGTTGTTACACTAACCCAGCTGTCCGGAAAGCCAATGAATGGAATGTTTGACATTTAACATTACTCCCAAACACTTTTTGAGCATTTTCCTAAACAGACTTGTTGTAACAAAGGTATAAAAACTTCAAAGTACTGTTTTCACAAGCCAGGTGAACCAAACTAGTTGTTTTCCCAGTACCTAAACAACAAGATTATATTTGTAAAAAGAGTTCTTAGATTATCTTTAATGGTATGGTTATTGTTGTAAAGAGCTATATTTTGCTAAATCTGAAGAAAGCATTAGGGAAAGTTATGCTGCTGCTGCATTTATGTTAAACAACATAAATGTGATAAGGTGTATAGTATACACTAATATAATACCACTTATTTTGATATGAGAAAATCTATATGGAAGAGATGATCTGCAATATTTGTAAATGCACAATTACTATACAAAATGCCATGACTACATTGTATGCAGTTAACAAAATATTTACCAAAGCAACTAAGTATAGTAAATAGCCTGTGCACACATTTTACCAGTAGAAAATTACAATGAACAAAAGTAAATGAGTATGGAGCATATATTACATACCAGCAAAAGCAATAATCTTCCAGACATGACCAGGTAATAGAGGATGTTTGACTATTGCATTTTGTTCTTCAGTTAATGTGACACTTTTGTCACCTCTATCAATAATATTAATTATTATATAACATGTTATTGTTATTAGAAATGATTATACATAAAAATAAAACAAATTTATAATTCAAAAAATCATTCTATAACTGTTTTGGAAGATACTGACTTCACAGTGAAAAACTGATTAGAGTTGCAAGGATTGTATAATTAGTAGCAGTATCTGTGAAAGTCTATTAGTTATAAAATGCTAGAAAACAAGCTAGCAAGATACTGCAAACATTATTAGTCACAGACATTATTATAGCACTCATGGTTAGGGTTAATGAATTCAATGGTTGCTATGTACATCAGTGGTTAAAGGATGCAGTTTCCTTTCATTCATTGTTCTTAAAAGTTGTGTATAACAAGATTTTAAATTGCAAACATGACATACGTATATAATTCTGTGTCATCCAAAATAATTATAGTAATTACTTGGCACACAAGTGCAAACTAAAAGTCTGCTACAACAAATGCAATAGCATTTTTAAGTCTATTATTAGAAAGCAAAATACAATTTGCAATACAGGTGATGTATTTCCCTATATTAAAACAATCATTGCTCAAATATAGGTCTTTTAAGCAAAGTAGGAGGATGTGGTACTCAATTATAAGTAAACATTGGCACAAGTATAATATTACAAACTTTTGTTACCTAAAGAGAAAGTTCTTCAAAATGTAGTAAGTTTGATAATGTAACCTGTCAGTAATAAAGCAGATAATACATCAATTTAACATTATAATTTACTATAATTGTATGAAATAATCTATGAGAAGCAACACACCATTAATTGAAAAATATAAATCATTCTAAAATTGCACATTATTTGGAAAGCTATTCAGATACTATAATCGGCTTTTATACTTGTTGTAGAGTGCCATGTCTAATCATAGCTTAACTCTTTTTATAGTCTACTAGTTTAACTTTACAATTAAAATGCACAATTATAGTTAATGAAATGCTCATATTTAACTGATGTATTAACACATACTATAGCAATTTCAAAAGCTTGCTATAAACAGGATCTACCACTCTATTAAAACATAATAGAGACAAATAGATTACCTTTGTGGGAAGACTTTGATTCTCCAAAGATGATAAAACAATGTAGCCAAACAATAAAACAATTCTGTAGTAATCTCTATACAATATGATTGAAGTAGACTGTCAAATACTTGCTTAGTCTCAAATACATCTTTATTCAATAAAACAAGTGAGACAGCAGTGACCAGCAAGGTATCCTAAATGAAAAACAAATGTACATCATCATAAAAAATACAATAGACTATTAATGGTACCTTATTTTAATGACTACAGTAATATTGCTTTAATTTGCACAAGTAAAGTTCAAGATTAGAATGCATAATATTGATAAAATTGGAACTAGATAATACCTCTTCTGATTCTTTCAATAGATTCTGAAATAATGAAGATTGCTTAATAATAAGGTACTGAGGATGACACCTTAACAATGATAAAACTTGTTTTGTCTCTTCTTGGCTAAACTTTGAATGAAATAACAAGTTTGTTGATCTAAAAAAGAAAAGAAATATTGACACACAATAAATGAAATGAAATATTATACCTGCACTTAAATTACTTTAAAGTAACAATAATACATATTATACTATAAATGAAATTATCTTTAACTATTTGTTAAATGATATCTACTACATAGTGTATGTATAATGGATTGTCAGACAATATAAGTATAGATATAAATGTGCAAAATTAAACACTTTGAAATGGTTATAAGTGTCAGGTATCATATTTCCTTGAGTAGATACTACTGAAGAATATTAGCCTCCACTTTCTCTGTACATCATGAAAATTAATGTAGCCCTCAAATTGACATTGCACAGTAGAAGTGTCTATTGCTCATTTTTACAGTCTAAAAGCTACACCTCTGAGGATTGTGCTTGCATAGGAAGGTATGCTGCTGAGTGCAGACCAACCAAGGCATCGTGGCACTTCACAATCCCAGAATCTACTGCCCATCTGCTGAAAAAGCAGTATTTTGAAGACTTAAACATTAAAAGTTCCTACAAAAGCATGTGGCCATCCCCTTTTGCTTGGGAGTACTCTGAATGCTCAAATGAGAGAGTATGTTACAAGGTAAAGTGGGAGTAGTCAACACTGTTATAGTATTGGCTGCTGCGGAAGAAATTGTTGCTGCCACTGATTGCAGTTTTCTAAGGCAGTATGTTGGCTCAATAGTGTTCACCAAAGCATGGGCTAAGTTTCTGTTAAGCAGAATGGGATTTGTGAAGTGCAAGGGTTCCACCTCTGTTAAACTACCTGTTCCTGAGTTTGAGAAGCACGAGGAGCATCACATCATAGCTTAATATCTATTTCTAAACCTACTTTGAAGATTCAGATTTTTACACTTAATAACATGGTGATTACATTGATGACAAAGATGCTTTTGAAGCTAAAGTAAACACATGTACTTCAAACAAAATAAAAAAATTATTATGAAAATTAGTACTTCATATGGTAGGCGATTCCAATGGTGATACTAACAACATAAACGATATAATTTCATCTGATTAATAATAACTTCATGAATGGTGACAATCTTATTGAACATTTGAAATTATGTTGTAATATATTAGCTCCAAAAGCTAAGCTTTACCGTTTGAGAAGTGAAAAACTACAAGGAGAAATATATGAGATGAACACTTGTCACATGAAACAGTTCAAAGAATTCAAACATTTTCTCAGGATACATTATATTAAGGTAATAGAAATTCCTCAAAGATGGTACAGATGGCTTTAACAGGGACAAAAAGAATACCACCCAGATTGACAACTCATGATTAATTAATTATTGTTATATTAAGTCATGAATATAATATTTCAAAACATGATTTCTATAAATCTCCAGTACATTATGGTCTGCAAATTGAGTTTGTTTAACAAAAAAGTCTACAGTGTCTTCTCTAGCAACTTCATACGCATGATAATGAGAATGTGTGCAAAATTTCACAAACCACGAAGTAATTATTGACATCAAATACAATTATATGATGCCAATATTGGGAAAACTCTGGCAGAAATATCAATAACATCACAAGGCTTGTACACTGTACCATAGGTGTATCTACATAAGGGCAGACTAGGAGATTGTCCTATATGGTAAACATTTTCCACTATAACTTTTAAATAGCTTTTATAAATTATTTAAAGACACTCCTACTTGGTACTGAATACTTCATATCTCTACCCACTGTTTACTTAAATAGTTTACATAATACTTCACAGCTCTACCCACTAAAATAATTAAAAAGCACATGGTGTGTTAAAATAACCAGCTGCTTTTACTGGTATTTAAAGTGCAACCATGAAACACACAGCTACAATTATGGATTTTTGAGCTGGAAACAGTAAGAGTTCCAGAGTTGAATTAGTAGATTCAGTTTATTTAATTGATGTTGGAATTTGAAGTTAGTGACAAAGAGGCTACTGAGAGTGATACCGTATTGATGATGGTAAGTCATTGTAATGGTCACCACGTATGAGTCACTAGATAAACTATTGCTTGTAGTTAGGTGTGAAGCTAGCACAGTCTGTTCAGACTATATTTCTTTAATTTCTCCATTTGTTCCATTTGATTCTGAAGGTGATGCCAGTCATGTCACTAGTACTGTTGACTCAACTCATGATAAGGGTAACAATGACAGTAATGAATTAGCATCATCATCAATTTCTTCTGCTGCATCACTGAGTCGTTTCTCATCTTTAACATCAGCAAAAGATAAACGCCAAAGTCCTGTACAGACAACTATTGAGTTTCCCAAGTCAGATTTTGGTAAAGTTATCCAATCTTTCCAGCAAAGATGGTATAGGATATATCCTTGGTTGGAATCCTCGATAAATTTTGATGCTGCTTTCTGCTATGCATGTAGACAGTTTCATACCAATCCTGAAACGACATTTACAATGGTAGGATTTAAGGACTGGAAGCATGCTTTAGGAAAAAGAGTACTTATTCTACATTCATCAACTAAAACTCACATAGAAACAATTTTAAACTGGAAAGAGTATCAGAAGAGAGTTTAAATGGATAAATCAGTTGGGGTACAGCTTGATAGGCTAATGACACAGGTAATTATGGATAACAGGCAATATGTGGAAGCTTTGATGGAAGCTGTTCTTTACTGCTCACAGCAAGGAATAGCTTTTTGGGACATGATTAGAGTGATGCTTCATCCAATCCTGGTAATTTTAAATGCCAAGCATAGTAGTAAAGCGTACCTTCTCTTCCCTCAGAAGATTAAAGACTTACCTACCTTTTACCATGTCACAAACTTGGCTAGACAATCTAGCAATTCTGAATATAGAAAGAGATCTTTCCTCTAAGTTGTGGGATAAACTTCCAAGTTTAGTTATTAAATTTGCACAAGTACACAAGAATGCTAAAATGCCTTTGTTATAACTAGTAATAGTAATTAATTAATAGTTATTAAATAAGAACATTAATGAGCCCTACTATACCAATAATCCTAGATACGCTCATGCACTGTACAACAAACATTAATCCAAGACAGTCTATACAGAGACAAAGACAGTAAACAAACCCTATACTTGCTCCACCTACATAAAGCTGTTTCAACTGGCACGTATTGAGTAAACTCAGTGCCTCATGCTCATCATGTCCAATAAGTTCTTTGCCATCCAGAAATAAATACAAGTTTTCATTGTTCCTGTTGACAAAACTGAATGTGATCTATCCTATCTTAGAAAAGTGTTCCTGAAGGCTTTAATTATGTCAATAACACTTGTATTGATGTTACCTTTCAGAAATATCAGTGACTGGGAAGAATATGTGAATCTTAGTAATGATTGCATTCTGTGACTGAAAGAAACCTCAAGGCAATTGATATACCTTGAATTGTGTCATGATTGTCAATGATAGTGTAAGTTTCTCAGCAGATACCAAATTAAAATAGGCTCAGCTGTGTATCACATTGCATGATCATGTATAACTAAGAATATCCTACAACAACTATTGGATTTAGAAGATCAAGCTGGCTCCCTAATGGATAAAGTGTGACTTTGATGATCATCCTCCTGTAATGGAGGCAACTGTTGAGACAATTAAATCCCCAATCAGGAAGAGAAAGTTAATTAAGAAAGAGGAGGAAGACAAGCTACCATTACCTGACCCCTTTCCTTTACCTCAACATTTTCCCACTGATGTTGAAAGAGCTCTTAAAACACGAAGTGCAAGAGCAAATTTTAATGCCATGGTATTATCAGCTATGTTATTATAAAAACGATATCCCACTACTGCAAGTATGAAAATCTAGTATGCACTTTTATGGAACTCCACACGCAATTTGATTGCATTTATTCTATAACATTTGTTGAGTGTGTGTGTAGGGTGCTACTGTTAAATCATTAAAGAATTCCTTCAAGGAATTTAGATGAGATAGAAACAACAAATGTAAATCTAAATCACATGCCTACAAGGAAAAAGAAAAGCTACATTTATCAGAAATTGCTAGTTCTCGATCCCCATTATATAATCCTACTATACCTGTAGATGTGTTCTTTGTTGGAAATACATTTAAAAATGTATTAATATAAACTCTACATTATACTTCACAGATAGTGAATGAACTTATTAGACTCACATTTCCAATGAGACGTCAAGAGATAGTAGATAATAAATACAACCTCAAGACACTATTTGAGAAGTATTCATTTCTCTACTTCACTTCCATCAATAATAATTATATAAGTGTGGCTGATACACTTCACATGGACTCCATTGTACACTTAATGAGGGCCTCTAGAACAGTAGTTCATTAAGTGTCCAAGATAGACTTTATGACAATGCCCATACAACAAATTTAGCTTCTCCATGAGACTTTTTTTACAAGAATACTCGACTCATGCAGTGAATTTTGATGTTGCAACCTTATACCTTTACAATTCAAGACAGAAAGGGGTCTCAAAATGCCAATGCAGATGCACTTTCTCATTTACCACTGAACTACCTGCACTTTGTGCTACAGAAATGTAACAGGATAATGTAACAGGATAATGTGCTGAAGAGATTGCAGATCAAGTTGAAGACTGTCAGCAAGTGCATCAAAAATAAGAAGAAATCTGATTGGTCAATGCGAACAAGATCTGAAGAAATCTAATTAGTCAAATGGAAATTGATCCACCCAAAGTGATCCAGGTATGAGATTATAAAAGAAACTCAATTATATTAATAGTAGGCTCGGTTTTACTCAATTATATTCATTACTATTATTAATAAAGTATTTTTAACCCAAAACTGGGTGCAACGTATCGTACCGTCTATGTATAACAATTTGTAACAGCCTTTTTAACAATAAAAAAAATTTACACATCTATACTCCAGCCCAAAGTAAACAATGCTCATTTCTGGAAACATACTTGCTCAGTAGGTTTGAGCAAGTGATTGACTTAATTTGTTACTTGAACAATTTTCTTCACTTTGCAGCAACAACGGTTCCACTAACTTTAGGAATTACGATACAAGAAATGATGGCAACATATGAAACAGAAATTGTTAAGGAAGTTATTAAAGAAGAAAGAAAAGATTTGAAAAGAAAATGTTCAATGTATTAAATATCAAGTTTATAGTAAGCTATATCAACTACAGTAACCTCACTTAAGTGCCCACCTGCAGCGAGGTTAATAATCAAAATACAAAGAAGTTAGTTAAATGACCAGCATAGTGCTGCATCAGGCTTGTTTAACTATTAAGTGCCTTAAATAATGTACATAGGAGAGGCTTGCTTGGTCAGACTTAAGTACATAGGTGGATCTTGGTCAGGGCAGGTTTATGTGTGCGTAAGTCTGAATGCTATATAAAGGAATGGAAATGATAGACTGATCATAATAAAAATAATACAAATAATGATGAATGATGTACAAAAGCAAAGAGTTGAGGATGATGTATGATGACTCAAGATTTCTTTTCAATGAAAGGGAAAAAAGCTTTGCTGTTTACTGGGTACTTTGCACTCTAATTGACAAAAGTTCAATACTTTCCAACTTCTTAGTAAAAGTTAGCTATGGTGCTGTGGTAACTTGTATAAACCTATGATGTAATGTTTACATAAATGTTCACTATATATTGTCATGTAAATTCAGTTTTGTTCAGTCTACAGTTGTTGAGTTATTGTTCTTTTAAATATATATGTTGTACTAATAATCTCAGTCTTAGTAGAATTACAACATATTTGGCGACGAGAGGTAAAAGAGATGGCAGCGCTTATCAGTGGACTATTGGAACAGTTCGACCCATCAAAGTACAGTGTTACAAGATACATGCAACGTTTCGAACTATTCATGAAGGTCAATGACATCCCAGAGGATAGGAAGAAGTCAGTCTTTCTTACAGCCGTTCTGGCAAACATTTTCGAGAAACCGAAGCAAGAGACTCTTGAGACACTTGAAGCTGAACTACAGAAACATTTCAACCCCAAGTCTTCTATTATAGCAGAGCGGTACAAATTTGGTTGTCGACACCAGAAAGAGTCAGAAAGTATAGCAGATTTCATTGCAGACTTACGTAAGTTGGCAGCACGCTGCAACTTCAAGAAGGCATCGTCAGATGAAACTCTTCGTGACAAATTCGTGTGTGGTCTACAGCATGAATATATCGGAAGTCGTCTACTTACGGAGGAAGATAATCTTACCTTCGATCGATCAGTCGAGATAGCTACAGGATTAGAAGGTGCCAAGAAACATGCTCACTTAATGCAGCAAGAAACTAAGAAAGAAGAAGTCCATCGAACTACAAGACGACAAAATACATTTAACCCGAGGTCGTCCACCATTGTATGTTTTTGTTGTGGTGGTCCGCATGCGGCGTGGGCGTGCCGGTTCATCAAAGAAAAATGTCACAATTGTGGCAAGACTGGCAACATCTCTAAGGTGTGTCGGAGCCCTACCACAAAGTCTCAGAAGTTCAAAGGAAGACCAGCAAGGGGCCTGCACTCTGTAAACAAGGAGGAGTCATCACTTCCGGAAGAATTCACTCCAGAAGAATCTAATAATTTATTCATGATTTATTCTTTTTCCTCTAGGTCAGACCCAATCAAGCTAGCCGTGGAAGTAAATGGTCACAAGTTAGACATGGAGTTGGACACAGGTGCTTCAGTCTCTGTCATTAGTGAAGACACATTCAACTCAGTACTGTCCTCCTCAGTTCAGCTCCGCCCTAGCAATGCATCTCTCACTTCGTATTCAGGGCACTCGTTAGAAGTTCTGGGAAGTGCAAACGTCAAGGTTAAATACCAGACACAAACTGTTACACTTCCAATTTTTGTAATTAAGGGCAAAGGCGTGAGTTTGTTCAGTCGTAATTGGCTGAAAAGAATCAAACTCGACTGGCAGATTATCAAAAGCTTTCGTATCAACTCACCATTGGATGAAGTCATTGAGAAACATTCTTGTTTTTTTTGATCCGAGCTGGGGAAGTTGAAGGGTATGGAAGCCAAAATCCGTGTCCCCAGCAATGCTCAACCTCGTTATTTTAAACCTCGCCCAGTCCGCTACTCGTTACATGACAAAGTAGATAGAGAACTAGAATGTCTACTCAAAGCTGGAGTTATCTCATCAGTTCAATTTTCCGATAGGGCTGCCCCAATCATACCAGTTGTCAAGTCAGATGGGAGTATACGTATTTGTAGAGATTATAAGGTGACAGTCAATGCAGTCTCCAAACTAGAAGAGTATCCTCTTCCCCGAGTGGAAGATCTATTTGCAGCTCTTTCGGGAGGAAAGGTATTCTCTAAACTAGACTTTTCTCATGCGTATCAACAAATTGTACTAGAAGAGGATTCCAAAAAGTTTACTATCATTAACACACAGAAGGGTTTATTTCAGTTCGAACAACTTCCTTTTGGTATCTCTTCTGCCCCTGCCATTTTTCAACGAACAATTGAGAGTTTGTTGCAAGGATTACCAGGAGTGGTTGCATATATTGATGACATTTAGTAACTGGAAAAAGTCAACAGGAGCACCTTGAGAACCTGACAAGAGTACTGAATCATTTAGAAGAGGCTGGAGTAACATTGAAGAGACACAAATGTACATTCGCTGCACCGTCAGTTGAATACTTAGGTCACGTTATCGATCAGGAGGGTTTGCATCCATCAGAGGAGAAAGTCAGAGCAATTAAACAAGCCCCACGTCCTCGAAATGTGACAGAATTAAAGTCGTTTTTAGGTTTGCTCAATTATTACTCTAAATTCTTGCCTCACTTATCTACTCTTTTGTCTCCACTGTATCAGTTACTTAGGAAAGATGTAAACTGGTCCTGAAAGAAGTTGCAAGAAGAGTCATTTAATAAAGCCAAGCAGTTGCTTCAATCATCCACACTCCTCGTGCATTATGATTGTCAGAAGGAGATCATACTTTCGTGTGATGCTTCACAGTATAGTTTAGGAGCAGTTTTAGCTCATAAGATGGACGATGGATCAGAGAAACCAATTGCATTCATTGCTAGAACTCTCTCACCAGCTGAGAAGAAGTATTCGCAATTAGAGAAAGAAGCCCTAGCAATTATTTTTGCTGTGAAGAAACTACACCAATATTTATCAGGAAGAAAGTTCAAAATATATTCAGACCACCAACCACTCAAATATTTATTCAGTGAAACCCGTCTGATACCAGTGATGGCTTCATCAAGGATTCAACGTTGGTAGTAGACTCCCTTTACCAGAGACTATACCCGAGTCAAGTAAAGATGAATCAGTGGAACTACTCATTCATCAACTCTCAGAAGTAATTGTCACTGCTAACCAAATAAAGAATTGGACAGAAAAGGATCCAATCTTATCTCGAGTTCATCGTTTTGTATTACATGGATGGCCAAACATTGTTGACAATTAAGATTTCAAGTCATACTTTAACCGTCGAGATGAACTCAGCATCGTCAAAGGGTGTGTCTTATGGGAATCACGAGTAATCATACCTCCACCTGGTCAGTCACTGGTGTTGAATCAACTACATGACACTCACCCTGGAGTCAGTCAAATGAAGAGCCTCAGTCGTTCATATGTTTGGTGGCCAGGTATAGATAATGATATTGTGAAGAGAGTGAGAGGATGTAATATGTGTCAAGTGAATAGACCGTCTCCTAGTAAAGCTCCTCTCCACCCATGGGAGTATCCCTCTAGACCTTGGGCACGGATACATATCGACCATGCTGGTCCCTTCATGGGCAAAATGTTTTTAGTGGTCATAGATGCTCATTCCAAATGGATTGATGTTGAAATAGTGAACTCTAGTTCTGCCGTGAGCACCATTGTTAAACTTCGTTCATTATTAGCCACACATGGCATACCGGAACAGTTGGTGTCAGATAACGGATCAGGTTTTCGAAGCGAGGGATTCAAGCAATTTACAACTCAGAATGGTATTAAACACATTTTCACATCACCTTACCATCCCTCCTCCAATGGACTTGCTGAAAGGGCAGTTCAAACTTTCAAGAGTACAATTGTTAAAATGGATGGTCCAATTGATGTACGTTTATCTAGATTTTTACTTCAGTATAGGGTAACACCCCAGACTACTACTGGACTTTCCCCGTCTCAACTCCTAATGGGGAGGAAGATAAGAACATGTTTAGATGCACTACATCCCGATATGTCAGAAGATGTTGAGAAGAAACAGGAGAAACCCATCTCTGGCAAAGAACCTCGAAAGTTTAAACTGGATGATCTATAGTTTGCAAAGAATTTTCATGGATCTATGTGGATACCAGTGAAGGTAACTAAAATAACTGGACCTTTATCGTATGAAGTTACAACTGAAAGTGGCGTGACTTTACGACGTCATGTTGACCATCTTCAAAGAAGATTTTCAGAAGAGTCACAAACTACATTATCAACTCAAGAGGATTGGTCAATAATAGATACCACACCTCAAGAAAGACCTCAACCTAATCAGGTAGAAGTTTCAGAAGCTCAAGAGGATCGTGTGGAACCAACAGTGCCTACTCAATTGACACCTGAAAATCCAACACCAGTAGTGGGTTCACCAGTTAGAAAATCAAATCGAAATCGAAAACCGCCTGAAACATTTGCTCCACTAATTCGAACTTAAAAAGGAGGAAATGTGGTAACTTGTATAAACCTATGATGTAATGTTTACATAAATGTTCACTATATATTGTCATGTAAATTCAGTTTAGTTCAGTCTACAGTTGTTGAGTTATTGTTCTTTTAAATATATATGTTGTACTAATAAACTCGGTCTTAGTAGAATTAAAACAGGTGCTAGTATTTTTAGTTCACGCTCAATGTATCAACAAAGATAACTCCCAAAGTTAGTAAAACTGTCATAAATTTCCGAAGAAGAATTTTTGCAAAAATTCTCACTTTAAAAAGTTGGAAAATGTCAAGCTGTACGCAGCAGGTTTTTTTTATTGAATTCTCAAGTCTTCACTGAAAGCTGTACTTTTTTTCAAAGGTTTTCAAACTTTTAAAGCTTTTTGTTCATTTGACGCTCCTTTTAGCTGTATTCTTAAGATGTGCAGAAGTTTTACTACCGTCCACTATAGTTTGGTGGCTACCAGTACCATGTTTGCTGAGTTAAAGCAGGTCAAAGCCATTTGCACAGTAACAGACACACACAGACACACACAGACACACTGACAAACTACAGTACCCTTGCTATGCGTCCACACGCAAAAAGGGGCTAATTATCATGATATTGTAATCATTTCATCATTACATCAAAACTACACTGTACTATAGATTAAAAATCAAAAATGGCATGTCTTTTGACTGAAATAATTAAGCAAACTTTGTTGGCCAAAAATAAGCTGCATGGTTGCATCATTGATTATTGTACAATGTGAAAGAAACCTAGAAACAGGAATAAATGAAGAAAGGTAAGGCCAAACAGCAACAACCTCAAAACAACAACTTGTCTTTGCCATAGATGATGTGTACACTTCTTCAAAACCTGAACTTACATTGGAATTACTATCTGCAGAAGGTGAGACTACTTTATTATAGACCTCAGGGGCAGAATCACTCTTATCGAATGACTCACATGAGCTTGTTTGATGATGCTCAGTTGTAATGCAGACTTATCATTATATGTGGTATTTTTGTACATATTAGTGGTTGTGAAATGGTGCTTATAAACAAATGTACTGGCTGACAACTCAGATTCACCATCTTTATGTTCTAAATAATGCTTCTCTGAACATATCCAGGGTAATAAAGACGTGGAAAGTATTGATGATGGTGAAAAGCGGAATACACAAGAGTTTATTGCAACTTGGGCATAGATA
Source organism: Xestospongia muta (assembly GCA_963693285.1). Lineage (NCBI taxonomy): Eukaryota > Metazoa > Porifera > Demospongiae > Haplosclerida > Petrosiidae > Xestospongia > Xestospongia muta. Next base: position 10,630,072 of record OY848917.1, on the reverse strand, counting down.
TCCAATGTGACATCATGTGTCAAGCTAGGTTTCTTAGGTTCCATAGTAAGACACAGTTATGTAGAACAGATCAGTGAAGTTTATGATGACATTGAATATTGTGTGTCAAGAATAAAGTTTGAAATTCATTACATCACATCACATCACAGCTGGCTAAGAAGAGAATTTACTGCAATGGGGTCAATAAGCCAATTCCTGAGAACTTCCTACATTGATGAAGGAGATTAGCCCTAATGATGCCTCTACAAATAGTCCTAATGACAGAATTAAAATTGATGAAATAATGATTTTGAAAAGAACTCTGAAAATGAATTGTCCAATGGTGATGAGAACTAAATAATTTAATTACTCTTGTCATTGTAAGTCAAAAGATTGTATTATTATCATTCTGAACTGTTGGGTTGATTCATATTTCAATATTGATATAAATTTCTTATCTTCATGTATCAAATCATTAAAAAATCATTATCCAAATAACATCAACAGATGTTGATATGATGAATGGTATAGCATTGTCCTATAACAACATCCAATTTATAGGATAGTTTTTAAAATAGTATAGACATGTTATAATGCATATATACATAAAACAGTGAAATAGTATGTTATAAAAACATATTTAAGTGTCTTCTATAAGCTGTTATATGCTATAGTTTTTACTTATTATAAGTAGCACTAAAACATGTTTATACTAATGTAATAGTACTATTTTTATACAATATTTTCGAACTTAAAACAGCCTTTTTACACAGTGCTCCCAGCTACAGTTAATGTGATAACATTTCTGTTGCTTTTTCTGCTTTTAAAACAGTTAATGCGATAACATTTCTGTTGCTTTTTCTGCTTTTAAAATGAAGTGTAAATTTAAAATACCAGATACATGGAGGCCATTTATTATGGAATGGATTAACAAACCAACAGAACTGGAATGAAAGCTATCCCATGGTGAGAGATACTCGTTGTGAAATAGCTCAAGAACTTGTGGTTCAAATGCACTTATTTTATAAAAAGCCAACTAAAGAGTTTTGTACTGAAGTTGCAAAAATTAAATCAAAAAATATGATTTTATGAAAGATATTGGATAGAAAGTTTCTGGATATGTGACTTGCCTCACGTTAATTAGAATGTATGACAGGCCAAAGACTGTCAAAAGGTGTTTTCTACTTTATTGTGCTTTCAATGTGGTTTTGTATTCTTATACTTCTGATTGAAGTGCTTATTTATGTTTCTTACAATGTGAAATACAAGTTTTAATTTGACTGCTGGGCCTTTGGGAAAAATTATTGAATAATTAGGCCACACAGAATAGTCATAGTGAAGGGTATTAACCCCTAAAATCAAAACGTGGAATGCACAAAAAAGACTTTACCTCTGACTCGTTATTCTCAACTCAGGGACACTGCTGATGATAGCATTCCTCTATCTCAAATATGTTATTGCTACAAAAAAATTGGTTAAAAATCCATGCGAAGAGATTGTGTTGTATTTATCTTGACAGACATTCATAAAGAGTTGTGAAGATGTTTTTACATGACTCTGATGAAATTAGTGCAAATATTCTATTATAAATATATAATCAACTACAAAGAAGCTATGTGAAAAGACTAAGTATACACTATTTCTAGCTGATCCACCTTCTATGAATGAGACAAAGAATGATTGACAACACTAAAAGCTATTTCAACCAACCAGGTTGGATAGTAACTACATCATTTCACTACATGACATGTTATAAAGATGTTAAGTTTAAAGAATCATTTACTAAGTGTTTAGCAAAATTATACTGATTGGCTTCTTATAATTTCATTTGTCTATTCTTCCTTTTTCACTGTGAGCTTGAGCAAGAGGTTGATCTCACTCTCGAAGGGACAGGCCTTTTTAAACCTGCCACGAGCTGTTAGACAAATACATGGGTCCCAGCTATTACAAAATTTTGTAACACTAGTATGTCTGGAAAACAGACAGAAAGTCTTTAAATAGAGCAAATGAAACACGATGTTGGATTTTTTGATTAATAATGAGGTGGTACATTAATGTCTGGTGTTTTCACATTTAAGGTGATGATAACCAGAAACAAAAGGTTGTTTTATTTGTCTAATATAAACCCTTTACCAAAGAAAGGAAGTAAAGATGCATTAATTTTTATATATGAAAAAGCATTACCATGATGTATGACATGTTTCCAAAGGTCAGCATCTTTCTGGCTAGCTAAATTAATTTGAAGTAATTTCCTACTTTACTCATACATCAAGGTTAACGTACTGCCAAAACAAAGGGGGTGTGAAATAATTGGAGAATGGGAAAAGAGTGTGTTCAACCATTTATATTGTTCTGTAGCTTTGACACCAAATGGAAATGATGAAGTGGTGAAAGGAAAATGGTTATCACTGGATAATCACTTTCACAATGTTCACAGAGGATATAGTGAACATTTTCCACAGTGCTGTTATGGAGAATTGAGTGGTTAAACCGGAAACAAGAAGTAGTTCAAGAGACGTAAGTGATATAAGATCATAGCTATGAAAGCAAGTTACCTATCATTGGAAGCCAACAATATGAAATAGAAAAATATTAAGTCAACCATTGCCATTAAATCTCCTTAATGAGAGTCTGTGTTTGAGGTATAATGTACTCTCACTGTGCCACTACATAATTTTAACAGATACTGAAGCAATTAAAAAATTGTCAGCTTTAATCTCTAATAATTTGCTCTGGAAAGACATCACTCGCTTGTCTCCTTCCTATTAAACATCATCATTAGAATCATTTCATAGTGTACTTATACACTATGCACCCAAGTCCATTGTTTTTTACGTCAGAAGATGCATTGAAGGTAAATACAAAGAACACAGCGTCAAGATAATTATTCATGTTTATAATATTCTGGGATTAAGAATTTCACTGATTAGTTGATTACCTTGATTACCTCATTTATTGATATCTAAAGTAAAAATCACTTCTTGAACTTTCATTTCATTTAATTTAAAATTAAAGACCTGTCAACATGTTCAAAATGATCTTTCTATTGGGTAAAACTACAGTAATAACATCAGTTAATATAACATGAAACAATAGCTTGAAATAACTTTTCTTTTTGGGTTAAAAATACTATTTTTAGCTGAAATGTTTGAGCAACTGGTTCCAAGTAGATGTCAGGAACGGTGTTAAACATTACATATCGTTTGTCTTACCTCATAAAGTTAGGCATTGGCTAAATACAGTTAGTCATCATATATATAGTGTTAGAAGAAGATATAGTGCAATAGACATTGAGACAGCTACTAGTACAGACTCTGACACAAAAAATGAACTCTGATAATGTTTTTGCAGACATGACTATTCAACCAATAGTTAATTCTAACTTGTTCACTGAACAGAATTCTCCAGTTATAGCACTCATATCTACTAGCAAACTTTCAAATTCCATTGTGTCTCAAGTTGATATGTCATCAAATAATATGCAAGTATGTTGTTCGATTCAACCAAGTTGACCTCCTGAAAGTGATTTTATTTTTTAAAAAAATAATTATTGAATATTGGGTATTTGTTATAGTAAGGTTTGTGTTTTTGAGTTAAGGATGAGGAAATGTGGTATTTCATCAAGGATAAATTCTTCTATGATGTAATGTGGTTTTTGGAGTTAGTATTTAATGTCTTGTATCGGTTGTTCAGTAGTATTTAATGTCTTGTATTGGTTGTTCAGTTCACCTGTAGAGTGGTCTAGTTTGTATATTGGCAGTGGTAATTTTCTTGTATGACTCCTTTTCTGTTGTTTGTTTTTGTAATTGAGTTATTCAAGAGATTTTTTGGTAAACAATCTAAGATATACTACTTGTGTCACCACTAGTAATGGTATGGGTATGTCTTCATAGATTTACATTTGATGTTCATGTTCTATTCTCATACAGTGTGATTAATGATATTTCTTTAGATAAGAATGATTTGTAGAGCTTTTTTGATTCTGACATTGATTTTACTGGATTTGACAAATTATCAGAGTAAGCTAATATAGTCATTAGTGCTTTTTATTATTTCAACAATAGAAAACCACCATCCTTGTAATGAAGAAATTTTTATTATTAAAAGAGTTCAAAGAAGTAACCCTACATTTTTAGCTGAAGGTTTCAGATGTTACCTAGAGTCATGTTTGAAGTTATTTTGGAAAGGTCTCATTGATAATACAAAACTTATGGTATTTGTTTCTGTAGTGGATCTTAATTGTGTTACTAATAATTATGTATGAATATTATTATGGTTAAAGCAGGCTCAGTTGTGTTGGTTCCTCATGCTTTTCTAGAGGTTGTTTTTGTGTTAATCGCAATAAATCTTTGGCAATAGTAAGCACAGATATTACAGTGGCAACGAGGATGGCATTTAAACGCGCATATGGTGAAATGCTAGAGATTGAGCCATCAGCAGAGTCATTTTCAGTTTATGTGGAGCAAGTTAATCTGTTCTTCACGGCAAACGAGGTGCCAGAGGAGAAGAGAGTTCCCGTGTTTCTAACCATTGTAGGAAAAAGTACCTATGCATTACTCAGGAACTTGTTACAGCCTAGCTTACCCAAGGACAAAATGTTCAAAGACATAACGGAAATACTCAAGAAGCATTACCAACCTGCTCTGTCAGTGATTGCCGAGCGGTTTCAATTTCACAAGAGGACCCAAAAAGAGGAGGAAAGTGTTGCTGAGTATGTAGCCGAATTAAACCGATTAATAACAGGAATTGATGACCAAGAACATCTCGTTAATCTTGAAGAAATATTCTGACGTTTTACAATATCATGGAATCACGTTGAAGAAAAATAAATGTAAGTTTATGTGTGATCATGTTGAGTATCTTGGCCATATTGTTGATAGTAAAGGTTTGCCTGTTACCCCAGGCAAAATTGTGAATGCACCCAAGCTTCAGAATGTCAATGAATTGAGAGCCTATTTAGGCTTAGTTAATTATTATGGCAAATTTATACTGGACTTAGCATCTACATTACAACCCCTCAACAGCCTACTGCAAAAGAATTGTAAATGGTTGTGGTCTGAAGAATGTACAAAATCAGTATAAGAGGCCAACGAAAAGTTGATCTCCTCTCATATTCTCACTCATTATAATCCCTCACTCCCTATTCGATTAGCAACTGATGCCTCTCAATATGGCATTGGGGCAGTCTTGTCCCATGTCACACCAGATGGGGTGGAGAAGCCTATAGCTTTTGCCTCCCTGACCCGGACACTCTCAAAGTCAGAAAGGAACTATTCTCAAATTGAGAAAGAAGGGTTATCATTAATATTTGGTGTAAAGAAATTTAACAAATATTTGTATGGTAGGGAATTTACCTTAATTACTGACCACAAACCAATGACTACCATATTTGGATCTCATAAAGGTATACCTTCCATCACAGCTGCTCGACTACAGAGATGGGCTGTACTTTTGTCAACCTATATTACAACATTATTTTCAGATCTACTAATACTCATGGAAAATTGGAAATGCGGATGGGCTATCTCGCCTTCCATTATCAGTTACTGAAGATGAGTCTTCCATAAGTGAAGGAGCATCAGCCATGTTTAATCTTGCTCAAATTGGTACCTTACCTGTTATGTGTACTGAGCTCCAGACTGTCACTCGTAATGATGATATTATGAGAAGACCTCAAACCATACTACCACTGGTCAAATGAGCTAACAATAGAGTCTAATTGTGTCATGTGGGGAATTCGTGTAGTTGTACCCAAGAAACTTAGAGCTAGAGTTCTGAGGAATTGCATATCAGCCATATGGGTATGAATAAGATGAAACTAGTAGCTAGAGGATTTGTGTGGTGGCCGTCAATCGATAAAGAAATTGAACAGTTATTTAAATCTTGTGATGCATGTTTATCTGTTCAATATGCTTCATCTCGTTCACCAGTACACCCTTGGTCTTGGCCCAGCCAGCCATGGCAATGTGTGCATGTTGATTTTGCTGGGCCACTGTTCAGTAAGACATATTTGCTTGTAGTTGATAGATACTCTAAATAGCCAGAAATCTGGGAAGTATCATCTACGTCTACTATGGCAACAATCGAAGTTCTAAGACACATTTTCTCTGTTTTTGGCCTACCTGAACAGCTGGTGTCTGATAATGGCCGACAGTTTACCTCTAATGAGTTTGCTATTTTTCTTCGTAGCAATGGCATTAAACATTTCAAGTCAGCCCCATATCACCCGTCAACAAATGGTGCTGTAGAGAGACTGGTCCAAACTCTAAAAAACTCTCTTAAGAAGGGAAAGAAGGTCACACTAGTCAGTATACACTCTTGAATTTTCTCTTGTTTTACCGAGCAACTCCACACTCAACAACTGGCAAACCTCCCTCTGAACTAATGCTAAAAAGACTTTTAAGAATTGTACTGGGCTTACTAAAACCTAATACAGAAACTAAGTTCGTAAAAAACAAGGTCTACAGAAGAGTAATCATGACACTCATTCACAGTACAGGCAACTTGAAGTAGGACAGCAAGTCATGGTTCATAGTTATTGTGATATTGACCCCTCATGGATTAGTGGAAAAATACTGAAGAAGAAGGGTGATGTTACGTTTTTGATTGAAATCGAAGACAGGAGCATTTGGAAATGTTGTGGACCAGTTACGGAGTAAAGGTCACAGTACTGAACTTGATGACACCTGGGAATATCCTAGTCATGTTACCTTTCCAGAACCTCAATCTCAGTTAGATCAGAATACTGGTCCTAACTGGTCATGTAGTGAATCTGAGACAGTTAATTCGGACAATTGTTCAACCAATACTACTCGACACTACCCTCAACGAGTTCGTCATCCACCAGATCGGTACTTTTGACATTTGTAGTCATGGTATAATAGTTAGTGAATTTATTATACATACTATCATGTATTGTTGTTTCATTTCTTTTGTAAGAAGGAAGGAGTGTAGTGAATCTTAATTGTGTTACTAAAATAAAATATATATATATATATATATATGTATGAATATTACTATGGTTAGAGGCAGGCTCAGTTGTGTTGGTTCCTCATGCTTTTCTAGAGGTTGTTTTTGTATCTGTGTCTTTGTGTTATAATCGTAATAAATCTTTGTCAATAGTAAGCACAGACATTACAGTTTTGACATATTGTTATTGGTTTATTTAACTATAATATGTATAAATGTGGATGATCATGTGATATATATTATCCATATTAATATCACATGAGTGGCTACATATTTAAATAAGTAAACCTTGACGCCAAAAATTTATAAATACTGACTTAATCTGTAAAGCAATCATTGATGAGCTTAATGAAGTTTAGGCATTGACTTTCATGACCTAAAAATTATCAACCTACTAAATCTTTGATATGGACATAATATCAAAGGTAACCTCATAACTTTGACCAGCCTCCTAAAGCATTTGACATTATCTTCACACTATCAATACATTGACATTATTTTGAGACTGCTAGAATACTGCTAATTATATTGAAGATTTTGTAAGAAGCTTTGACTTTGACTTAATACAAATATTATATGAGCAAATGTTTTAGTAGTAATTTGAAAAAATGTTTCTCATTATGTCACTAAACTAAATGGTATAATATGACTACTACTGTTGCCATGACATCTCAGTTTAATGGCAGTCCAATTTTTCCATCTTAGTAAGCTCTATCAGCATTGTTGCTTGAAAAAATCCCAATGAAAAAGTTTGATACACAAATCACCAATGCGTCCATTAAAAAATTTCATGAAGTAATTGCAAATTGCAAAAATGCAAAAATTTTTTACTGCAAAACAATGCATATAGCTGTAGTATTCAACATATGCATCAATGCTGAGTAACATTCAAACCATTATTAGATTTGTTTAATGTTAAGCAGGACCAATGCAATGATCAATGCTCTATTTACATGAATCCAAACACACAGCATGATTACATTACAATACTTACCTCACAATTCTCTCTATGAAATGACTTTGATCTAGAAGACCCTGTTCTTGAACATACTGTTTCACATCATCATCCTGTCCTTTGATCTTCACTTTATAATAGAGTTTTCTCCATACAAGTTACTGAAAATAGAAACAATATACTGAAAATGTAATTAATGAAAACAACAACGAATATACATATGTACTATGGAAAATAGCTAATAAATTATTTATAGGACAAAACGATTTTACACTGTTACTATTTTGTGATTAGTTGCACAAAATTTGTTCATGTTAGTATGTAACATATACAAATATATAACCATCATATTCAATGATTTATACAATGCTCTATGTTAAAACTTAATAACAACAATTACACAACACAATGATATATTTATTGATATTTAACACATACTTTTTATGATTATCTACAAAAAATACTTTACCCATTTTAAGTTAAGCATCTACAGTTTATGACACAAAGTTTCATAATATCTCATTTGTCTGATCAATCAAGTAATAAGAAATGGAGGACTTTGTACTAAGCTCAAGTTTGATTTCCGAAAGAAGAGAAGCAGAAATGACAAAAAAGATGTCAGATGATAATGTAGTGAAAGTTTATGACTTATAATAACAGAAACGTCAATTCAATGGCGGACATACCAGCATAGATGTTATAGTTGACTGTGGTAATTTAGGCATATTTAAAGCAGATATAAAACGTTATTATACATGGAGAAAAATGTTAATGGATTACATACCACGTAAACTGTTATGCAATAAAGGGTTGCAGCATATGTCATATGTACTGTTTTTAAATGCCCCAACATCAAACAAATTTGGGAAGACTTTTTATTATACAGCACTAACAAGAATACTTCAGATACCTACATAAATTATATTAGAAAGTAGTAGCATAACCCACATCTTCTCTTCAAGCTATATATACCAAAGTGATCACTTTTTATTGAAAAATGGATTCCAATTGTCTTAAATATGTTCATCCGTAATTATGATCAGAGGCAAACATACTAATGAATTCAAAAAAAGAAAGAAACTACTTTCTGGTATATGCAATATGTAAAGCAGGTCACAAGATTGAGGCCATGTGCTAACAATGTATGTGCATTTCATATCACTTTATTCTGTTGATGTATGTAACTTTCAAAAGTGAATACTAGAAAATAAACCACACAATGTAACTACCATTACAAATAGCAGTTATGAATATGAAAACATTGGATAAGGCAGGGCTGACGAATTTAATAACTTGTCTTTTCAGCTTTATCATCGTTTGTAGAAATCCATAGAATAAAAAACACAAATAAAAATTTCAGAGTAAACAGCCAATAATAAGCCATGTCATAATATCTTTAATAAAATTTAAAAATCGAACAGTTGTAAAATCAGACAAAACTTCCATAGGGTGGACACTGCCTACTAATAAATGATGAAGTGACTTAGAGATTCAGTTGTGCAGTTGCTAAAACCAGGAACTAATATACTTGCTATCTGAAAAGAATGCATGCTCATTCTAGTTTTCTGCAAGGATGATGACACATTAATTATCGGACTCCACTTGGCTATTCTTGTACTGCAAAGCAAGTCTTTAAAAATGTCCAAAGTGTTGAAAAAGGTCTTGGTGTAACTGTCTTAAGTAGTTGGTGGAAATCATTTCATAGTTGCCACAAAGACCTCACACTTAGTGATCCAGAGATATTGACTCATGCTCGTGTGACTGGTGCCTCTGATGCAATGCTTCAAAGCTATTTTGATCTTCTAGAACGACCACTCATTTAAGCAGAACTAATGGAGTGACCTTGCCAGATATTTAACCTCAATGAATCAGGTTTTCCCTTAAGCCCTAAGTCACCTAAAGTTATATCAAAAAAGGGAGCAAAACACCCAGTGTGCATTGCAAGTAGTGAAAAAGTCAGATCATTGTTTTATCATGCTGTAATGCCGGTGGGTATACAATTCCACCCCTTATCATTTTTGACAGAAAGCCTCTCAAGCCTGAGATGTAAATTGGTTAAGTACCAGGAACAATGTAAAAGCTAAGTGGAAGTGGTTGGATTGATAGTGAGATATTTGAGTCCTGGTTGTCAGGCATTTTTAGTTTATGCTCCCCTGACATGACCACTCCTCCTTCTCATGGATGGCCACTCGAGTCACTTTAGTCCTCTGTTTGTGAACAGGGCAGCTGAAGACAAGTCATTGTATTTTGTTTGCTTCCTCACAGCACGCATAAGACAAAAGCAAACAGTTATAATTGATATAAAAGTTAGTTCTATATTTACAATTATCAATAGTTAATATGCTAGACAAGTGAAGCATATTTTCATCTGCCATACAAGTAACATCATATAACACAAAATTTAAACAGTCAACTCAGAATCCCAATATAATACTTGAAAAGCCATTCACTACAACTTTGACTACAAATTCATTCCTTTCTTCTCATTCTGTCTGGAGACGTGAAACTTAGTCCTGGACTACTAGTTGAGAAATTTCTAGAAAGACCCATGTAAAAGAAAATAATACCACCTTGTTTGCCCAATCTACAATGTACAAATTTGACACCACAGAACTATCAATAGCTAACATACTTTGACCAAAAATAGTGAATAAAAGACTTAAGAAAATGTGCTAGGATATATGGAATTTTGAAGATAGATCTATCAAAAGAGAAGCTATTACTAGTTCTAATGAAAATACAAGCTAGGGCAAAGCAGAGTCACATGTTTGCTTTTCCAACTTGGATCATAAATGTATATGATTTATTTTTATAGCTGGTCAGATGTAATTACTAGGAAGGTTACAGCTATCAATTATAGGAAAAAGATTCTAGAAGATGACCAATATTGAAAGAATGTTTTGCTGTTATAAAATTTTATAAACTACTGTTTTTTCCCTGGCTGTAATAAGTATTAAGAATGTGTGTATTTCAAGATCAGTCAAATTAAAAGTTTTTAAAAAAAACATTGAATAGCCTTTTTAAAAAGAACATCGTGATTATAGTATAATAAAAACCAATTACAAGATAGCTCAAATAAATTCCAGCTCTAAAGAATTTCAATGCAATCACAAGAACCAAAAGATATTATCAGTGATATCACTATAACTCTAACAACGATTCAATTGACTTACATAATGCAAAAAGAAAAAAGAATCGATGTTTGGTATGCATATACTTCATGACTCATGTTACATGAAATTGTCAACTAATGTTTACTTCTGCCAATGACTTTGCTAGACATAATAATAATTAAATCAAGACTTGAATGCACTAAGATGTGGAATGCCTAATGAACCTACAGAGAATTGCCATGTCATTTCATTTTATACAAATTAAACAAGTAAAAGTTCAGACTTGAAAAATAGGTTGAGTCCACCTAAGTTGATTTTGTGCAGGCATTTGTGTTGGACCAAATGTATAGGTATAGACCTTAAAAATGATGTTTAAGAGAAAAGAAGAAAAGGAATATAAAGATTGGAAGAGAAAATTGATGAGGTAAAGTACATGTACTTATTGAAGCAGGAGAAGAGGAAGAAGAATATGACCCACTCTATCATAACAGAGTTGACTCAATCTTTGCATAACAAAGCTAGTGGAAAGCTCGTGTTTACTAAATCCTGATTTAAAAAATTGAGGAAAGTTATTTATCACAAAAATAAGAATAAGCCATGGTTCAACAAACGTCAACAATAACATTAACAAAAATCATCACTACTACAAGGGTGTTTTGGTAGGAACACTCAGTCAAAGATTTAGAGAACTTAGAAGACTTCCAAGGACTCATATTTTCAAGTGATCAGAATAACAAGAATTGCTGAAACTAAGCTATTGAAGCCACTTCAAACTGCTTCATTATTTAAAGAAGTTTCACTACCTCCAGGAGAGGATGATACATCTTTCAAGAGAAACAACAGTACACTAATTGCAGAATGCAGGAAAGGCAAACCTAATCAATTGTCAGTTCAGTCTTTGCTAGTTAGAACCTTTAATGGGAAAGGATCTGAGATGTATTTTGGAAGACTATCCATATTTAACAAAATTTGATGTGGTAAATTTATTTATCTGCCTTGATTGTGAACTTAATTAATGTTTAAACAGTTATGTGCTGATATGAATGAAATCATGAAAGACAATGGAACAACAAGGGAGTCGGTGAAGGAAAGTTGGATGGAAATATGGGGACCATGTATCAAAAAACAAGCATTACTGGAAAAATCAACCAATACCAAGTTAAATAAATAGTGTAATGAACTCTTTTTCAGCATCTGGTAAGTGTATATACTACCAAATTGAAGTAACTATCACTATGTATAGAAACCATTGTAACTTCATTGATGTTTTACCATACATGTTAAAAGATCCTAAAAGTAGCCCTGATCATAAAAAAATAATTCAGCTAGTTTCAGCAAGTATTAAATACTGATGTTATATAATTTCAATGATTGTATTGTTGTCAAGTGATATTCAGAGCATAATTGATACTAATCAAAACGAACCATATTTAATTATAGTTGGAGATGCTGATAATCCCACTCAGATTTTTGTGGCAGTTGAGAAGAGAGTATTGACTGAAATATCAAGTGTATCTGACATTTTATATGGACTTCTTTCACCTTTTTTTGTCTTGAATTTGTTTTGTCTTCATGGCTGCAATAACATGTACTTATTTTAGAATCAGATGTTCTTGGACTAAGTTGTAAAGTTCCAGCATCTGTTACTCATTTCATAACATCGCTACAGTCTCATTCAGAATGAATTGTAACTCATTTCATTTTTTCCATTATGTTTGTACACATTTTACATACACTTGTGCAATTTTTTCAATAATTTTTTTTTAATATTTTGTTATAATATGATATACAGCGTAGTACTGCCCACTAAATTGCAGACGTGTTCATTGCCCACAGTATGAGGTGGGCATGTCCAACATAAAATGTGTGTTGTACTGGACAACACTAGCACACGTGATTTTGTGGGACTAGGCCACTAACATTTTTACAGTGTATAGTTTCAATCATTACTTATCAAAAAATGTAGCTATTGTAAAATATAAATGTATTACAAGTAATTGAAAAATCAAGACATTATTTTACAATATTTTTGAGATTGATTATGAGTTAATTCGAAAGACTAATAGAAATAAAAATTGAAACTGTAATTGCCTATATTATATCAGTAGAAAAAAATGAATTGATGTATATACTTCTGTCAATTGAATCAAATGATTGTTTCGAGACAAAACAAAAGAGATAAATGTCTGAGTAGCCTTTACAAATGCATTGTAAAGTGAGTGGAATAGTTCACTAATGAACATTTGTACAAAAGGATGTCAGATCTTTAAATGCAACAATATCCACTATTCTTCCAAACTCAGGGGACATATTGTCATAAACAAGCAGCAAACACACATTTACAACATATAATGTTGTGCTGTTTTACCTAAGAAGGGTTATTTCAGGGATTGATTAACTCTAATTGCTCAGAATTTCCTCTCTTGTGTGCTCAAGAATCAACGCTAAATTATGAAAGAGCATATTTTGTACTAATACTGGCATTAATATAAAATAAAGATTTATTGAGAAAACTATAGCATTACGAGAGCTGATGTTTACTGGCCATAGTGCTACAAATCTACAAATATTTTATAATTACTATTCTTAAAAACTCTTTTAGAGAAGCTTAATTTAGTTTCTTGTCTAATTGTCCATGAATGAACAAGTGGACCAAATTTCTGTGTTAGTGATTAATAATGCACATTGTAATGAAACTTAGGAATGATGGTAGACCATGGATGTAAGTGTTAAACATGTCAAGCTTCTTTTCAATTAATACACACAAATACATTGCAGTGTCATATGTGCACAGAGGTGACAAAGCTATCTGACATAATCCTTAACAATAATAAAAAGGAGTTCCAATAATCATCATCAAATAGATCAAAGTCACCAACAAGAAATGGAAAACAGTTCAAAACACTGACTGGCAGAGTCATTAAGAGACTGGTTAATGGATCACTTGAGCTGTGGTGATACCACAGGAAATTTCAGTTATGTAGTGAAAGATCATTCATTGAATAGAACCAGTGGTCTAATTGGTCAATCAGAAACAGAGTACACCAAGTCGACCAGATTAAACCGGTCAAAACCCAATTAGTGAAAGGACTCCAACTCTATGTTTTGGGGGTTGATTAGTATATCTTTAAGTTATTATAAGTTTAAGTAGTTTGACCATTATTCTATCCAGTTTATTCTTAAAAATAGTTTTAAACCAAAAGTGATCCTGTTGCATTTGGTTGCAGCAATTGGGATAGCTTTATTGAAGAAGACAACAACAACATGGAACTATTACCAGAGAATGGATTAGCCGTGTCAGATAATGAATCAAATAACAATCAAGAGAACACAACAAATGGATATACACAATGGAAGACATAGCAAAGGCACTATCAACATTGGCAAACCTGCTGTGTCAAATGGAAAAGGGGACTCAGCCTCACCTAGTGCCCTATTCAGAAAGAAAAGACCTTGAGAATTATTTCATGATGTTTGAGTGTAATATGAAGTTTTATCACATATCAAAGAGCAATTGGGAGAGATATCTAATACCAATGCTAACAAACCAAGATTAAACAGTTTATGTAGATTTGGATGAGGATGCTGACTATGATGGAATAAAGCAAGCTATGATTTGGCATAGAACCAGAAACTTACAGACAGAAGCTGAGAGATCTTAATTGGAAGTATGAGGAGGATCCAGAGACTATATGTGAAAAAGCTGAACATTTAGTGAAAGGATGGATGAAACACACAAAGAGTCAAGGTGAAATTTATAGCATTGGAACAAATATACAACATTCAACTAACAGATGTCACCTTATGGGTAAAGGATCAAACACCAGGTGGAGTAAATAAGGGAGTACCATCATAATAGAAAAGGAGTGAAGAGAGAAACTGATTATAGAAGACAGAAGCATCAGGAAAGAAAAAAATGTTCAGGAAGGAGTCAGGAGACAAAACCCAAAGAGTCTTTGAGAAGGAAGACCAAGAAGGAGCAAAGTAAGAGCTCTGAAGTCACTTGTTATCAATGTGGTAAGAAAGGATATTATAGAACGAGTTGCTCAGGAAGTGCTTTTTGTTAAGAGAAGAGAATGTTGCAAAATAACTGTGCTCTCATCAGGTAAGCAGAAGACCTGTCAATAACATCCAGATTGACATTTGATACTCTTGAACAACGGTAATTCAGGAGATTTACTACTTTGGTCCAGATCATACATACTTAACTGGTAGATCCACTCGGTTAAGCAAGATGGTGTTATTTCTCCTCCATTGCCTGTTATTTCAGGAGTCCCACAAGGTAGTACATAGGGATCTTTACTATTTCTTATTTATGTTAAAGATATTCTTACATTTATCAATTACTCCCATTTCAATATGTTCGCAGATGATACTAAGTATCTTAAATCAGTTGAATCCATCTCTGATGCTGCCCATTTTCAGTGTGATACTTTACTGTTTGATTGGCATAGAAATGGAGACTTGAGTTTAATACATAGATTTGTAGTGGGTGAATTTAACCGAAGCCAGTGTGAGAGTGGAAAAGGCGAATGCTTCAACTTTTGCTGGAACAACCTGATTCTTCTAAAAAATATCTGGTGTTTATTTTCCGTTGTTTCAGACATAAAATGTAATATATAGTCCCTGCTAACCATTTTCACTGTTTCTCATATATGTTATTTTACTTTATGTAAACATGCTAGTAGGTTCTTTTCAGGAAAAAAATAGATGTTGTCATTTTATTGCTCATATATCTTTTTAAATATTTTAATTCTTTTATAAAGTTATTGATACTTCTATATGGTGTCATGATAACCTGATTTGTATTGACAACATTAGGTAATTACCCATTTTGTCGTTATGATAATTGCAATTTTTTCTTGATACAACCAATAATGTTATACTAAGTTAAAGTAACCAAAGTATATGAACCATACATCATAATAGTGTTCATGTAGGCAAAGAACTGTTCTTAATTGCAACAAGATCAATGAACTTTAGGAAGACTCATTATTATACAGCACTGATAGCATTACTTCAGATATCCACACAATTTACATTAGTAAGTAATGGTAAAAAACACTTCTTCTATTCCTTTTATATGCACAACTTGAAAAGTGATCACTTTTATTGAAAAAAGAATTTCATTGCCTCAAATATGTTTATCCATCTTTTAATTATGCTCAGAAGCAAAGACAATAATGACTTACAAAAGGTTTTTAAAATATATTCTATCAGATACACGTGTAAGGTGGATTGTTTAGAGGCATGTTGTAACTATATATGTCTATTTCACATCACTTTATCCTATTGTTGAATACCACCATCAAAAGTGAATAAAAGAAAATAAACCACTCAAAGTAATTGCCAACACTTATCACAACCAATGAATTTGAAACATAGGATAAGGCAGGGCTGATGAATTCAGTAACTTGAAAAATCTTTTTGAGAAATTTAATAATTTGTGCCAACTCTCTATTGAATAGGAGAAGATGCTGAAGATACATTGTCCTCAATGAATTCCACAGAGAATGAAAGTACTGACAAATGACAATGGTCAGGTTCTTCATCGACCTTAATATCATCTGGTAGGATATGATGGTTAGCATGTTTACATGATTTCATGAGCTTTTCATCACTTGTAGCAATGTTAAAACTTGAATCAAGATTTTTTGGTGAATTGATATTCACTACATCCTCCCTTCATTCGTAATCACATAAACCAATCACATAAAAAAACTGGAAAGATCTAGAAAACAAAGAGTAAGTATGGAGTAGTCACTTGTCTACCGGTGACAAATGTTTATGCACACAGAGCATGAACGTAGAGCCACAACAATGAAAGAAGGGAGAATAGCTGAGTTGTGGGCTGATGTTACTCCAGAAATGAAGTCAGAGGAAGAAAAGGTTGAACAACTGTATATATGACATCCATCAGCCTATCAATCACAGTGGACTGGGGGAACTATTTATAAAAGCATGTTATACCCTTAAGGGTAATGGTCCCTTAGCATTTGAGTGCTTCAAAATAATTGATAAAGTCAAAGCCTCAGTGGGGGCTGAAAATATTCCAAATATGAGAGCCATGGCTGAAAGCTTAACAAGGCAGCCACCTTTACACTTACATCATGAGCAGTGGGTTTCATACACAAGATACTGCATAAAAGGTAGATTTAACTACTTCAATGCACAACTCTCATCCAATTTGAAAGAAGATCTATAAGTTTTCAAGTGTTGTAGGCTCTTCTCAATTCACAAAGTACAGGAAATGAATCATACTGCTTCATCTTTGGATCAGCATCTGTCTTGCATACCGTTTTTGATGGTAATGAAGCTTCCTACCTATCTAGCTAGAGATGCTGACTTGGACAAAGAGTTTGATCCAGTGAAGTGGTGGAAGAACAAAGCTAGTACCTTACCACACTGGTCTACAGTTGCTTGGAAGGTGATTCTCGTTCAGCCAACATTGGTAATAGCCGAGCGAGTATTTTCCTTGCTTAAAGGTAGTTTTGGAGATCAACAGGACAGCTCCCTAAAGGACTACATAGAATCTTCTCTCATGCTCCAATACTACAAGCGATGAAATTGTTCATTTATGAAATTTATCGCTGTACATATGTTAGCTAATCGATATTGTAACATATTTGACAGCGAGGGTCAAGATACAGATACCATGGCTGTTCACAAGAAAATTTCAGCTAATAGTTCTGCTGTTAAGACATGGACATTCTATTTAAAGCATCTTGGTTAATACTGCCTTACAAACAACATCAATATTATTAAGAAAGATAAGTCAATTTTGTTCACACTGTGTGGTCCTTTCACACACCAGTATTTAAAGACGCTTGTACAGCCAGACAGTCTCACAACAAGGAGCTACAATGAGCTCATTGAAATGCTTCGTATACACTAAAGTCCTGTCCCATCATAGTGGCTAGAGAAACTCAAAGTCAATTGGACAAATATTCATCTCATTAAAAAGAGCACCTTAATAGACAATATCATTAAGAGTCATCCTCACCTCTTCCAAGATGAGTAAGATACTCTCCAAGGAATGAAATCAAAAATTTACATTAATTCAACCACTCAACCACAATTTTCAAGTCTAGACATGTTGCATATGAAGGACAAAGTTGAGACAAAACTGGCAAGATTGCAAAACATGGGAATAGTAACACCAATGAAATGGCCTGAATGGACTGATCCCATGGTTCTTGTCATTAATCGCAATAGTAACATAGAATTTGTGGAGATTATAAAGTAACTGTGAATCAAGTTTCAAAACCTGACAATTTGTATTGAAAATGTATTTGCTACCTTATCTGGGGGAAAGTTTTTACTAACTTGGACCTCTTCCATGTCTACCAAGAGATGAAGTTAGATGAAAAATTGAAGAAGTACACTACAATAAATACTTATAAGAGTTTACTTCAATATGACCAGTTATCCTTTGGCATATCAACTGCCCAGCACTTTTCCAAAGAACTATCACTTTAAGCTTTAAAAAGGGTCCATGTCTACAAAGATGACATTCTTGTGTGCAGAGTTGGTGAAGCTAACCATCTCAATAACTTAATCTATGTTTTAGAATGTCTTGACTTAACCATAAAACAGTCAAACTGCATATTTTCAAATTCATCCGTGGAATACCTGGGCCACGTTTTCAATAAAAACTGGTCTTCATCCATCTGTTAACCCTTTGACGCGGACGGATGCAAAATTGCATCCACCCAGGTAGTTCAAACTTGGGTGCGGATGCAAATTTGCATCCATCACTATGAACGCCTGCCAAGTAATATATTTTTGCATTAGGCAAGCTAAAGTTGTCAGAGTGTCTGTACTATTATCCAGGTAACTGGCTATGACTGTAATATTATTACTGAAAGCAAAAACTTACCACAATTGATGACTTCTTTTATCGATTCAAATCGCCAGTCCACCAAAATATATTGACTCGGTGTGATGGTAGGTGTGTCCAAGAAAACAGTTTACGTAGTTTGGTTTATAACAAAGTATGAATTGACTCCCCACACAACGAAGAGTTCAACTGTATGTTCATAGATATCATAAGTCAAGTTCTACTGCTTTGAAACTGGATTAATATTGTAAGCGCCATTTGTCACAGCATACTACAGAGTTAAGGTTGCATTTTATGGCTTTTCTTGTTGTTACGGTAACAGCAACAACCTACCTATCCTCTGAAAGTGATTACTTAATTGTAAGCGTCATTTAGTCGCTATAGTAAGCTTTTAAAGCGTTGCTATGTTTGAAAAAGCATTATTGAAAAAGTAGCCGCCCACGCGCGTGATTACAATTAATTTGCCCCGCCCGTCAAGGTTAGAGTTATCAAGTTTGCCCACATAATCACCCACATAAATTTGATGTAGGTGACAAACTGTAGGCTCAAAAATAAAGTTATTCTAAAAATGGATCCCAGTAAAAGTAGATCAGGTAAGGGACCCTTATTGTACCAAGTGCAAACAGAGGCTAGTGTCATCATGCACCATCATGTGGACCAATTGTGATACATTACCTCACAATAATAGATACATTACCAGATCACTGATTTGGTGATCCAATCAAACTAGGAAACCTGTTGATCATTCTGGTCCTTTAGTTTACTCTTAAAAAGGGAGGAATGTAGTAACTGGACAATGATTTTTTTATTAATGAATCTTACGTAAGAACAATGATAACAGTGAGCATTAAAAGGGTTAAAAATGGTCATAGAATGATTTCTCACTTAAAACTAGTGCTGAGTGATAGTATCGATATATGCGATAATTGCGATAGTAAATACCAATCACGATCGTGACAGTTAATTAACCAGCTATTGAGCCCCTCCCCCCTCTAAGTGTATTCACTATGCATCCATGCATGCATGTGCACATTATTTGACGTGTGAATTGTTTAAAGATTATACTGTGCAGCTGTAAAAACAAATACTATCTACATGGCTTCCAGTTTAACCTCAGATGTTTTAACAGCAAAGAAAAGTGAGTTTTTACCTTTGGTGGAGGCTACTAGTAAGGTGTGGAACTATTTTGGATTTCTTGCAGAAGATGGTAATTATTATAATGCATGATTAAGACTATACTACTAATAATAAATTTTAATAGGCAAATATGTGGAACCAGATAAAAAGAAAAGAACACACATGGATTGTAAGCTCTGTTCAAAGGTGCTCAAGTATGCTGGGAATACTGCAAATTTGTGATACCATCTTGAGTCGAGCCATAGAGCAGAGTTTCAAGTTTTACTGTAATCTGATAAAAGAACAGATACCATGGAAAAAAAATGCAGATGATAAACAAAATGTCTGGCAAAGACATGTTTAAACAATCCACACTAATGCTAAAGTCATCACCACAGTGGAATGAACTGACACAGTCAATATTTTATTTTATTGCAAAAGATATGCAACCAATACACACTGTAAATGATAAGGGATTTCGTACAATGATTAATAAGTTTGAACCACTCTATATTCCACCAAACAGAAAAACACTTTCCACCAAATACTTGCCCCAAATGTTTGAAAAAGAGAAAGAGAGTGTTGGAAATCTTTTGGGCTCTGTCAAATATCATTCATGCACTCCCAATTTATGGACTCCAAGAGCCAAACATGCATATATTAGTCTAACAGTCCATTACTTTGCCACTGACTTCTCATTACAGAACCAGATGTTGGAGATAAAGGACTTTCTAAACTCCCACACAGGACTGAATATCATGGAAGAGTTTGAGGCAGGTCTTCAACAATGGGGACTTTCTTTGGATTGACTCTTCCTTAAAACTCGCGTTGACTGACCGTTTTCAAAGTATAAACTTTCTTATTATTTAGTGTTTTGATTTTGAACTATTTGTTGAGATTTATATATGATTGCGATACTACTGCTATCATTATTATTATGCAACTATCGATCGTGATAGTGATAGTATTACTATCGCTCAACACTACTTATAACTGTTTAATACTTACAGACAATGAGGACATTCTGGCATTGCATTTTCCTCCTTGTCTTTTATATCTTGTATTTTACTTCTGTTCATTTTGTTCTTTCATGTAACATAAAAGAATGGCCAAAGCCTAATGGTAACCTTGATGCTAAGAGTAGCAGATGTAGAGCAAGAAAGACCAGAAGAAGGGCAAGGTCTTCTCAATTAACAATTTAACTATGTTGAAGTTGATAAGCTTTGTTAAAAATCTTTGATATCTTAACTTCTTAATAAACATGAATCTTCTATTATGAACTTGCAAAAAGATATTGTCCTATATCAAATGTGTTTTTTACTAAATATTTTTTGGAGCCATGATTTGGCAATCAAACAAACATTAAATAAAGAAAGTGGTCACTTTTTTGAATGTGAAGAGTTTATCGCTTGACTATACCTTGTCAATTATTTATTAAATGATGTTGCTAAGCAACACCATACAAGAAGGTTAGATGCAAAGAGAGGCGAGGTTCAAAGAAATTCTACCAAAACTTTAAAAATTAGCCAGAACTTTGTAATTACATCTTAATCATTACACTGCTAGTTCATACATCAAACACAATTTCTGACATTACCAATCATCAAGTACATTGCACATGTATATACATGAATGACAAATGAATCATCATGACTTACTCCATCTCTTGATGTAATGTCATTCCATCTGTGGCATACTAACTGACAATGATATAGATCAGTAAATGATAAGTTAGCAAATAGCACTTCCAGTACTTCAGTTGGACATGATATAGTGTGATTTAGAGAATGATAAATATATTAATAATGCTATCAATATTGTACTCTACATAAGAATATTATAAATTTTGATTAAAGACTAGCGTGGCCATCACTTTGGCTTGCATTCATGGTACACAGATACAAGTCATGAAAACCATTGGGATATTTCTTATGATCCACTGACGAGTCAAGACATTTCTGAATTCATGGATGAGTATGTATACATTAAGATTAAAATTATTTTCTTTGCCTTTATAAAGAGTTAGACTCACAAATGACCAATAAAGTGGAACAGCCTAAGTACATTGTTTATGAAGATTCCCTATTGTTTTGTTCAAGAAATGTCCTGTCTGCAATTAAGAGACAACCATATTAAAACATGTTATTGGAACATGTTTACAAATAAAGCAAAATGTGATTTATGTGACTTTGATTATAGCTAGAATAGCCAACCATTTGTGAACAGCATTCCTTCTGGTAATCTTCTTCTGTCAGCATCTATTCTCACTTCTGGATGCCTAACTGAACAAACTCTAAGACTTTTGAAAAGTATGAACTGCAAATCAATCACAAGCAGGACTTTCATCACAAATGGTTTTGACACCCAGTGATTGAAAAATATACATATGCTGTATATCTGTAACACCTATAGGAATTGATGTATTCATGACAGCATAACATAATGAGCATATTCATTCATTGATCAAGCTAATGATCCATATTGTTGTCTGTAGGGATAATAAGCCACCTATAGTACCCATATGTTCAGACACACAGCATTAAAATCCTGGGTGTTCAGTAATACATGTACTAGGAGTGCTATTTTTGGTAGTTACTTGTGGAATCTCTTTACAACATATACACTTTTGTGCAGATGTCATCATCTGACAGTTATGACATGAACACCTTTTGCAAAATCGTAAATTGAATATTTTTATCAGAAAAGGAAAGCTGAGATAGTCGTTTATTATCCCCTTGGCCTAGTTCTTCCTCTTCATCAGAGTCAGATGATTCTCTACTTGTACCACTAAGCTCAAACTGATAAGGCTGTATTGGATCATCAATACAAGAATCACGTTCACTACACTCAAGCTCCATTCAATCTGAAAAGAGTTCTGATATGCCACTACTGACTACTTCTCTTACTACTATGACATCACATATACCCACGCTCTCAGACGAAATTATGATTTTGGTTCTGCAAGAAGTACAACTTGGAAACAGAATTTCTGGAAAAGTACTATGAATTTATTTTAAAAGCATTTGCTTTCTTTATTTAGAAAACAAAACAATTTAACTAGATAATACAAAACAGTATGACAAAAATTCATTTCTGTTACCCTTTAACATCACTGTTGTAGGATACATACTATAATTAATGATCAATAATATGTCCGAGTTGAGAAGGCTCCTTATTAAAAAAGGTGTTTTATGCATGGATTGTAAGATGAGGTATTTCCTCATCTAATCATATCCAATTAGCGTGAAGTGTATTTTAATTGTATTCATTATTTGTTCACGTGAATATCATGCAAGCACACCATATTTCTCTCTTGTTAGTGAAGATGCCAATGGAAGGAACTCAATTAGTGCAAATGTACTCAAGGACCTCCTTAAGAACAGCTGATGCCACAGGACTTTCACGTGCCAGCATCAAGAGGCTACAAAAAGAGAAAGTTTTCTTCTTTATTAAAAGTTTTTTTTTCGAACCACAGTGGCTAAATAGCTGCCTTAAATCATAAAAGATAATTCCTGATTATTTTTATAATAAATTGTCATAATAGAACATTTGTTCATATAATTATAATTGTAATTTTTAATTTCCTCGTGACACACGGCTGACTTCTTGAGGTGAAATTTGTTATTCATTAAATCATCGAAGGTGTGTAATTTGAAGTATGAGAAGGTATGCTATTGAAAATGTATGAAGTTTTTAGTTTGCTACATTCTCATAGCACTAGACAGCCAAATTTTATATATACAATTCAATTTTGTAAGCTGAATTGATTGGTGCAAGTCCCATGTAGATAGCACGTAAAACAGCAAAGTTATTTACACATTCGGGTGGCTCTTCTCAACTCAAATATACTATAGGTGTTCCACCAGAACCCATTGTAAAGTAACCTTTTGATCCTTAATTTAATTGATGGAAATCCACAGCCAGAAGATGAATTACACTGGCTCAAAACAGTGTAATAACTAACTGTATGGAACATATCTAGCAGCTGTTTATTGGTACTTTTTTCATTAGAGATGCAGCCACTTGTTTAAGTTACACTAGGTGTCTTATTTAAATGTTGGGACAAAATACACTAACACACATACTTTGAATATATAGCTAATACTTATTGAGCATATTGTATATGATTTGTAATTGTAGGTACATCTTGAAGTATCAGTAAAAGACGAAGTAGAGAATTCATTCCCCTCATCCTCTAGTAATATCCAAGCCACTCCCAAAGGCCTGGTATGGGGAGTACTTGAGTATGACAAGCAAAACACTTACAAAGTACAAGGACACTCCAATATAACCAGTTTCCAAACCAGACATTACCACACTTTGCACCAGATGATCACAATTGTGGTGGATACAGTGGTGATCATCTAGTGGATAAAGGTGATAATGTTAGTGGACTCCCCAATAGAGAGAAGTCAGAAACTGGTTGATAACCAGATAACCAGTTTAGAAAACTAGTTACATTCATTAAAAAAAACAAACACTTCAAAGAACCAATCCCTGACATGTTGCCTCACTGAACATGGCTGACAAAATATACATTCACATTTGACACACTTCAAGTCACAAACAACTCTCTCACACTCCTTGCAAATTGGTGTCCGAGGTCAGAGACTCAACAACAAATTCAACAGATAGCTGAAGGTAAGTAACACTAGTGACTAAGTAACTAATGAGTCTCACCTCTTTTATTTTACGCTAAAAGAGCAGTGACCAATAAAATTGACTGGAAGTCAATTTGTTCACAATGGTTGAAGTACAGAAGTCACATGACCTTCTAAGCTCTACTTCAAATTGTTACTAACATAATAAAAATGCACTAAAGTGCTTAACCTGGCTGCGGTGGCCAGTGTAGATCTATATTGCATGTACATGTACATTTAAGATTGAACAAGTTGTGGTCAAATTATTTAAACAATCACGTGATGCACATTACAAACTGTTGTTTGATGACTCAGCATTTCTCTTCAATCAAAAAAAAAAAGCTTTGTCGTTTACTGGGTATTTTGCACTCTGATTGACATGTCTGTGAAGCTGTAACTGAGTAAGTAATAGTATCATTCAATTGCCAAGCAAGATTAAGTGCTAGATTCGTGATGAAAGTTTCTCTGAGCCTTTACATGACTCTTTAAAATGTATCAATATTTCATATACAAAATTTATTCTAAGTTGAAAATAAAACACTTTTCAGAACTTTTATGACGATTGCTTCAACCAACAGGCTTCTGTCTTGCTGATCTGTATTCCTCTAAGATTCTCTACAACATACTAAAAAATCTCCACATTAAGTTTTTTACTTTTCGAGAAACAGCACCTTGACTTCTGCAGCCTGAAAATTCTTTTGCGAGTTTTAAGCTTTCGTTTTCCTTGACAATGCTCTTGATACTACTGTTGTGAAGTCCACACATTTTTCTATTCATTGCTAAACGTTGGTAGCTGCTAACGCTTTGCTTGCCAGGTTATAGCAGTTAAAAAACAATCCATGATAACAGGCAATGCACACACACTATATCTAACCACACTAATGACTTCTGCTACAATGGAATGCACTTTTCAACCTTACGCCAACTAAAAATTACCTACAAAGTACTACGACACAAAAACGACTAAACCATGTCGTGTGGTTACATACACATAAGAATCGTACTGATAACATAAACTTATTAGAAATAGCTAAAGAGTTTATTTCCTTTAACAACAGCCGAATTATTTTTTTGGTCATTTTTGATGTTTAATAATAATAAGGTCAGGCCATGCAACTTAAACTTCATTCCTACCCCTCTACACACATATAACAAATCACTGTAACCTCACAACCATGCATATGGAGCAAGGTTGTTAATGTACACATATAAAAATTCACCTACCTTTTCCATCTTCTGTTTTTCCTATTTTGTTCACAACTGGCATGTCATTTGGGTCTCTAGCACGCTTCATTTTCTATTGATTTATAGCAAATTAAACAATACAGGTTAACAATGTTATTTGTACCAATAGCAATACAGATGATTTTGGCATTAATCCATAGGTATTATTTTGACAAAAAGTGGCCAAAGTTTAATTTAAATGGCAAATCAGCAAAAATGAATGACTACACAATGTGATTGAACAGACATACCTAAGAAGTTTCTTGGTCACCCTAGTCTTCTTAACAAAGTTTCTAACAAAAATTTGAAGTGTATAATCTTCTGGCTACATATAATAAAACAAATGTTCATCAAATTGTGACTTTCTCAAAAGTAAATTCCATGTCTAACAGTAATTATTCAGTATATACTAATCTTTACGTAACCAAAATTGACCACACTCAATATGAACAATTAATTACCTTCAACATTTCCCACAAACACATGCATCACTTACAGTTAATGATGACTTATTTTGCTTAAATGAAAGTTGGATATAATCTTGTATTTAATGTACTATAGGAAGCCATCAACCAATAGCTCTAGGAATTCATTATAAACAAATAAATAATATATCAAGTTGAGGGAGTCCTTTAGTTAAGTATTGAGCCTTTTACCTTAGAAGTTCATAACAAAGCTGGTACAGGAAAAACTCAAAGGTTAAAACGAACAACTGAGTCTGACTTCATTTATCACGTTATAACATAAACAATTACACATAACGATACCTACATATGTATATGTTTGAAATATATGTATATACGTTTCCTACTTTTGAGTTATCTTAGTCAGAACAAAGTCCTGCCACACTAGACTGCTAGTAGCTTAAAAATCCTTAAACCACTCCCACGTGATCATTAAATACCACGATATCGTTAAATTAAAATATACGGTCATCAGAACAGGAGCTATATAGTGCAACATAAAAAGCCTGGTTAAAATAGGAGTTGCTTAAAATTTAAATTAAAGACAAAAAGGCAGATCAAGTTGAAATGTGAAAACGACTATTCATGTAGCTATATAATTAGACATGCCTGAATATAAATAAATACATACAGTAATATTAACATGAGTGAAAGCATACATGTACATAAGGAATGAATGGGAGAAGCATATTAGATCCAGACAATTCAAGGTAGTCAGATAAAAATGACAACATCCTCTTTACCTTTTGAAGCCTGTTTAGATATCAGACTAGTGTATTTATCTACACACCATATTCTAGCATTCACAAATGCTCGCATTATATGTTACTTTGTAATGAGAACAGGTGATGATGGATTGCCTTTTGGAGAAACGAAGTCTGTAATAGTTCACCATGTAGCTTTTATCACTGTGAACATTTCCAGAATATTAATAGAGCTGCTTAAGAAATGTAGCTTAACAACTTTATTTATCAGTGTAAATTGCTTGTCAGAGATAAAGAAAAGTCAGGGTATATGTATATACAAGTTAAGTGTTGCAGTTGGACAGCAAGAGTAATGAAAGAGATTGTGTTGATGTGAATGTCCAGCAAGATGTGCTCTGAGCACATGATCTGACAACATAGTCACAAAAGAGGTTGAAAGTTTGCTAGAACCAAACACACAAAGAAAATCTGGTCAGCAATATCCATTATAGACAGCGGCATAACACATCATAGTAACTTGTAAATTCTTGGTTTCATCTGATATTTCAAAACTTCTAGTGTAGAGTAATATCTAAAAAGGAATATACTTAGTCCATCAACATTGATATTTATGATCAAAGTGAGCATATCTAGAGCTTTGTGAGTCCCCGTGCTGGATGCTTGTGAATGACATATTTGATTTAGATGAATGGACATTTTTTTGCATTGATCCTTTTGCTTCAATATATATGGATCTCTACCACAAGTTAAGTAAAAGATCTTGTCTAAGGTCAAGAATTCTACATTAAGAAGCACTCTGACTATTTATCAGCTATAAGTTGTGACACAAGCAAGTAGAAAATGGAAGCAGCCACATATTATTAGTGACATCACACAAATGCACCTTACAACCATAGGAAACTTGAAACTACGATCTTTTGTAATGTTTTATCTCTGACAATAAATGCAAAGGAGCATAAAAGTAGAGTTGCTATCTGTCTGGTACTAGAATTAAAATAGCCCTCTCCACAAAATCATCCTCTCATCTAAAAAACGGACTAGCAGGTGCTTGTTCAGACTACATAGTAGTGGAAAAGTGTACTCTCTCTTATACTTATGCATTTAAAACTATCTCCAAACCATGTGAGAGTGACATAGAAACTGCAGTTAATTTCTTTTGCACTCATGGAAGGAATGAATACTATAATTGCACTCACACTACCTGATCAAAAATGTCCTAGATAAATTTAGTGAACATGAGTGCCTCTGTTTTTCTTATAGTGGATCCATAAGAGATTTATTTTTAGAAAGAAAACAGAATAACTTAGATATGGAGTTTCGTGTACCAAAAAAATCTGCTTGATTAACTGGACTACAATTAACTGTAAATCATCTATTGTGCAGAGTTACATCCACACTGACTCTTGTACCATTAGATATATCAAGGAACACCTCATAATCTATTACTGTTGAAGTATCAATAATGGAAGATGACCTTATAAGTAGAGCTGATGTTAGACCAGTTTTAGTAGAATTTAAGTCAGTAGGTGTGTCAGTTATAACAAAGTTATGGTCACTTTGCAAAGCCAAACTAAATAGAGTTTACAGAACTCTAACTTTAAATGACATCATTTTTAAGGAAAACCAAATTAGCAGTTACATAATAGTATACCTATATATTTAAAAAACAACACTACTATTTCAGGAAACTAAGAGATCCATATAAAAGATACAGATATTAATTAATTTTGTCAATTCAATGTCATTTTAATCCAGTTTTGTTGAGTCACGTGTACACAAGCTTCTGGGGACACTTTTATGAAAGCATTCTCTGTAGCATTAAGGACTTCACCAGCAGCAGTCATGAGATTTTCAGCATTGAATGTCACCAATTTAGTAGATTCTTTATTGTTTTCAGGATCTGTGAAGACAATGAAAATGTATAAATCACAGTTATGGGATAGTCACTTGTTACCATTCTCTTTCAACATAGTACACAACTCTAATTTTTTATCATATTTAAGCTGTTGTCTAATACCAATTAGCAAACAATCAACTGTAACCAGTTGATAAACCTGTAAATAATAAAACAACCTTAGTATTAGCATCATACCATAGAATTAACCAATGTTATATATTTTGTTCCTTCAAATCTCTGTATATTCTTGATTTTAACATGAAACTGATGTTTTGCTTGAATGTAGTTTGCAATCTGCTCATAGTAGATGTTTGAATAGATATATAACATAACCCGATTGTTCACATACCATTTCTATGCTTTGTGCTTAAGTAATAGCTGAAGGGTATCGAGTTGATTTAGTCCAGTGCAAGTAAAAGTAGCATGAACCGAAAGAGATTCATGTTTTTCTATAAGATGTTTCTTGGTAAGCATAAAAGTACATGGTGGCCAAGACTTTGGATCTTCCATCAAGTAAATATAAAAAAGTGATTCAAAGTCAGCTGTACTCATCTACATTCATAATGTTGAAATCACAGTCTGAGTGCCAGCACCATAAAAGCCCTGAAGTATACTTTCTGCTGCCTCATTGAAAGGCTTAGAACCCACACCTGATGATTTGCATGATGTAAGAAAAGTCAACCGTGTGCTTTCTAAGTTGATGGCACACACAACAGCAGGTGTAAGGTAATCAACATTAATGTGAATATTGAGTTTAGAATAATCCCCCTTGAGATAGGTCTCATCTCCTCCTAAAAGCAAAGCAGTAGAAGTATCAGACATATAGCTTTTTCATGGCTGAGTGTGAACAGAGACTTTAAATGACTATGTGTGGCAATGTGAATAAAACATGACTCTAAGGACAAAACATTACTCATTGTGGTACCATCTTCAATAAGAGGCTATTGGTGATTTAAATGAGAACTTAATAACAAAAGGTACTTTACTGTGTCAATTTTTTATTGTGTTTCAGGTAAATGAGTAACATTAACAGTTGTTTTTTAGGCTTAGTTAAGCCAAAAATAGAAACTATGGAAGATATATCTCCCACTGATTCTTATGCATGGTCATTGCCACTTCCTAGTTCGAAATTGGGATTGCCTACAAGGTGGTATTTTGTGTTTAATGAAAATGTAGGCAGGTTGAGCTTACAACTAGCTTGAAGTTTGAACTCATCAGCTCTACTTTTAATTGTCTCATTGCTCTTACTAACATGATGTTTCGTGGCCTGTAAAAGGTTAGAAGAGAGCCATAGGTGATTTTTACACTTATAAGTAAGTGTTGTGACTGTTTTGTCAGGCTATGTGCTTTGACCACATCCTTCTGAATTCTCTCCCCCCTGAGTACAATCTTTTTCATTACTCTCACTGTCCAACTGTAACACTCATATATGTTACAGTAAGATTGTGTATATAGAGATTTTGTGAAATCCCTGAAACTTTTATGGAGTTTGTGAAATCACTTTTTCACTTAGGGACTTCATCATTTGTTTTTGAAGATTTTTTGTAAAATGACAGTCTCCACTGAATGGCAGTGTTGATACTGTCAGCATTATTTGTCTTGGAGAGTTGATTAACTCATGATGATGGTAATTTTATAAATGTATGTTTGTTGATTAATGGGAGATGGAAGTAATAGACTGTTTTAGGTTTCAAGAATACAGGTTGATAATTGAACCCACTAGGAATTGATAATTGTAGTAACATTGTCCTAACATTGGATTACGATACATGTTTTGATAGTAACGAATGTACTTCATAAACATGAGTTGTCCATACCTTCTAATATCATTTTCTAATAACATTTATTTGCTTGTAGTTAACATGTTGTAAATTGATAAGTAACAGGAATAATCAAACCTGTTAAAATCCTATTGTTTATCAAAAAATCAACATAAAGCAAATTGTGTGACAAATATTCCATGATCAAAGCCATTAGTTTGATATTATCTTGTACAAATTTTGAAGCTGTGATGTCTTATAAAGTAGATGTCATATAAGGAATGTACTATCAAACTAGTTAATTACTTTAGACCTCATAATATCAGTTTGTTAAGTGTTTTAGTTATCTTATAAAGTAATAAATAATGTTTTACTAATATAGTGATGTATTTATCTCAAATGTATTAATCTTATATGCATTAAATGTTGGTATTGACTGTTTATGATAATTGTCAATGTATGGACTTTGGTTGATGAGTAGATACTGTCTAGAATTTTGTTTTGTACATTTCATTAGTACATTATTATCATATCTATTCTTTCCATAGACAAATACGAGTCAAGTATTAGTTGTCATCTTATAACTGTCCAAGGGAGGATGTAGTTTTTATATATGTATTATTAGGAAAAGAGGACAAAAATTAAATTATCATCTACCTTGCATAAAACGTTTCTCTAGTACAAGAAAGCAATCCTGTGGTACTTCTTCTTCATCTATTTGCAAAATCCTTAGAACTATTTGACCCCACTTCTGAATTCATTCTTCTGTGAAACTTTTCCTGTATTCTGTCAAAATCTCTCAGTGACTAAAAAACATATATATACAATATTATGCATGCACATAAGCAGACAATGATGTTTATTTACCTCATTTGAAATCAGACAGCTACCATCACCATTTAGTTTTTAGAGTGTAGTCATTGTTCATCATGTTCTATAACATCAGAAGAACATACCTCATTTAAGTGCACATAGAGGGGACAGTCCTGCCAGTAATAATTGTATTAATTGGATACTCATCTATAGTAAAGATAAGGAGATATGTATATAGTTAATTTTTTATAATGTAATGTACCTTCACTATTTATTGAGGTCAAGTATGTAATAGTAGGTTGTACTAGACAAGGTTCTAAACTAGATCCAGTTTGTGTTTCTACAATGATGGGTTTACTAACTAATGAGGAAGATTTGGTTATGTCTACAACTTGTTGTTGTGTTACTGTTGAGTCATCTAAAAGAGATTCATAACTTCAAATAATATAGTTTAGCTAAATTACCATTTGTTGGTGTGATTTGAATATTACTACTACAAATGAAATCTGTTTTCTCTGAATTGTCAGTAAACATGAAGTTAGTTTGTTGTTTTGTTCTCACTCTCCTAACTGAAATGGGTAAAGGAGTTAAGGTTAGTTAACAGAGGCTTTAGCAAAACTGGAATGGTTAGTATGATCTTGAGTGATGATATTTGCACAGTGTTGTATCTCTAATTATTCTGGTTGGAGTAGTGGTTTAGAGACAGATATAGTACTCTTACTATATACCTCATTCTAAAGTAATAATAGAACATGTCATGAATGCTGTATATTGATGTACATAAAGCGCGTTAACAAAAGGCTCCAACAATTTTTTTGGATATCAAGAAAATTAATGCTTGCGTAAATCCTTGACAAAAATTGTCTTAAAGCCTAAGCTTTAATTCCTAAGATAACACGCTGAACATGTTGTAAAGAAAGAACAATCATCCAATGTTGTGCTCTCTAATACACCTTTACCTTTCATGTCTGATATTACAGATAGCTCTCATTTGCAGTAATTGTATTTGAAGTATTTGTGTTCTATTCTTGTGCAATGTTTTCTTTTAAGCCTATTTTTAAATAACATTGAGTATTATTTTAAAATGTCATTATAAAAGGGCTTTATTGTAGAGTCATTAGCTACTATTAAATTACATTTATCAACTTTTTATTGTTAGCACTGTTTTGTATGTTGTACCATATATTTGTTTTTTATTTTGTATTCTTATGTTTCTTCATTCATAATCTATATATTTTTCAGTCTTCTAGAGCTATCAAAATTAGAGTTGATTACATTCCTTTTGTCAACTCTAGACAAATTATTTCATATTATTTTGCATATCTACTGGTCTTTCTAGATTACAAACAAAGACTGTTGGATCATTGGAATAACAATAACAAATGTACATTCATCATTATAATGAATATTAATAGCACTATGCTGAGGAGATGGTCTTAAAATTTTAACTTTAAATGAAGTTGTAACAGTATATGGTGAGTTAATTTTGACAAAAATATCATATTGACCTTTGACCTGCAGAAAATAAGACTCAATTTGTAGAATCTTCTTAACATAGACAACATGATATGGACAATAATACCTTGGTACTTTCAGCCATTAAATGTTAGTAATATACTATGAATATTGAAACAATGGATTACAACTGAATTGTTATAATAACCTCAGGTAAACAAGTACACTATCAATTTACAACCGGCTTCAATAATTGGAATAGATTCATTTGTTTCACAAGATAGTTTCAAAACCAACAAATGAAAAACATGGATTGAGAGTATAATAACCAAAGATACAAGGCTAAGGCCAAATTGAGTTCCATTCTGGTCTATGTAAAAGACAAGACCTACTGACAACAACTACATGTACATAATATATTACAATTTAATAAAACTAATTTTGTACATGTGCCCCAACCTAACAATTGACAGTTGGTCATCTCAGGACCTCTACCTCTATTTTTAATTGGTTTCATAGCATTTAACACAATTTGAACAGATTTATCCCCATTATAGCTTGCAGTGAGTTATTATATGTAATTTTTGACTACTGCCATCATTTACAACACTTTATAATGAACAGAATAATCTTCAACAATAGTAGTAGATTAAGCAAGTTTATTTTTTTGTTTAAAAGGTGCTATGGCTTATCTAAGAGACATATGGTAGAAAGACTTAAGTTGTCCCAGTACAACCACCATTAGAATTAGACACAATACACGTAATGTCATCATCAACAGATACCATAATTATAGGAATATCCTCCTTATTATGATTTTTGTACAGTAACTTTTTGTGTACTGCTCTGATGTTTTTAAGGAACTATTTCCAATATAAAGTAGAAATTTTACAAATATTTGTTCAATTAATGTGTCTACATGGAGTGTCACATGATGAACTAAATTTCCACGTATACCAAACTGACTTGAACTAATGCACTTAGGTTCTGTTCAGAATAAAATAATATACCATTGTCTTCAAAAACAATGGAACTAGTTGATGGAACAACCATATCTTTTACAGCTGTTGATAAAGTTTGTGATTTGGATACAACTTTGTTTAGTATTTTTCTTTAAAACTAAAAGCATTTGATGTTTTGAAAGATCCTTGATTCCAACTTTAACTTTTTAGAAATACTTGACATCAATGTGCATGATGAAGTTATATTAAAACATGATGTTCTCAATGGTAGAGCAGTTTCAAAAGACGACAATGCATTGAAAAAATAGGTCAAAAATTGTTCTAAATGTGGGAGGAACCTCACTCTATACATGTATGAGATATTTGTTGTGATATTATCCAATAATTGTGTAACTCAAGTTCAAAATTAAAAAAAAGATGGTTGTAGAAAAGGGAAGGCATCTGTGCAGTAATCTATGTAACTTTTT
Organism: Xestospongia muta; assembly: GCA_963693285.1. Lineage (NCBI taxonomy): Eukaryota > Metazoa > Porifera > Demospongiae > Haplosclerida > Petrosiidae > Xestospongia > Xestospongia muta. Next base: position 10,595,714 of record OY848917.1, on the reverse strand, counting down.
ATGTGATATTGGCAAACATTGCATTTTAGTCCAAGAAGCTCTCTGGCAATACTATGAGTGATGACTTGATGTGTTGTTGGAAGGAATTTGAGGTCCATCTTGGTATCTTTAACAATTTCTAAGTGTATTTAATGTCAATGTATTATCACTCAGTGTTGTCCCTACACCTTCACTCATGTTAACATCAATATGGTATCAAAACAAGTTTGCTAAGCAGCGATAATACTATTTGAAATCATTTGGAAGTACATTAAACTCACAATAGAGTGAGGCTAGAATAGAGGTAAGCTGTAGTGTATTAAGGACATCATTTACTCAGTGTAAAAGAACCAATAATAAAATGTTGACCATTTAGTACCCTGAGTAGTTACAAAATCAGTGATAGTATCTAAAATATCTTCACTGGATAACCCAACTTGATATTGGTAGTCAGCATTATTTAATATGAAAAAAAATGAATCAATGCTAAATAAAGGAGTATACTCAATAATGTGCAGTGAATTTTGAGGTGGCAAAGTCTGAGATTCAATATAGAAGACTACACAGCCAACTTCAGATTTCCATATATGATCTGTATGCACTAGAAATACAGAACTGTCAAGATAGTATAATGATACAGAACTTCTGGTATTTTGTACTAATAAATACTCTAGAATATTTAATACAGATAATTTATAACAGCTAGACTATTACTAATTAAATATTTCTAACTTTTTTAATTGGTATGTTCTGCTAAACCACATGCAACTTGACCAATTCAATATCAAAATGAGAGTTCAAAAGATCTCGAACTAGTTTGTAAAGCTGTAAGCACTGGATTATCAATAAAAAAGAGCAGCTAAAGAATACTAGATTCCTTAGTCCACCATTCAGGACCACATTACTGGTAAGGTGGTAAGAGGTACTAATAGTGGACAACAAAAATACTTAACAGACAAAGAAGATAAGGTATTGGTGAAGTTTTAATTAAGATCAGCTAAAATTAGACATCCATGGACTAGGAAATTATGTTCTTTCATTGCTTTAAACTTTATTTATTTAAAAAGGTAGAAATATTGATATGACACTTGGTTGGTGGAAAGGCTTCAAACAAAGGGACCCAAAAGTTACTCTTCGTGTGGCTGAGCATCTATCACATAGTCAAAGATTAGCGTGTAAGTCTGATGCCTTAACTGGCTATTTTGATCTCTTAGAACAGATCATAGAAGACAATGCTTCAAATATGTTCAAGACAAATTTTTAACTGTGATAAAACAGGTATGCATTAAGATCTGAAGCCACTAAAGGCTATAGTGCAGAAAGAAGCAAAGCAATCTTTGCTACACTTAGTTAGAATTACAAAATGTTATGACGAAATTTATTGAATTTGTGAAGAAATATGGATAGGTGATTTATTGTGATGGAGCACACTGTCCTTAGGCTGGTAACATTTGTTTGTGCAGAAGAATCGGAATTTGATTAAATATCACATACGTTTATATCTAGAGCAGGACTGCGAATTCTTAAGAATACAATGCACAGACAGTCAGTATTCTCCCTTAACATGCTTTAATATGTGATTTGAACTCTGGTATTGAAGTGGCTAATATGTATCATGTACTATTAGGGGTTGTGTTATTTCGATGTAATAATTTTCTTAATTAAAAGTATTTGGTCAAGTACTTTCTATTTATCTTTAATTTTAAGAATGGATTGTATAGGCTCCAACTTTTGAACCAAGATTCCAGTAGACAGTAATAAAATTTAATGTTAATTAGCTTTATATATACTGTTTGATGTTCTTGCTCTTATTAGTAGCATAGTCACATTAACCTCTATCCCATGATCACCATCTCTAACTCATGATAATAATAACTTAAGTAAGTCATTAATCGACAGTCCAATATTCTGAATATACTGCAGAGGCCAACACCTTATATAACTAATACAATAAAGTTGCAGTATACCATACCATTTCTATCTTTTCTTTTGTTTGTGTTTGTCACCGACTGACACTTAATAAGTAGTCAGAAGAGTTTACTCCAAGCCTTATAGTACCAAAAACGGAAAGGAGCTTGGAGAAAGAATCTCCTATAAGTTTGATTAAAAACCTAAAATGATGTGTTGGAAGTTACAACTTTAGACAATATGCTCCTTTTATTTTTATATGATCTTGCATCAGCAAGACAACTGTGTCATTTCTTTAAAAAAATATTAATTTGACTAGCATAGTAAATTTATAAATAAAAAGTATTGGAGAAAATGTATGGCTATTATTCCTTATTAATATTTATGCTAGAAATATAATAGCAGTATCATATCTTCATATTAAATCAAACACTGAATTCAACATAATGGCAGAGAAACTGAATCAAAAAGAATATGAACTATATAAACAGCAGAAATATCACGAAGCTATTGAGCGGTATAGTGTCTTTAATCTCCTCATGAGCTGCTACAAGAAAATATCATGGCCAATTGGCCATGCTTAATGCAGCTAATATTCAAGCCATCATTAGAATTGTCACACAGACCAATCACTCTTAATGTTAAATATTAATTTGACTAGCATAGTAAATTTATAAATAAAAAGTATTGGAGAAAATGTATGGCTATTATTCCTTATTAATATTTATGCTAGAAATATAATAGCAGTATCATATCTTCATATTAAATCAAACACTGAATTCAACATAATGGCAGAGAAACTGAATCAAAAAGAATATGAACTATATAAACAGCAGAAATATCACGAAGCTATTGAGCGGTATAGTGTCTTTAATCTCCTCATGAGCTGCTACAAGAAAATATCATGGCCAATTGGCCATGCTTAATGCAGCTAATATTCAAGCCATCATTAGAATTGTCACACAGACCAATCACTCTTAATGTTCCTAAAATTTTGAAAGCAACAAAATCTGCTAATTTGAAGACATTACCATTTCCATTGAAACATTGATAGATAAAGCAGTAGTGCAGTGCAGACATACTAGTGATTCATTGTTGTAGAAAGCAAAATAAGAGGTTGAACATTTGTTAATGTCACACAGAACAGAAAAAGAAAATCAAGTCAGCAACAAATATCATGGATAAAGGCATAACACATCATGGTAACTTGTAAATTCTTGGTTTCATCTGATGAATCAAAACATCTAGTGTAATATCTATAAAGGATAAACTCAGTCCATAGTCTTAAAAACCAAAATGAACATTAAACTCAACAGTGATTTTCAATGAACATTCGTTCAGTAACTGTTTTCATATTTTTTGGATGGTTGGCACAAACATGAAGCACATATGACAAGCGATCCTATAATCATTTTGGACCACATGTTATGTATATATCTATATCTATATATTTATGTACTTATATGTTCATGCACTTGCATCATTTTATATTATTGTTGTATGTGACAATTGAAAGTAACCATTACATTTAAATTGCACATACTAACCACTGATACATATGGTAATCAATGAGTTTTATTAACCTTAGTCATAAGCACTATATATTTAAATAGGTGGTAATGATCATGTTTCAAAGGCTTGACTTTTTTGCTAGCTAGCTACTTTGCCTTTAAACTTATCTCTTAGGATACTACAGACATTGCTACCAGCTCTCTAATTTTGTAGCTCTAGTCAGTGTTTCACTGTTAATAAAACATCTTCAAAAACAATTATAGGATGATATTTTCAATGATACTCTTGTTTTAAATGTCTGCCACTTTGTTCAATATTGTGACTACAAATAGTAATAATATGATTGGGTGTGTCCCTATGCAAATAATGTAAATGTGACTACTATAGCACTACTTTTGCTGAATTACAGATCCATTAACAAGAAAATTAAACATCATTTAAAAGTCATTTAAAAATTAATTTCTTGCCAAAAGTGTGTTGTTATAAGATTATTTGTTTCATAAGCATCTCAAATTTTCTTTTTTAGTATCACACAGCATTCACAAAATACAAAAAATACTAACCTGTCTGCAGAGAGACTTAATGTCAATATAGCAGTATGACAAGAAACAATCAAAATAAGTAATCTTAATTATATAACATAATAGTAATATAAACCTCTCTGTACAGGGACCTACTGTCAATACAGTAGTATAATGAAAAACAGAGAGATAGAGAGAGAGAGAGAGAGAGAGAGAGAGAGAAAGTAAGCATATCTTAGTTTTATAATATAATAGTAATATTCCCTTTAATGTACACAGATCTAATGTTAATAAAACAGTATAGTAAAAGACCACTTAAGTAAGCAATTTCAATTTTGTAACATAATTGTAATATTCACCTATTCTCCCTTATCAAATACAATTCAGTCATAATAAAGCTTCTTAATGTTTGCAACATGCCTGTTTGCTGCCATTGTGATGCTCAAGGATGCATGTTGCGAAAATTTTTCCTGCAAAAAATAAAGCCTGAGGTGTCCTGACTGTCTGTCACTTCATAAGGACCATGAACCTATTGAGCTTCCAAGTTCTCCTAGAAAAAACTAAACGTTTCTTTCATCAATTCTCAAGCTGAAATAAATGGTAGTTATACTTTGCTTGTTTTGACTGAGTCATCTTTACTAAAAATAAACTCAGAAACGCCTGCTAGTTTCCCATATGTCCTTTAAATTATCTCCAATCTGAATCACTTATTTATCTCCTGGATTATTCTAAGCTACCCATTCATAACTGTAATTGGGGTAATGTATGTGGTGAAGAGTTTTCAAAGGATATTAATAGTGCATATAATGAAGTTGTACACTGTAGACGAAATATTTCAAAATCTCCTCTGACAGGGCTGGCAAAGCATTTACATCAGAGTGAGCACGTCTGCTTAGATCTTGTGCTGCTACAATGACAATGGCAGCCCTTACTCTATAAAAACCTATTGTCTCATCAAATGTGCATATAGATCCATGAAACCAAAAAGACAACCAAAATGCACACTCCTTTGCCAAGATAATAATTGAAGGTAAGGGGAAAGTTCCTACGTCTATTATCTGATGGGTCTGGGGGTGATTCCCTTCTTTTGTATCTGATGGTTGATTCAAATAAGACAGTACAGGATGAATTACTTCAAAAACATTGCCCTAGTCAAGCATTGTACCCTGGAATGAGCATACAGACTGTACAGCAGATCCCACAGATATTGATGCTCATGTGTGGAGGCGCTTGGTCACTTCTTTTCATGATGCATCATCAGATCTTTGTGATGCATTGGCCACACTTAGTAGATTCATTTGTACCATGTATGTCAATCCTAATGGTTTGACTGCATTTACAGCTAGTACATTAATTGCACTGGACAAAAGTCAAGGTTTGAGACTCATTAGAATTGGGAAAGCTTTTATCCTCATTGGTACAGACATAGGTGAATCTGCAGGAACTTTACAACTATGTGATAGTCAACACAGGTTGCGAAGATGCAGCTCATTCAACATGTTTGTTTTTTTAAACCCAAAAAATGAAGCAGCTAATTATAGTAATGAAACTCGTGGGTGATGACCTAGTGAGACTCATGGGTCTGGAACTAGAGTAGGAACTCAGCGTGGAACTAGTGGAACTGACATATGTGAATCACGTAACTCATCTCTAACTAAAACATATACATGTACTATTTTACTGACTATTAATGTATAGGTACTAGTGGTCGAACAGAATCTAGAACTAATGCATCTCATGGGCGTGGAACTAGTGTAGGAACTCACGGATGTGGAAGTAGTGCAACTGACGAGTGTCAATCACATAACTCATCTCCAAGAAAGATATATACATGTACTATTTTACTGAATATTAATATATAGGTACTAATGGTCAAACAGAATCTAGAACTAATGCATCTCGTGAGCGTGGAACATATAGGAATTCGTGGATTTGAAACTAGTGCAACTGACGAGTGTCAATTACGTAACTCATCTCCAAGTAAGACATATACATATACTATTTACTGAATATTAATATATATGTGCCAATGGTTGAAAAGGGTCTAGAGCTAATGCATCTTGTGGGCGTGGAACTAATGTAGGAACTCATAGGCGAAAAAAAAAAACTATTGCAACTGACAAGTGTCAATCATGTAACTCATCTCCAAGTAAGACATATACATGTACTATTTTATTGAGTATTAATGTATAGGTACTAATGGTCGAACAGGGTCTAGAACTAATGCATCTCATGGGCGTGGAACTAGCCACTAATCTAGGGTAAATTATAATATCACACACCATTATCACTGAGTCCATTCTTGTCAAATTCACTGAGTCCTGTCTGTTCTTCACTTCTTTTGCTAGCATTTCTTGTACATCTCTTTCTCCCTGTAAAAAAAGATAATTAACTCAAAAATACTTCAATATATAAACACTACACATACTGGAAATTTGAGAATTTTTGGGTAATGTCTTTGACTGTTCTAGTGTACTTTCTAAAATGGCAAGCCACTAATCTATAAGGTAAATTATAATACAATATCACATACCATTATCACTGAGTCCATTATTATCATAATCACTGAGTACTATCTTTTCACTTCTCTTGCTTGCATTTCTGGTACATCTCTTCCTCCCTGTAACAATAATTAACTCAAAAATACTTCAATATATAAACACTACACATACTGAAAATTTGAGAATTTTTGGGTGACTGTTCTAGTGTACTTTCTAAAATAGCAAGCCATTAATTCAAAGTATAATTAACCTAAGGCTGTATCACTTACTTTCTCATCCACTTCACTGAGACCAATGTCTTCACCACTGGATTTACATGCTGTAGTGTCTAAAGATAATTCTTCAGGATGGAATAGTTTTTTCCATTTTTCGTATCTGATGTCAGGTAGATCATAACCAGCAACAATATTGGCTGGTGTCATTGCCTTTGTCCAGGCTCGACTAAAAATTTCAGTGAAAATTAAATCTATTAATGGCTTTCCCAGGATTACAGGACATGTAGAGATGACATTCATTATTGTATGCCTTTTTTAAGGGGCTAAAACATGACCTGTCCAGTGGTTGACACAAACGAGTTGTATGAGGTGGCAAGCAAAATAAGATGATCTGATTTGCAGCAGCTGTCCTGATCAATTGAGGTTGGTAATGTGAAGAATGTCTATCCAGGAATAAAAGATGGGTCGCTGTGGAGGAATGTGAAGTAAGAAGTGATTAGTAAACCATTCCTGAAACAATTCGGAGTCTATCCATCCATTTTTAGACAACCCATATGCAGTACCTGATATTTCTCCTGTTGCGAAATTGGGTTTGAGTTTTTTCCGATCAAAAATTATCATAGGAGGCAAAAGGTAACCAGAAGCACTGCATGCTGACAAAACAGTAACTTGGGCTTTATCACTACTAGTAATACAGGATAAATCTCTCTGACCTAGTACTCCAATTATTTTGCCAGGTTTATGTTGCAATGGAAACCCACTCTAATCACAATTAAAAATCAACATTGGTGATTCAAGCAAATTATTAAACTTCAATGTTTCTTCAAGCAAGTCAAAATAACAATTTATGACATCTGGGTTAGCTGCAATAGCTCTACGATATGCTAATTTGGATCCACATCTTAATCGTAGCTTTTGATGCTGCTTCACAAATGAGCCCCACCAACCAGTAGTGACATTGACATCTTCAACTTCACATTGACATTTCTTCGCTAGTGCTGCTCTGACAATACATAGAACTTGTTCCTTTGTGCGAGCGAAGCCAATTTTAGCTGAGCCTACCAAAAATGTTACTAGTTCTTCTTCAATGTCATTAAAGTATCTAGGAGGTCCACTATGAGCACCAAAAGAGACATTACCAGACACTCCATCCCATAATGTTGACTTAGGCGCATTATAAATTTCAGCAGCTTTTCTAAGAGTAAATCGTCCTTTAGCTACGTCCTTTGCTGCTTTATGTAACTGGGTCTCACTCCACCGCTTGTAGTGCCTATCCCTTGGCTTTTTTCCTCCAGAGGATAACCTAGGCTATTAAAGAAGATGTAACTATAACATAATAAATCATATATAAACAAAGAAAATAGACTCATGTCGAGGGCACTTAAAAAAGGACTTGGCTGCACCATGTTTTCAAACAAATAATTGTCTCAGCACCCACTTAAAGCACATAAACATTGTGGTTTGCAATAAGTCACTTGTAAAAACGTTTTCACAATTTTATACTAATTGTCATAGTTTTGTATATATCAAAGATACAGAGACTCATAGTTATGTATCATATAGTTTTGTATATATCAAAGATACAGAGACTCATAGTTATGTATCAAAGATAGAAAGACTCTAGTAGCTCATTGTAGTAGACTACTGCATTCTAAAGATTCAATAAGACCAGATGAAACCAATAAGTAAGGCAGATGTGTCTATTAGCTAGTATGCTTGAAGGTATACGTCTTTTCTCTACTTTATAACAAAGACTATACATTGCACCAATGACTACATGTGATATAACTATATACCACAAACTTTTAGAGCCTTTGATCATATCATGAATTTTGAATAAGCAACTCATTAGAACTCATCTCTCTTTCAAAATAATGACTAGTAACTTTAACATGTTATCTGCCTACCCTTTCTCCTATTCTTGTGACTATAACATCATACCTACAGTATAATGCATGGCCTATAACATATTTTAGTTTATGTGATGACCTTTTTTTCCTCGAAAGTATTAAAAACAATAATATTGTCATATAGTTAATTGATTATCATATAAAAATTTATTTCTTTCAGATTATTGTAATTCAAGTATCTATCACTTGTTTACCTACTTACAGTAAAGTTAGTCATAAAGTCAAGCAGCTATTACGCCTCAGTACAACACTCTTATTCTTAAAAAAGTGAACTGACTCTGTTATTACAGACATATATATTTACTAATCACAAAAATGGCCAGGGTTGACTAAAATATTGCTAACACATATATAGCTCAAGCCATTAACGTAGTCAGGCTTCCCCATAGTCTCCCATTTGGACATCTATACATTATCACCTATTATCACGTTTGATTGTGTCCACAATGGTCCAGCTCACGTTTAGACTTCAGGTTGTGTTGTCCGCCAAAACATACCACGTGTCCGCAAATATATTTAAGTCCGTACAAGTACCAAAAACGGAGCTCATTCACGACACGGAGTTTAGTTAGGAAATTATGCAAGGAAAATGTATTCATTGAGCATAACCAAGAGTCACATTATACAGAAGCAATAAGCTGTCTTTAAATTTTTAGAAGAAAAAGTGTCCGAAAATAGATTTGTCTGTCCATTGATTTTCGACTCTATTTAAACTGCTTTACCTCTTTTTGTAGATTTTAAGAGAGTCCATGATATTGAAAAAACACAATCAAGACTCTATACGAGTAAATAAATCATTTATATTTTTAAGATGTTTAAATCAATATCATCGTAGGTGTTCGAAGGATATATCAGCCAGAAATGATGGAGGTTTTGTGGAACATAGTGTCTATTCATCCGGCAGGAAATGTATACTTTGTTGTAAAAAGGTTTAGGGGGTGGGGATCAGTTTAATACACAACAAAGTATACATTTCCTGCCGGATGAATAGACACTGCCTTTGTGGAATTTTATTAATTAATGCAACTTAGTAGTGACGTCACGTCATGTTGAAAACGCCATTCACTTCATATGTAATAGCTAGTTTACCAATTTCTAGAACAGCTAGCGTTCTAGTTTTTACGTATTTTAAGCGGAGCTGCAAGATATATCAAATGGTACAAACTATGCATTTCTCTTTAATTCATTCCTAGCCTAAGATATAACACTGAGTCATGGGTCAGACTCAAGTTGGACAGAATATACTTTTCTGAATATTTTCACGATTCTTGGATTTTTAAAAATTGTAATCAAACAATGATTTATACAGCTTATAGTATTAAAGTGCTAAAAATCAATCTAATATGTCATTAACTAGCATCTATATATGTAAAAGTAACAGAAGAAAAAAAATATAAATAGCTAACAATACTTTTTACACCATCTACTTAACAAATGTACTTTTCATGTACAGTTTGAAAAGAAGAAGAAAGATCAGATATGTTATGTGCTTGTTCTTTTATGTCCACTAAAATAAACTTGGTCTGCTGCCAAAATAGAAGCTTGTATTTTCACTAATGAGTCAAGACAATGCAAATAGTTTTCTCCTTTTTATTTCATCTAGGAATTGTGTCAGTCTAGAATTTGTTCCATTAAGTGAGAATGAGAAACAATTTTGTAATGCTTGCATCAAATTGGATCAACAGGAAATATTAACACTACAACGTAAGTACTTTATTGTGGTGGCCCAATAGGTCGCGTTGGCCCCTAAACCCTAAACCTTAAACGTGACCTATCGGGCCACCGCAGTTTAGGGTTTAGGGTTTAGATCTTAAAACGCGACCTACCGAGCAACCGCAACTAACCCTTTGCTAGTTCTTTCTTACATATTGCATACACTCTAGTAAAGGATATCAACACCAATAAGACATGTTAAAGTTCACTGTGTTAACTCAATCAAAAATTGTGTCTATCTATATGGCATGTATGTGTGTATGTTATTTAAAAAAAATAAGAGTCACTATGAAGTTAATATTGGAGCTAGTTTTTAAGCATGTTTTTAAAATGTGTTTTCCATTATAACAATCTGCATCACTTGCTCAAATATAACAAATTAAGCTCAGTCAATTTTTGTTCTAGTTAAAGATTTGTTAAAATGACAACATCAATTTTATATAGCATCTCTTCTTCTGCTGAACATGCAAGAAGCCCTTCAAATTTTCTATGCAGGTTATGTGTAAGCGAGTCAGTCAGTTGTCATATTACTAACATTGTATATAGGAATTTTGTTATATAATTATAGTGAATGCTTGCAAGGACATGTGTTTGAAGATTATAATGAACTATCCATAATGTTACTATCTTAAACTCTGTATATGTAGTGTTTGTGATATCTTATTTTTGAACAAATTATATGGCTAAACTCTATGTCATGGGTGATCCATCTACTATATGTAGTAATTAATACAACATATAGATGATTACATCATCATTGCAGCTCAACACATTTTATGTCCATTGCCTGAGGGAATTCACAGGTAAATATAACAAAACACTAAAAAATATTAATATTTATTAAAAAATCCTTTGGTATTAGAGTAAGCCTTTCCAGTGTTAGGTGAGTAATCTTGACTCTGTTGAAGTTAGCATGACATTCCTCGGTCGGTTCTTGGTGTAACTTGACTATGATGACATCATAATGAAATGACACATGTGATGTCATCATTTAAATGACATCACCTAAACCCTAAACCCTAAACCTACACTAAAACGCGACCTACCGGGCCACCGCACTTCATACTAACTTTTAATTCATCAACGTAGACTTTCTACAAGCGTGTAATTATAATATGAATAATTAATAACTTTGTTCCTGTGTTAAAGTCACGCCCAAACTTACTAGCAGGAAAAGAGGTTATGAATAATAAATAATCTGCGAATAGCTACATGCAAACTATCAGATTGTCAAAAAATAATGTCAACTATCTTCTTTTATCATACAGTTGCTGTAGTAATACCATTTCTGGCCAGGTCTTATGATCCTCCTCCATTACCTCACACTGGTAAGTTTTATAAAGGAATATAAACTATTACTTATAAAAATGCAGGAGTCCAATTGTATGGAGGATACAATAAAACATCTTACCCAAATAATTCCATGATTCCTGCACATTATTTCTTTGATGGTGATGCAAACAGTGATATGTTAATTGATGCCTTGTGGTGTCAAAGTGCTATAAATGAGCCTAATATTGGAGTTTGGTATTATCCTAATGGTACTCAAGTGTCTACAGTAGATGACTCATCACCATTACATTCTGTGCATATGTCAGGACAGATTGGACTATATCGTGACTATGGGATTAATAATTATGAGGGTATTTATACATGTGTTATACCAGATGAACATAATGTAAATCAAACATTAATGGCATTACTGTACAAGATGTATACTTACGAAAAAAACAGTGAGTTTAATTGACTTAAGTATCAATAATAGTTTTATTAATGTACAGGTGGACCCAAGATCACTGAAACAACATTCAAGTCATTAGTATCCTCCAGAGATGATTCAGCATTCCTGATATCCTTCAATGTTACAAATGGAACAGCAACATATATCAATTGTACACTAAATGATACTTTAATCTATCCAAATGTTACACAGACTATTCTCTCACATCAACTACCAACTAAAATTTTAATAGAGCTTCTTTTTGAATCAACAGATGAAGGATGGTACAATTGTTCTGTATCTAACTCTAGAGTTGAAGACAAGTACCACAATAGTATGAAACAAGCTTATCCTGCTCACAATAATATTTATGTTAAAGGTATGTCCAAAACACAAGATAACTTTATGATCATTAATATATTAAAGTTGCTAGGAAACCAAGAAATGTCACAGCAAAGTGGATCAATTTCTCTGATATTCTAGTGACATGGTCTCCACCAGTTAATAACAATCCATTAATAGATGGTTATGAGGTGTTCTATAGAGTTTCTGATTGTGATTGTAAAACATTCAGCATAGGATTGACCAATTTCACAGAACGGATCATCAGTGGTTTATGTAGTACTCAAAACTACATGTTCTTTGTGGTGTCATATTCAAATGAGGAACATACACTTCCAAGTGAATGGAGTAATATCACTACACTCATTGCTGGTAACATTACAAATTTTATAATTTACACTTTCAATATTGCTTCATTTTTTAAAACTATATAAGCCAACAAAGTGACACCATCACCAGTTAATGAAATGAAAATATCAATATTGACATCATCAATTGGCACCAATGATGTCACAATGTTTGATGTAGGTAAGTTTTCAAACTGTCATTATTCATGCTTTTAAAATTGTTTGATTTCTTTCACTATATATGACAATGTAGGAAGATCATCGTCAGTTCATGAAATAAAGCCTTCATCAACGTTGTCATCAATCAATGAAATGACATCATTTGTTAAATCAAGTGACTGTAATTTTAAAGAACTTTTGTCATCATGGCCAATTATTATTGGTTCAGGATTTCTACTTTTCACTAATCTAATTACAGTCATTGCATTCACTTTAAGCTGCTTATACTTGCTAAGATCTAGAAGAAAGCAAAAAACAAAGTTAATGTAATTATTATTTTCAATTAAAGAATAGAATGTTTTTGTCACACTTTTCTAGTGACATAATGATACCACATGGAGAATATACAGGACAATACTTGTCATCAAGGTAAACATATAATGTTGATATAAGTGTTGCAACCACAATGTTGATTCTTACAATACAGAGATGTTACTATCGTTGAAAGTGAGTTAAATGGTGATAATCCATACTTAAGAGATAATATGAATGAAGAAGAATGTATGAATCCATATGCAACGCATGCATATGTGGCAGTCAATAAGAAGGAAGATGGCAGTGAATCTAAGCCTGAACTATCACCAGACAATATTTTACCACTAATATATGCCAATTTAATTGCTGAAGTGAAGACTGATGATAACATGACAGTTCACTTATCAGAAAGTGATTATGTGAATATATAAAAGAAATAACTAGCTTTATAGTAAAAATGCTTGAAACCTTATTGTTATATTTAGAAGAACATGTCCTAGCTGATAACTTTAATACTCAAGTTTAATACAGTGTGATTTATTGATTATTTTTCTAAAATCAGATATCATAACTTAACACTATTAAGTAAGATTGGTTGATTTAACTAATACATGATTATGCAGGTTGCACTTGAGAAAACTATTTAAAGCAAGAAATAAACATAACACTGTTTTCATGACAAATGTACTATGAAATTGACAGTTTATGTAGCTAATGGTTAGAACTTTTTATGATTTTTTATCCTTAGAAAGAAAGTTTACCTTGCTGACAAGTTTGAATTTCAATCAACCATCATATTAATCATAAAGAAATCAGTGTACCAGGCAAGGTACAATTAAACTTGAATGATAATGATAGCACAACAGTAATAATGACTAATTTATTCTAGATCATTGATTCAGCAAAAGCTCACATTGAGCAAGCAACAATTTAACAAAGCTTTTACAAAGCTGAGTGTGCTAATAATAGATAAAGATTGTAACACTGAATACTGCTGCTGTAATCTTTCTACAAAAAACAATATTTCTTTAAATACAGTAGTAAACAGCATGCTTTTCCAGTATTATTGCCTTTATATATGTATAATGGTACAATACTTGTAATGAAATAAGGTCATTTTAATCCATTCACGAACATTATTTGGTTTGCATGCATCCACACAAAATGCCAATAAAAACATTATATGTTGGTTCTACCATTAATATTAGCTACATAAACAGTAGTACATTAGTAATCTAAACAGTATTATGTTTAATTTTTTTCAGTAAAATAACTTTGATACATTTAACCTGCTTATATATACATTACTATAACAACTGACAGTGTCCTTATAAGGTTACACATGTATAATTACTTCAGCTCTACACCTCCAAAACATAACTTTAAGGATTTCCTGTTCAGCCAAAGATCTTTGTTCTTGTAGCTATAAAAGCAAGTTGTCAGTAAACTAAACCATTGTATAGTTATTATTTTGTATTGCCAATACCTCTTTAACTGTTCTAAATTATAGATTACATATGTTTTGTTGTATTTATTATTTTTATAAATTGTAAAAAGAATGATGTTACAAAGTTGTTATCAAATGGTTGTTTTAACATTGTGTTATGAAAATAACACATGTGAGTGAAATAATTGACAAATAAGTTTGTGACAACCTAGTCTTTCATATCGCTGTATAACAGCAAAGACAGATTTCTTGTTTTATCTTCTCTTATTCTTCTATGTAATAACTCTGGTTAGTATGTCTTTGAGTTCACTGGAAGTATAATAGTTAGTTACCAGATTCTCCTTTTCAAGTAAGAAATGGGCTACATAAGACTAATCCCAACAACTGTCCACCTAAAATATACTATAATGACAAATTGTTTTATTTGAAATACACACATGCACACACACACACACACGCACACAATTATGCAAATTTGAGATTGATTTTAAGAATAAATCAATTTTCTAAAACCTGATGGAAGGGTAGATGTCTGAGTGGTTGCTTCTCTGGTTGGGTAAAGCAGTATTGGTTTTATGTTTGACTATTCCAGTCCTTTTCACTTAATGTTTATGTAAAAAATTCAAACCATAGTGTAAAATACAATAGACAATATTATATCTGTAATGATGTTTAATGAAGTGTTCTATGGTGTTAATGATTGTGATTATAAAGCATTCATTGTAGGAGTGACCAAATATATTGAACTGATAATCAGTGGTTTATGTAATATTCAAAACTACAGTTTCTTTATGGTATCATACTCAAATAAGGAACATACACTTACAAGTGAATGTAGTGTTATTATTACACTCATTACAGGTAAATATTATCAAAATGTTCATTAAAATTGCTTAATTTCTTTCATTATATAAGTCAACAAATTGACACCATTACCAATGTCACCAACATTTACATCAATTAGCATCATTGGTATCACTGCTGTTGAAGCATGTATGTTGTCAAACTGTCATATTTCATACTTTTAAAATTGCCTCATTTTTAATTATATATGTATGCTTCTTACAAATAACCACAGACCTTCAGACTTCATTCCAGTGCAGCTTCATATTCAAAACAACACAAATTTCCTTGGAGCAGTATCATGTGGTGAAGGATCATCTAGTAGGCTTCTGCAGTAGTAGCACATTCAAATGATACTGCACATAAGTGCAATAACGAATACCACAGTCTTAAGATCCCTCTACAAATATGTGATGTTGCTAACTTCTACAGAGTGTAACATTTTTGTAGCACTTACTCATAGGTGTGACAAAGATACATCAAAATTAATCATCATGAGCCATAACATAATGTCTGCCCAAAAATTTATAAAATTATTTTAAGCTATGTTGTAACTTGAAAGCAAATGAACATTGTTTGTAGAAAAACAAAAGAGCAACATTGTTGTTTGTTGAAAGCGAACTTGTATTTTGCAACACAAAGTTGCATAGTGGTTAGTAGATTTAAGACAATATTGAACAGATCCTCACCTCACCCAGATGAGGTTATTTCAAGAGGATATATTCTTTATGAGCAATGGATGGATTAGGATGATAAAAATAGGTTTGCCATTTCTCTCCTAGTTCAGTACTGTCCTAATGCATGTGGGTGTCCTTGTTGTTATTGCTGAAGCATCCCATAAAAGTCTACCTTATCGGTGTATCCTTTGAACTTAATAAAAATGAATTCTGACTAAACAATGATGTCGTAACTTTTACATGCCTAACCAGTGTAGACGTACCTAATAACCTTTCTTCTTTCATGAACAAACTGTAAACAAAAATATTACTTGTCTAGAAAATGAGTTTTTAAGCGACAGAAGTTGTTTTATGGTGACTGAGCAAACTATAATCTATTGCTGTCTTTCTTATTAGCTACTGGATAAAAATTTGTCAGATACAGATTGATTATTTTTATTATCTCCTAAGTGTAGATTTTCAACTAACTCACTTTCAACTGTAGTACCATCTCTGTATTGTAAGAATTAACATTATGGTTGATAACAGTTATAACAACAATCCATGTTTACCTTGATAACAAGTAGTGTCCTGTATATTCTCTGTGTGGTATCATTACATCACTAGAAAAGTATGACAGATGCATCTTTAATCTTTAATTTAATTAATTTTTAATTACACAAACAATTTGGATGTAGGAAATTATTTTCAAGTTAACTTTAATACTTACGATTTTTCATATTTTCTTTTAGATCTTAAAAATCATAAGCAGCTAATAATAAACACAATGACAGTGATGAGGTTAATAAAAAATAGAAAACCCACTACAATAATAATAGGACATGATGACAACATTTCTTCAAAATTATATTTGCTTGTTTGAAAACTTTGAGTTGGTTTTATTAATATTGTCATTCCATTGATTGACAATAATAATGATAATAATGACAGCTTTATATATGTTAAAAGGCTTGAAATATTTTTGTTAATATGTTACTTTACCTTGAATGATACAGTTGTTGTGGTGTCTATTATATCTTTCAGTCCCACTATGGTCAGTTTAGCATTGCTAAGTGACATCAAAATATTGTCATTTACAATATCAAATAAATCATTGCCAGTAGGCAATGATGTAGTCATTATATCAATTTGTTATTCATCACGAGAAGAAAAAAACACTCATATCACAGTCCGGATGTTTAGGCAGTAATAGGCAAACATTAGTTATGGTGTGTAGTATACTCTGCTGAAAACATTAAGCAGATTTATGAATTTTTAACATTGGAATTGAATTAGTTATTCAATTATTGATTGTGCCACAAGTGCTTAGTTTGCTGCATATGAGACTCTCTTTGGCTTAAGGTTGGTTTATAAGCCCAATATAACTTCATGGCAATGAATATTCAAATTTTTAACTTTCACATATTTAAGTACAAATTTGATCTACACAAGCATCTGACTCATATTAAAATACAAGGTTGTTCCTCTTTAAAGTGTAACAAAAAAGCAAGTCATTTCTACAATCAAGTCTAGGTGATGTAATTATTATGATGACATCACTATGTGTCATTTCATTATGATGTCATCATAGTCAAGTTACACCAAGAACCAACCGAGGAATGTCATGCTAACTTCAACAGAGTCAAGATTACTCGCCTAACACTGGAAAGGCTTACTCTAATACCAAAGGATTTTAACAAATATTAATATTTTTTAGTGTTTTGCTATATTTACCTGTGAATTCCCTCAGGCAATGCACATAAAATGTGTTGAGCTGCAATGATGATGTAATCATCTATATGTTGTATTAATTACTACATATAGTAGATGGATCACCCATGACGTAGAGTTCAGCCATATAATTTGTTCAAAAATAAGATATCACAAACACTACATATACAGACTACTTAAGATAGTAACATTATAATCTTCAAAAACACATGTCCTTGCAAGCATTCACTATATATAACAAAATTCCTATATACAATGTTAGTGATATGACAACCGACTGACTCGCTTACACATAACCTGCATAGAAAATTTGAAGGGCTTCTTGCATGTTCAGCAGAAGTGATGCTATATAAATTGATGTTGTCATTTTAACAAATCTTTAACTAGAACAAAAATTGACTGAGTTTAATTTGTTATATTTGAGCAAGTGATGCAGATTGTTATAATGGAAATATAATGGAAAACATATTTTAAAAACATGCTTAAATGAAAGGCACTAAAGTGCCGAACCTCGCTGTAGTTTCTAAGTTATTTATAAATTCTATGCCAGCTTAGGCCCAGCTATGATGTTATTATTGCAAGAAAATTTATTAACATTCCAGAAGGTGTGGTTATAAAATGGTAATTTTTGTCATTCTGTATATGCTCATTAATTGTTGCTTGATTTCTAGCTTTGCCATGTTTGTGAAGCAGTAACTGAGTAAGTGATAGTATCATTCAATTGCCAAGCAAGATTAAGTGCTAATTTCGTGATGAAAGTTTCTCTGAGTCTTTACATGACCCTTTAAAATGTATCAATATTTCATATACAAAATGTATTGTAACTTGAAGATGAAACGTTCTTTGGAAACGTCCCGTAGTACAAATATAAATCGATATATTATCTATTAGTAGCAGTCTTTTCAGTGCTTGGAGACGTTTCCTGAATGCGTTACTTCGCTCCAAGTCCCCAAAACATTTTTCAGAACTTTTCTAACGATTACTTCAACCAACGGCCTTCTGTCTTGCTGATCCGTATTCCTCTGAGATTGTTTACAACATACTAAAAAATCTCCACGTTAAGTTTGTTACTTTTCGAGAAACGGCACTTGACCTCTGCAGCCTGAAAATTCTTTTGCGAGTTTTAAGCTTCTGTTTTCCTTGACGGTGTTCTTGATACCACTGTTGTAAAGTCCACATGTTTTTCTATTCGTTGCTAAACGTTGGTAGCTGCTAATGCTTCGGTTGCCAAGTTATAGCAGTTCAAAAAAACCACCCTGGTAACAGACACACACACACACACACACACACACACACAAACAGACTACAGTACCCTCGCTATGCGCCCACGCACAGCGAGGTTAAAAACTAGTTCCAATATTATCTTCATAGTGACTCTTATTTTTTTTGAAATAACATACATACATACATGCCATATACATAGACACAATTTTTGATTAAGTTAACACAGTGAACTTTAACATGTCTTATTGGTGTTGATATCCTTTACTAGAGTGCATGCAATATGTAAGAAAAAACTAGCAAAGGGTTAGTTGCGGTGGCCCAGTAGGTCGCGTTTTAAGATCTAAACCCTAAACCCTAAACTGTGGTGGCCTGATAGGTCATGTGTAGGGTTTAGAGTTTAGATCTTAAGATAGGCCCAAAATGTGACCTACCGGGCCTCCACACTAAACCCTAAACCCTAAACTAGGCCCAAAACGCAACATGACCTACTGGGCCACCACAGTTAGTACTACCCAGGGTTCAGCAAACAAGGTCTAATAGAATAGACTAACACACATTTAAAAAATCTTCTCTTGTCTAAACAAACAACTTTAGGTAACGAATAGCTAAACAATTTCCTTAAATGTAATTAGTAAAACAAAAGATATAAATTTAAGATAGGAAGGTGACAACACAATTAAGTATAATTATTAAAATATTAAACTCTGTAATTAAACTGATAAATATATCAACTTTCATTACAAGAGATGACATAAATGAAATTTATAAAAGTCAGTATTCATTTGACAATTTTAGATAAATGTGGTACAAGTTGTAGTGAACACTGACAACATAGTGGACCAGAATTTAAAGGAACATGATGTTCAGCCTGTAAAATGAAATGAACACTAAAACCAATAATAACAGATGCTAATTGTTGGAGATGACATTCTATTGATAAATATATGTTAAATAAATGTATGTACTATGTTCTAATGTAGTGAGCAGCAACTTTTGAGCTTTGCCCAAACTCAATGTAATTTAATATGTAAAAAGACAAAATTAATGTATGAACTACAACTTGAGTCATTAGATATTACTAAACCTTGGGGTGCTTATTTTAGTGTTTTTTGACTGAATTTGCATACATTATGTGAAATGATTATTTACCAAAACAATAGACTCTTTAAACATACAACAACCAGTAGTCATCAAAGTTCTACCACACAGTACACAGGATGGTTTATTCACCTAATAAAAGAAAAGCACATTCACTAGCACATGCAGTTATAGGACAATATACAAAAAACGCATGTCTAATAAGCAAACAACTTATAATTTAAAATGTTGAAAAGGTTGACAATCCATTAAATAAAGTTGATAGATACTAGATGATTAATAATGATAAAAATGTGCTTGCATTAAAAAAAAGAATATTATTATTTGTATTCATAAAGTACTGACCATAACTGAAGGGACAACAAAGTGCTCATTAACTAAACTTAGAACTTTGGGAACAGTATCATTGAAAAATAACTGTTTTTTTGTTCTTGTAATGGCTACATACAACAGATTGTGTTCATCTTCAGGACATTTTGCTAAATTAAGGAATATACAATTATGGCAATTGTCTTGTTTTATGACATTCTTACTGTAATCAACATTTTCGCCATAATTAGATCTCTCTGCACCCTCTAGATAGTCATCAGTTAGCACTACAGTATCAAATTCTAACCCTTTACTTTTATGTGCAGTAGAAAAGACAATATCTATAATCAAAATAATGTGCTATATATGTGTACACAGGGAGACATTAGTACATATACTAGATGATACAATAACAAAGTACATACCTGCTACAGAGATATCAACAGCTCTTGATTTAATTTCATCAATTAAACTGGGAATGTTTGCATATGTTAGGCATAACTAATAACAAAAAATACATAAAATGTAAGGCTGGCAAAAAAATGTAAAGAATCAAATGGTTAATCTACTTATTGTAGGTTAAGATTTCCATATTTTCATGATTGTAGCTGGCTCACAAAATTAGTGTCCACAAAACTAATAAACATTTTGGGCGTTCAGTCTCCAATTAATAAGTTGTAGGTGTATGACTACTTATCATTCGTGCATAGTTATTATTCACAGTCTTGTCCTGGAGTGACTAACTAATATAAATGACTTATTTACTCTATCGTGTTTCTACTATTATTACTAAGAGATCTCGGTTAATCAACTAAACATGTAGTAAGAGATAATACATGGTGTTGTTGACTTAATAGTTCATACTAGATGTATAAGAAAAGAGATCTGTTAATACAAGACGTACTATCAGTAAGAGTCCTGTCCAGAAACGACAATTGTCCTTACAAGGACCACAATACACATTAATCAATGGTTTCAGTCTGATCTCTACTAGCTTTATGACAACATATGTAACTGTAATGTTGAAGCCACTGAGAGGAAAATACCAGTAATGTATTGACAATCCCAATAAAGAGAAGAATGCTAGAGAATATTAGTAAAGGAAGACATGGATTACTTGAGTAGTCAAATGTTTAGAAAGCCCAAGAAAGACTCTAAAAAAGATCGAAAGAGATCGAATTAGCACGCGATGGCTACTTACCAAATATCATCTTCACAAAGCTAGACAAATGGCCCAAGTTGCTGGAAGGTTTGATGGATTTAGGCAAGCTTAAGGTTTAGCATTGAAAGATGAGGAAAGCCAAGTTAATATACATTAATTTACACTATAGTGGACACAGCAGACGATATCTTATTAACAACTTTGTTTAGGCTTGTCATTCAAAGACAAGAACAAATATGAGACTGTGAAGAATAAGTTTGAACATGATTTCATCAAAAAATCCAATGGGATTTATGAGTGAGCTAAGTTCAATCAACATTTACAATTCAGGGGAGAGTCTGTCGATAGTCTTATAACATCATTGTATTCTCTAGTGGAGCACTGTATATGGAACTCTAATTATTGAAATGATCAGAGACAGAATATTTGTTGGTATATTTACCTCAAGTTTGTCAGAGCAGCTACAACTAAATGCAGATCTAAATCTAGAAAAGGCTATTATGAAGGCTAGACAGAATGAAGCAGTCAGTAGTCAAGGGTAAAGGTATCTCAACTCAACCATCTCAGGGAAGAGTTGAAGCTGTAATTAAACCAGTACATCCTTTAGGTCAGAGAGGTGAATACAGAGGAGCTATGTAATAAACAAAAGGTCAACCAAAATGCCATACAAAGCGTCAACCACTTAAGAGGCCAAGTATAGGCAAATGTACCAGATGTGGTAAATTACCGATAAGTTACAGTGTTTAGCCCGTGATGTTGTTTGTCACAAATATAAGAAGAGGAGACACTATTAAATTGTTTGCTGTAAACTACTAGTAAAATAGACTCTATTCAAGAAACACCCACTTCAGATGATTGTTTAGACAAAAATTATATAGAACTGCTTGTACATACTGTTGTTTCATCACTACCAATTAATTCTGATTGTCTAGACTGTTATCGACAAGCTCAAGTATCAGCTCCCAAATCATCACATTTACTGTAGCTAAGGATAGCCAGACCATCAAAGAATCAAAGAAGAGTATTAAGCTATTGGAAGGTGATGAGTAAACTTAGCATTATGGAAGATTTATTGCTGTTTTTGTAATTGTATTGTTGTCGCTAAATGTTTAAAGGCTGGACCCTCTCTAAGATACATTCTGGATCATCAAGGTCTTCACCACTATCATCAGAGATTCTCTGCAGCACTCTGGTGGCCAAGTGTAACCAAACAAATGGAATCACTTGTTAAGTTATGCCAACAAGGTCTGAAAACCTCTAACAATGTAATAACAGCTTTAAAGGCTATTTCTCTAGATATGGAATCCCCTTCACCATAAGTGACAATGGACCTCAGTTTGTGTTCAAGGAGATGAAAGAGTTTGCACAGTCTAAGGGTTTGTACATGTTACAAGTTACACTCATTATCCTCAGTCAAATTGCCTGGTAAAGACAGTTAAGGGTCTGTTGAAAAGGTAAGGGGATCCTGACAACATTCATCTAAGCTACAAGGCAACCCCTATGCCTTGGTGTGGACTCAATCATGCAGAATTATGAATGGTCTGTACTGGTGTACTATACATCAAAACTCTTTGCATTCTTGTGGTTACATATCAAGAATTTCACAATGCTTGAAGAAAAGTGTTACTATGGTTGTCAACATCTACCTCCCTATCCTGATGATGTAGCAATGTGGGCAGACATCCAACGAAGAAAAGTACCAGGTCAGATACTTCAACCAGTTGATACTCTTTGATCTTACCTAGTCGAGGCACCTTCAGGACAAATATGAAGAAATCATGGAGATCTTTAAGTTCGAGTTGAGAAACCAACTAGTACTCAGTCAGAAACTAGTCCTAGAGTGATTGTTACTCATTCTCACTCAGAAACAACTTGTCCCCCAGAAAGACTAACCTATTAGCTTAAATGGGGAGAAGGAAGGGATTGGGCTATGTCAAATATGTGTATGGTTTGGTATATATTTATTCATATTGTGCTTATTATTATTATGTCTTTGTTACTGGAGCATGCTAAGTGAAGTCTTGACCTTTAGCGATGTGCTTTATGTAAATATCTTTTGAATATACAGTTGAAAGAGATAACGTGTTGAGTGGCAACTAACGTTACACATACCTTTATTTTGTTTCTTAGTGACACATCATTAGTACGTTCTGCGTAGTTCATAAGCTGTTGAAGTGCACGATCAGAACGAGAATTTGCAAACTTCTTGATTAGACCATTCTTGATGAGATTCAAATCACTCCTTGTGCGTAGTCTATGAATATCCACTAGATAATCAAATCCATAGCCATCTACACCACCAGCAAATCCAAGTTTAACATCTGGTTTTGTTCGGATTGTTTCAACCATTTTGTGAAACAGTTTGAGGTTAGTACGAGCTATGTAAGCAACCTGACCTTCTCTTGTACCAGAATATCCACCTACATGTGGTACAGAGATGTATGTCTATTGATAAATATGACTTACCAGATTGAAAGCCACCAGTAAGTGTCTGCACATAAACTCCTTTGAGAGCCTCTAATAGACATGAGGTGATAAAAGCAATATTCGGACCAAATCTGAAAGACTAGTTTTGTATGAAGATAAAAACACAATTCTTGATTGCTGACAAGAAAGATCACAAGTACCTCAGTTAAATAGAATGTGTGAGTTGGTTCTATAGCATCAAGAGCATTCACAGCTCCCCTAAATCCATAGATCTGTTGATAAGGATCTCCAACAAACACTTTAGGACATGTTTGACCTTGAACCACTGAGATTATAGCTATATAATTATTATGTCATATTAGTACAGTATATATTGATTTAATACCTGGAGTTATATCTTGTGCTTCATCAACTAATATACAGTCATAACCTAATATTTGAGGATTCTGTAATTGATAGACTTTGAGATAACCTGTATAAAAGAAACAAAACTGAAATAGCTTAACAATGCACCATCACACAAGTATTGTGCTTTCGTTTGATTTACATGTACTCCCATTTTGTCTACACTATCCAACTTCTAAAATTATTAGACCAATTGTGAGGTAACCAATGTATAGTATGTAAATGGTGTCTAACAATAATTTGGTTGAAGAATTTTGGCAAGGTATATAAATATACATGAGAGAGTAATCAAACATATTTAAACAGTTATGACATATCATAACATTACCATCATGTGGCATATATACATCTTTGTCTTTAACATTTTTCATTTTAGACCACAAAGAGCGAGCTTCAGTTACTACCTATAAGTAATAAAATAAAACAATCAGCTAATTAAGACAATTTAATATACATACAACATTGAGATAATAATACACATTTCCTGTTACAAAAGATACAAGTATTGCAATACAAGACCATACCATTTTAGTTAATTTCTGTCGATCAGATGAAGACATTGGTGTATATAAAAAACACTCCAAAAATTTGGCTTTAGTTGCTATCTCATTTATCTCGGGAACGTGATCTTCAGATATAATAGGATCAGATGATGCCATAAAACATTCCAGTGTTTCCACAATGTATTTAGAATATGATAAGTGATCTAACATTTTTTCATCTTGCTTATTAACAGCCTTTGAAACATAATCTACATTGAAGTTACCATGAAGAAATTTGTGCTTGTACATTGATCTGCAAAATAAATGATATCTCAATATCTTTGTCATAAATATTTAGAATTACTAATAAATATACATCATAAAACATGTTTAGCCAAATAATGATATAGTAATGTAGTTTTAGAATGTCTCCTGAACATTTACTTAAACTAAATTAAGAAGCCTATAAATACAAGGTTATCTTTCAATTAAATACAATAGAACTATGAGTACACCTTGAGTATATAATGGAAAAGGAGAATACAGCAAGTATACAGACCATCCATCTCTTCTTTATCAACAAAGTAGGCTGTTTAATTAAAGTATATTAATCTTATCCTCAGTGCATATATTAAATGGGACTGTATACTCTTACTTTGGTTAAATACTCCTGGGTACACAAAGTGTGATGTAAGTGTTGTTACACTAACCCAGCTGTCCGGAAAGCCAATGAATGGAATGTTTGACATTTAACATTACTCCCAAACACTTTTTGAGCATTTTCCTGAACAGACTTGTTGTAACAAAGGTATAAAAACTTCAAACTACTGTTTTCACAAGCCAGGTGAACCAAACTAGTTGTTTTCCCAGTACCTAAACAACAAGATTATATTTGTAAAAAGAGTTCTTAGATTATCTTTAATGGTACAGTTATTGTTGTAAAGAGCTATATTTTGCTAAATCTGAAGAAAGCATTAGGAAAAGTTATGCTGCTGCTGCATTTATGTTAAACAACATAAATGTGATAAGGTGTATAGTATACACTAATATAATACCACTTATTTTTATATGAGAAAATCTATATGGAAGAGATGATCTGCAATATTTGTAAACACACAATTACTATACAAAATGCCATGACTACATTGTATGCAGTTAACAAAATATTTACCAAAGCAACTAAGTATAGTAATAGCTTGTGCACACATTTTACCAGTAGAAAATTACAATGAACAAAAGTAAATGAGTATGGAGCATATATATTACATACCAGCAAAAGCAATAATCTTCAAGATATGACCAGGTAATAGAGGATGTTTGACTATTGCATTTTGTTCTTCAGTTAATGTTACACTTTTGTCACCTCTATCAATAATATTAATAATTATATAACATGTTATTGTTATTAGAAATGATTATACATGAAAATGAAACAAATTTATAATTAAAAAAATCATTCTATAATTGTTTTGGAAGATACTGACTTCACAGTGAAAAACTGATTAGAGTTACAAAGATTGTATGATTAGTAGCAGTATCAGTCTATTAGTTATAAAATGCTAGAAAACAAGCTAGCAAGATCCTGCAAACATTATTAAGCACAGACATTATTATAACACTCATGGTTAGGGTTAATGAATTCAATGGTTGCTATGTACATCGGTGGTTAAAGGATGCAGTTTCCTTTCATTCATTGTTCTTAAAAGTTTTGTATAACAAAATTGTAAATTGCAAACATGACATACGTATATAATTCTGTGTCATCCAAAATAATTATAGTAATTACCTGGCACACAAGTGCAAAATAAAAGTCTGCTACAAACAAATGCAATAGTATTTTTTTAGTCAATTATTAGAAAGCAAAACACAATTTGCAATACAGGTGATGTGTTTCTCTATATTAGAACAATCATTGCTCAAATATAGGTCCTTTAAGCAAAGTAGGAGGATGTGGTACTCAATTATAGGTAAACATTGGCACAAGTATAACATTACAAACTTTTGTTACCTAAAGAGAAAGTTCTTCAAAATGTAGTAAGTTTGATAATGTAACCTGTCAGTAATAAAGCAGATAATACATCAATTTAACATTATAATTTATTATAATTGTATGAAATAATCTATGAGAAGCAACACAACATTAATTGAAAAATATAAATCATTCTAAAATTGCACATTATTTGGAAAGCTATTCAGATACTATAATTGGCTTTTATACTTGTGGTAGAGTGCCATGTCTAATCATAGCTTAACTCTATTTATAGTCTACTAGTTTAACTATACAATTAAAATGCACAACAATAGTTAATGAAATGCTCATATTTAACTCAAAAGCTTGCTATAAACAGGATCTATCACTCTATTAAAACGTAATTGAGACAAATAGATTACCTTTGTGGGATGACTTTGATTCTCCAAAGATGATAAAACAATGTAGCCAAGCAATAAAACAATTCTGTAGTAATCTCTATACAATATGATTGTAGTAGACTGTCAAATACTTGCTTAGTTTCAAATACATCTTTACTCAATAAAACAAGTGAGACAGCAGTGACCAGCAAGGTATCCTAAATGAAAAACAAACGTACATCATCATAAAAATACAATAGACTATTAATGGTGCCTTATTTTAATGACTACAGTACTATTGTTTTAATTTGCACAAGTAAAGTTCAAGATTAGAATGCATGCAATACAGAATATTGATAAAATTAGAACTAGATAATACCTCTTCTGATTCTTTCAATAGATTCTGAAATAATGAAGATTGCTTCATAATAAGGTATTGAGGATGACACCTTAACAATGATAAAACTTGTTTTGTCTCTTCTAGGTTAAACTTTGAATGAAATAACAGATTTGTTGATCTAAAAAAGAAAAGAAATATTGACACACAATAAATGAAATGAAATATTATGCCTGCACTTAAATTACTATAAAGTAACAATAATATATATTATACTATAAATGAAAAATATCTTTAACTATTTGTTAAATGATATCTACTACAAAATGTATGCATAATGGATTGTCAGACAATATAAGTATAGATATAAATGTGCAGAATTAAAGACTTCGAATTCGTTATAAGTGTCAGGTATCATATTTCCTTCAGTAGATACTATTGAAGAATATTAGCCTCCACTTTCTCTGTATATCATGGAAATTAATGCAGCCCTCAAATTGACATTGCACAGTAGAAGTATCTATTGCTCATTTTTACTAAAAGCTACACCTCTGAGGATCGTGCTTGCATAGGAAGGTAAGCTGCCGAGTGCAGACCAACCAAGGCATCGTGGCACTTCACAATCCCAGAATGTACTGCCCATCTGCTAAAAAAACAGTACTTTGAAATAGTTTACATAATACTTCACAACTCTACCCACTTACGGTAATTAAAAAGCACATGGTGTGTTAAAATAACCAGCTGACTTTTACTGGTAATTAAAGTGCAACCATGAAACACACAGCTACAATTATGGATTTTTGAGCTGGAAACAGTAAGAGTTCCAGAGTTGAATCAGTAGATTCAGTTTATTTAGTTGATGTTGGAATTTGAAGTTAGTGACAGAGAGGTTACTGAGAGTGATACCATATAATGGCTACCACGTATGAGTCACTAGATAAACTATTGCTTGTAGTTAGGTGTGAAACTAGCACAGTCTGTTCAGACTATATTTCTTTAATTTCTCCATTTGTTCCATTTGATTCTGAAGCTGATGCCAGTCATGTCACTAGTACTGTTGACTCAACTCATGATAAGGGTAGCAATGACAGCAATGAATTAGTATCATCATCGATTTCTTCTG
Organism: Xestospongia muta; assembly: GCA_963693285.1. NCBI lineage: Eukaryota > Metazoa > Porifera > Demospongiae > Haplosclerida > Petrosiidae > Xestospongia > Xestospongia muta. Next base: position 10,566,979 of record OY848917.1, on the reverse strand, counting down.
CTGCATCACTAGTTGGTTCTCATCTTTAACATCAGCAAAAGATAAACGCCAAAGTCCTGTACAGACAACTATTGAGTTTCCCAAGTCAGCTTTTGGTAAAGTTATCCAATCTTTCCAGCAAAGATGGTATAGGATATATCCTTGGTTGAAATACTCGATAAAATTTGATGCTGCTTTCTGCTATGCATGTAGACTGTTTCATACCAATCCTGAAACGACATTTACAATGGTAAGATTTAAGGACTGGAAGTGTGCTTTAGGAAAAAGAGGAGTACTTATTCTACATTCATCAACTAAAACTCACATAGAAACAATTTTAAACTGGAAAGAGTATCAGAAGAGATTTTAAATGGATAAATCAGTTGGGGTACAGCTTGATAGACTAATTATACAGGTAATTATGGATAACAGGAAATATGTGGAAGCTTTGATGGAAGCTGTTCTTTACTGCTCACAGCAAGGAATAGCTTTTTCGGGACATGATTAGAGTGATGCTTCATCCAATCATGGTAATTTTAAATGCCAAGCATAGCAGTAAAGCGTACCTTCTCTTCCCTCAGAAGATTAAAGACTTACCTACCTTCTACCATGTCACAAACGTGGCTAGACAATCTAGCAATTCTGAATATAGAAAGAGATCTTTCCTCTAAATTGTGGGATAAACTTCCAAGTTTAGTTATTAAATTCACACAAGTACACAAGAATGCCAAAATACCTTTGTTATAACTAGTAATAGTAATTAATCAATAGTCATTAAATAAGAACATTAATGAACCCTACTATTCCAATAATCCTAGATACGCTTATGCACTGTACAACAAACATTAATCCAAGACAGTCTATACAGAGACAAAGACAGTAAACAAACCCTATACATGCTCCACCTACATAAAGCTGTTTCAACTGGCATGTATTGAGTAAACTCAGTGGCTCATGCTCATCGTGTCCAATAAGTTCTTGTGTCATCTAGAAATAAATAAACGTTTTCATTATTCCTGTTGACAAAACTGAATGTGATCTATCCTATTTTAGAAAAGAGTTCCTGAAGGCTTTAATTATGTCAATAACACTTGTATTGATGTTACCTTTCAGAAATATGACCGTGACTGGGAAGAATATGTGAATCTTAGTAATGATTGCATTCTGTGAGTGAAAGAAACCTCAAGGCAATTGTTATACCTTGAATTGTGTCATGATTGTCAATGATAGTGTAAGTTTCTCAGCAGATACCAAATTAAAATAGGCTCAGCTGTGTAAAACACTGCATGATCATGTATAACTAAGAATATCCTACAACAACAATTGGATTTAGAAGATCAAGCTGGCTCCCTAATGGATAAAATGTGACTTTGATGATGATCCTCCTGTAATGGAGGCAACTGTTGAGACAATCAAATCCCTAATCAGGAAGAGAAAGTTAATTAAGAAAGAGGAGGAAGACAAGGTACCATTACCTGACCCCTTTCCTTTACCTCAACATTTTCCCACTGATGTTGAAAGAGCTCTTAAAACACGAGGTGCAAGAGCAAATTTTAATGCCATGGTATTATCAGCTATGTTATTATAAAAATGATATCCCACCAGTATGTATGCACTTTTATGGAACTCCACACGCAATGTTGATTGTATGCACTTTTATGGAACTCCACACGCAATGTTGATTGTATTTATTCTATAGCATTTGTTGAGTGTGTGTGTAGGGTGCTACTGTTAAATCATTGAAGAATTCCTTCAAGGAATTTAGATGAGATAGAAACAACAAATGTAAATCTAAATCACATGCATACAAGGAAAAAGAAAAGCTACATTTATCAGAAATTGCTAGTTCTCAATCCCCATTATATAATCCTACTATACCTGTAGATGTGTTCTTTGTTGGAAATACATTTAAAAATGTATTAATATAAACTCTACATTATATTTCACAGATAGTGAATGAACTTCTTAGGTTTACATTTCCAATGAGACGTCATGAGATAGTAGATAATAAATACAACCTCAAGACACTCTTTGAGAAGTGTTCATTTCTCTACTTCACTTCCATCAATAATAATTATATAAGTGTGGCTGATACACTTCACATGGACTCCATTGTACACTTTATGAGGGCCTCTAGAACAGTAGTTCATTAAGTGTCCAAGATAGACTTTATGACAATGCCCATACAACAAATTTAGCTTCTCCATGAGACTTTTTTTACAGTGCATATATCTACTGATCTAAGATAATGGTTTCACTACAACCTCAGAGAAATTGTCCAAGAGTCATTGAATAAACTAGAAGATGAGACAAGCCAATATTTCCTCTTAATAAAGCAGGATATGCTTTGGTCCGTGAAAGCATTTTCAAAAGGCCTGTTAATATGGTTCACATGTTATCATATTTTCAACATCAATTACAAAAGCAACAGTGCAATGTTTATTGCAGCTGCTAACTACAAAAGTTGTAGTGTATTTGTGATATAACTGTATTATTTCCTATTCCTGTTTGACATCTATAGAAGTTTGAGTTGTTAAGATTATAATTATGTTACTGTTGGTGTTTACTAGAACAATGTTAACTATCAGTAACACTACACAGTCTCAAGAGTGGGATGGTGCTATGGTAAATTATCAAATAGCTCCACCAGAGAGTTTTGACTTTCTAAACCAAAAGAATGCACTGTGAAAAAATGGTGTTATCATTTGTTAGTTTTCATAGCTTATAAAATTGAAATAAAGCACTTGTAAGCTTTCTTAAAATGGCTATTGTTATAAGTACAGTCTATAAGTACTTATAACTACATTGTGATATAGCCAGTACTTATACTAGTTTTATTAGATTTATTTCCTGTCAATGATAATGTATTCACAGTATTTGTATAGCCGGGTATTTTCTGATCAATGTTTACTACAAAACAATCTGTTCATGCTATTAATACCTCATAAGTTGTATGAAGCATTAATAGATGGAAGTTAATTCCATAAAGAAAAATGCACTAAAGAGCTTAACCTTGCTGCAGTGCATAATATAGATCTAAGGCAAATTATCTCAAAGAGTTTGAAACACAGCTCATCACTAAAAGCATTCTTCCCATGAATGCAGGCATAAAATTTGTACAATTGTTATCAGCATTATTATTGCCACTTGGATCAGCTTATGATTATGGAAGATCAGGTAACTCCAATGGAAAGTATTGAATCTATTGTTGCAATTGGGCCTTATGAATGCAAATGAATATACAGTTGTACCTTAGTCACTAAGGTGTGTCAACTTTATTTACAAATACATGTTTCTACTCATTCAATAGGCCAACCAAGTGAAATAGATGCAAAACTACTTTCAACGCAAGAAGTATTATTGTTATGTGTTGTGGAAAAAATTGACAATGGTCAATACATGAATCTATTGACAACAAGGTTCCCACTACTACCATGTTTGGTTGTGGCAGATCCTGACCAAAATAGGGGAATAAAACTCAAGGAAAAAAACGCATTGTTAATGTACAACTTAAAGAAAAACAGAAGGAGCTTTGATGAAGTAGCCAGCCTTGGCCTTTGTAATGGAAGAATAAGCTGAAGAGATAACAGAGCAAGTGGATCAAAATAAAAAAAAGAAATCTGATTGGTCAATGCGAGCGAGATCTGAAGAAATCTGATTGGTCAACTGTAAATTGATCCAGGTATGAGACTATATAAGTAACTCAATCATATTAATAGTAGGCTTGGTTTTACTCAATTATATTCATTAATAAAGTATTTTTAACCCAAAACTGGGTGCAACTCATTGTACCATCTACACGTAACAATTTGTAACAATTTGGTGGCAGCGGTGGGATCTCTCGGAAACAGAAGAACCAAAGACACACTGAATACAACTTAGAGGCTGGATCAACGAGTACCAAAGAGTGGAGGCAAAAATTCTCTATCAGAATCAGAGCAAAGATGGAGCAAGAGAATATGAGGATTATCTCAGGCAAACTACATTAGTGATTACCCCCGAGAACATCAAAAAACATCTCAAAAGAAGACAAAATGGAAAGAGCATTAGAGATGTTAGCTCAAACACAACAGCAGATGATCGAGTTGATGGCTCAACAACAGCAATCTCAAGGATCTTGAGTAGAGCTAGCATGCTACAAGGATGGTGAAGACATTGAGGGATTCCTGAAAACGTTGGAAAGAGTCATGCATTTGCAAGACATACCCAAGGAAGAGTGTGTAAGACATCTGATATCCAAACTTCAAGGAAGAGCAAGGGATGCATGTGCTGGATTAACATATGAAGAAACCTACTAAAGATTAAGGAAGTATTGAAGAGGCGATTCAATGCTACCATGAAAGGAAGTTGACAGCAGTTGAGAAATTTGAAGCTCACTTAAGAAATGAAGCCAGAAGAGTATGCAGTATAAAGCGATAGCTTACTCCAGAGGAAAGTGGCCCTGGCAAGGAATGCCTGACACAATGAAGCAGTGGATAATTTGAGCCAGACCTCAGAATCCCTATGAAGTAGCAGAGCTCATACAAGTGTTCAGGGCTTCAGAGAAATCGCAAGAGTCATGAAGGTCAACCTTCCCAATGCAAAGTGAAACTAACCATGCTGGAACAACATTTTCAAGTGAACAACCCTGGATTAAGACGCAACAGCGAGTTCACCAGAGTCATGGGAGAGCAGAGAAAAGTGAATATAACCCAAGGATTCATAAGGAACCAATTACCTGCTTCAAGTGTGGAAGCCAGGCCACATGGCTTGACATTGTCCCGAAAGAACTCTAGCAAGAGGGCATGAGATTGACAAAGGAATCAATCAGTTCCAGTGTCAAGGCAAGATTAATGGGATACTTGCCAATAATATCCAGCTAGACACAGGAAGCTCAAAGACGTCAGTACACTCAAAGTTTGTAGACTGTTACATTGTGGAGTGCTAATGGACATCAAGCAACTTTCCCAATTGCTAGAGTACAGATTAAAGTTGATGGAGAAATTTACAATGTCGAGGCAGCTGTAACATTACATTTACCAGAGGACATGCTGCTGGGAATGGATGTCCCTCTGATGAAACACATTGCTAGGAGACTCAGAGAAGACGAGAAGGAGTTGCTAGCAGAATTACAAGTGCAGTCAAGAGGAGCATCAAGCTTGAGTAGTGACCACAGGGTCACAGGCCAGAATGAAAGTCTCAAAAGAAGCCAAGCCCAATGGATTGGAATCAACCTGAGAGAAGGGAGTCGAGATGCCAGAATCAGATGGACTAAGTTTTGTGGAAAGGACACATGGACATGGCTATGATCGTGACAAGAGTGAGTCAGAGAAAGATGCTCCGAGTGAAAACAGAACAGAAAAGACAACTTCTGAGACAGGGGATAGTTAAATTGAAGATAGTGATATGATAAAGCTGTTTCCCTTTGAGGAAGATTTAATTGAAAAGACTGGAAGTTCACGACCCAGAATGACCTGAGAAGAATGACGACAAAATAATTGAAAGAAAACCAATGAAGAGAAATTGATAGTACTATTTTTATACAATATTTTCAAACTTAAAACAGCCTTTTTACACAGTGCTCCCAGCTACAGTTAATGTGATAACATTTCTGTTGCTTTTTCTGCTTTTAAAATGAAGTGTAAATTTAAAATACCAGATACATGGACGCCATTTATTATGGAATGGATTAACAAACCAACAAAAGGGGAAAGAAAGCTATCCCATGGTGAGAGATACTCGTTGTGAAATAGCTCAAGAACTTGTGGTTCAAATGCACTCATTTTATAAAAAGCCAACTAAAGAGTTTTGTACTGAAGTTGCAAAATTAAATCAAGAAATATGATTTTATGAAAGATATTGGATACAAAGTTTCTGGATATGTGATATGCCTCAATATAATTAGAATGTATAACAGGCCAAAGACTGTCCATAAATATATTCACAGAGTTATGTTGTTTTAATGGATAAAATATGTAATCATTAGTAGTTAAAAGGTGTTTTCTACTTTATTGTGCTTTCAATGTGGTTTTGTATTCTTATACTTCTGATTGAAGTGCTTATTTAAGTTTCTTAAAATGTGAATTACAAGTTTTAACTTGACTGCTGGGCCTTTGGAAAAAAATTATTGAATAATTAGGCCACACAGAATAGTCATAGTGAAGGATATTAACCCCAAAAATCAAAACGTGGAATGCACAAAAAAGACTTTACCTCTGACTCGTTATTCTCAACTCAGGGACACTGCTGATGATAGCATTCCTCTATCTCAAATATGTTATTGTTACAAAAAATTGGAAAAAAATCCATGCGAAGAAATTGTGTTGTATTTATCTTGACAGACATTCATAAAGAGTTGTGAAGATGTTTTTACATGACTCTGATGAAATTAGTGCAAATATTCTATTATAAACATATAATCAACTACAAACAAGCTATGTGAAAAGACTAAGTATACACTATTTCTAGCTGATCCACCTCACTATGAATGAGACAGAGAATGATTGTCAACAGTAAAAGCTATTTCAACCAACCAGGTTGGATAGTAACTACATCTTTTCACTACATAACATAATATGTTATGAAAGATGTTAAGTTTAAAGAATCATTTACTAAGTCTTTAGCAAAACGATACTGATTGGCTTCTTATAATTTCATTTGTCTATTCTTCCTTTTTCACTGTGAGCTTGAGCAGGAGGTTGATCTCACTTTTGAGGGGACAGGCCTTTTTAAACCTGCCATGAGCTGTTAGACAAATATATGGGTCCCAGCTATTACAAAAGTTTGTAACACTAGTTTGTCTGGAAAACAGATTGAAACTGTTTAAATAGAGCAAATGAAAGACGATGTTGGATTTTTTGATTAATAATGAGGTGGTAAATTAATGTCTGGTGTTTTCACATTTTAGGTGATGATAACCAGAAACCAAAAATTCTTTTATTTGTCTAATATAAACCCTTTAACAAAGAAAGGAAGTAAAGATGTATTAATTTATATATATGAAAAAGCATTACTATGATGTACGGCATGTTGCCAAAGGTCAGCATCTTTCTGGCTAGCTAAATTAATTTGAAGTAATTTCCTACTTTACTCATACATCTAGATTTCTGCAAGAAGGTTAAAGCACTGCCAAAACAAAGGGGGTGTGAAATAATTGGAGAATGGGAAAAGAGTGTGGTCAACCATTTATATTGGTCTGTCTGTAATAACTGGGATTAAGAATTTCACTGATTAGTTGGTTACCTTGATTACCTCTTTTATTAATATCTAAAGTAAAAATCACTTCTTGAACTTTCATTTTATTTAATTTAAAATTAAAGACCTGTCAACATGTTCAAAATGATCTTTCTATTGGGTAAAACTACAGTAATATAACACGAAACAATAGCTTGAAATAACTTTTCTTTTTGGGTTAAAATTACTATTTTTAGCTGAAATGTTTGAGCAACTGGTTCCAAGTAGATGTCAGGAACAGTGTTAAACATTACATATCATTTGTCTTACCTCGTCAACTTAGGCATTGGCTAAATACAGTTAGTCATCATATATATAGTGTTAGAAGAAGATATAGTGCAATAGACATTGAGACAGGTACTAGTACAGACTCCGACACAAAAAATGAACTCTGATAATGTTTTTGCAGACATGACTATCCAACCAATAGTTAATTCTGACTTGTTCACTGAACAGAACTCTCCAGTTTTAGCACTCATACTACTAACAAACTTTCAAATTCCATTGCATCTCAAGTTGATATGTCATCAAATAATATGCAAGTACGTTGTTCGATTCAACCAAGTTGACCTCCTGAAAGTTATTTTCTTTTTTAAAATAATTATTGAATATTGGGTATTTGTTATAGTAAGGTTTGTGTTTTTGAGTTAAGGATGAGGAAATGTGGTATTTCATCAAGGATAATTACTGTATTCTTCTATGATGTAATATGGTTTTTGGAGTTAGTATTTAATGTCTTGTATTGGTTGTTCAGTTCACCTGTAGAGTGGTCTAGTTTGTATATTGGCAGTGGTAATTTTTTCTTGTATGACTCCTTTTCTGTTGTTTATTTTGTAATTATGTTATTCAAGAGATTTTTTGGTAAACAATCTAAGATATACTACTTGTGTCACTACTAGTAATGGTATGGGTATGTCTTCATAGATTTACATTTGGTCTTCATGGTCTATTCTCATACAGTGTGATTAATGATATTTCTTTAGATAAGAATGATTTGTAGAGCTTTTTTTGATTCTGACATTGATTTTACTGGATTTGACAAATTATCAGAGTAATCTAGTATAGTCATAAGTGCTTTTTATTATTCCAACAATAGAAAATCACCATCCTTGTAATGAAGAAATTTATTATCAAAAGAGTTCAAAGAAGTAACCCTACATTTTTAGCTGGAGTTATGCATGGTAATTATTAGGAAGTTTCAGATGTTAACTTGAGTCATGTTTGAAGTTATTTTGCAAAGGTCTCATTGATAATACAAAACTTATGGTATTTGTTTCTGTAGTGGATCTTAATTGTGTTACAAATAATTATGTATGAATATTGTTATGGTTAGAACAGGCTCAGTTGTGTTGGTTCCTCATGCTTTTCTAGAGGTTGTTTTTGTGTCTGTGTCTTTGTGTTATAATCGTAATAAATGTTTGTAAATAGTAAGCACAGATATTACAGTGGCGACGAAGATGGCATTTAAACCCGCATATGGTGAAATGCTAGAGTTTGAGCCATCGGCAGAGTCATTTTCAGTTTATGTGGAGCAAGTTAATCTGTTCTTCATGACAAACGAGGTGCCAGAGGAGAAGAGAGTTCCCATGTTTCTAACCATTGTAGGAAAAAGTACCTATGCATTACTCAGGAGCTTCTTACAGCCTAGCTTACCCAAGGACAAAAAGTTCGAAAACATAACGGAAATACTTAAGAAGCATTGCCAACCTGCTCTGTCAGTGATTGCTGAGTGGTTTCAATTTCACAAGAGGACCCAAAAATAGGAGGAAAGTGTTGCTGAGTATGTAGCTGAATTAAAGCGGTTATCGACTCACTGTCAGTTCGAGGCATACCTCGATGATGCCTTAAGAGATTGCTTGGTGTATGGACTTTGGAAAGAATTGACTCAAAAGCGACTACTATTAGAGGATCAGCTAACATTCACGAAAGCCGTGGAGATGGCTCAAAGTATCGAGTCGATTGACAAACAAACGCTAGCAATAAAGAATGCTGCTACAGTCCCAAGTGGTCTCAATAATCAAATCTCTTCTTTAAGTACAACGTGTTACTGGTGTGGTAAATCGAATCATACCGCCAGTCAGTGTTGCTATAAAGATGTCGATTGTTTGAAATGTGGCAAAAGGGGTCACTTGAAAGCTGTCTGTCGCAGTAAAAGGACCTATAGGAGGCTAACGTCTAGTTAGTAGTCTTCACCTAAGTGAGATGTCCAAATGGTCAAAACATACCTCTAGATTACAGAGAACAAAATATATAGAAGAAATAAAAGATAAGAGCGGTAGTCAGTCATCATCTCCCAATCAAGACTTGACACGTAGCTAGTCGACCAATCAAAGTTGAAGTCAGAATTGGAGACAGCCTGTTGGTAAAGGAAGTACACACACTTGAGCTGCTGTTTCCATTATATCACAACAGGAGTACAAATCAAAGTTTTCTCATTAGAAACTATGCAAGTCTGATGTAATATTGAAGACATATACTTCAGAAATGATGAATGTAGTAGGAGAAATCACTGTTCATGTAAATTATCAGGATCAAGAAGTCGAACTGAATCTAGTAGTTGTCAAAGGAGCTGGACCAGCTCTACTAGGACGAAATTGGTTGAGTGATCTCATCCTAAATTGGCATGAAATATTGCATACATCCCTCATCAGTGGAGTAGACCTATTAATCAACAAGTATTCAAAGGTATTTAGTAACACTCTGGGAATTATGTCTCAGTATTTTGCAAAACTACGTCTAAAATCTGATACTACCCCCAAGTTCTGGCGCCCTCGTCCCGTACCTTTTGCACTTAAAGATGGAATAGAGAGAGAACTTGACAAGCTCCAGTCAGCTGGAATCATTTAGCCTATTGTATTTAGTGATTGGGCAGCACGTATCGTTGCTGTTCCCAAAAAAATGGCTCTATACGTATATGTGGTGAACTATAAGGTCACACTTAATCCATCCTTAGAGATTGACCAATACCCATTACCAAAACCTGTAGAATTATTTGCTTCTGTATCAGGAGGTAAGAAATTCACAAAACTAGATTTGTCTCAGGCATATCAGCAAATGTTGCTGGACGATCAATCCAAAGGCTTAGTCACCACCAACACTCATTATGGGCTTTACCAATATACAAGAATGCCTTTTGGAATTGCCTCTGCTCCTGCTATTTTTCAGTGGACACTTCATACTATCTGCTATATTGACAATATACTAATAACAGGAGTTGACGACCAAGAACATCTTGCTAATCTTGAAGAAGTATTCTGATGTTTACAATATCATGGAATCACGTCGAAGAAAAATAAATGTAAGTTTATGTGTGATCATGTTGAGTATCTTGGCCATATTGTTGATAGTGAAGGTTTGCATGTTACCCCAGGCAAAATTGTGAATGCACCCAAGCCTCAGAATGTCACTGAATCGAGAGCCTATTTAGGCTTAGTTAATTATTATGGCAAATTTATACTGAACTTAGCATCTACATTACAACCCTCAACAGCCTACTGCAAAAGAATTGTAAATGGTTGTGGTCTGAAGAATGTACAAACAAAAGGCCAATGAAAAGTTGATCTCTCATATTCTCATTATAATCCCTCACTCCCTATTTGATTAGCAACTGATGCTTCTCAATATGGCATTGGGGCAGTCTTGTCCCATGTCATACCAGATGGGGTGGAGAAGCCTATAGCTTTTGCCTCCCAGACCAGGACACTCTCAAAGTCAGAAAGGAACTATTCTCAAATTGAGAAAGAAGGGTTGTCATTAATATTTGGTGTAATGAAATAACCAATATTTGTATGGTAGGGAATTTACCTTAATTACTGACCACAAACCAATGACTACCATATTTGGATCTCATAAAGGTATACCTTTCATCACAGCTGTTCAACTACAGAGATGGGCTGTACTTTTGTTAACCTATATTACAACATTATTTTCAGATCTACTAATGCTCATGGAAAATTGGAAATGCGGATGGGCTATCTCGTCTTTCCATTATCAGTTACTGAAGATGAGTCTTCCATAAGTGAAGGAGCATCAGCCATGTTTAATCTTGCTCAAATTGGTACCTTACAATCAATAAAGAAATTGAACAGTTAGCTAAATCTTGTGATGCATGTTTATCTGTTCAATATGCTCCATCTTGTTCACCATTACACCCTTGGTCTTGGCCAAGCCAGCCATGGCAACTTGTGCATGTTGATTTTGCTGGACCACTGTTCGGTAAGACATATTTGCTTGTAGTTGATAGATACTCTAAATGGCCAGAGATCTGGGAAGTATCATCTATGTCTACTATGGCAACAATCGAAGTTCTAAGACACATTTTCTCTGTTTTTGGCCTACCTGAACAGCTGGTGTCTGATAATGGCCAACAGTTTACCTCTAATGAGTTTGTTATTTTTCTTAGTAGCAATGGCATTAAACATTTCAAGTCAGCCCCATATCACCTGTCAACAAATGGTGCTGTAGAGAGAGGGGTCCAAACTCTAAAAAACTCTCTTAAGAAGGGAAAGAAAGAAGGTCACACTAGTCAGTATACACTCTTGAATTTTCTCTTGTTTTACCGAGCAACTCCACACTCAACAACTGGCAAACCTCCCTCTGAACTAATGCTAAAAAGACTTTTAAGAATTGTACTGGGCTTACTAAAACCTAATACAGAAACTAAAGTGCGTAACCAACAAGGTCTACAGAAGAGTAATCATGACACTTATTCACAGTTCAGGCAACTTGAAGTAGGACAGGAAGTCATGGTTCGTAGTTATTGTGATATCGACCCCTCATGGATTAGTGAAAAATTGTGGAGAAGAAGGGTGATGTTACGTTTTTTAATGAAATTGAAGACGGGAGCATTTGGAAACATTGTGGACCAGTTACTGAGTAAAGGTCAAAGTACTGAACTTGATGACACCTGGGAATATCCTAGTCATGTTACCTTTCCAGAACCTCAATCTCAGTTAGATCAAAATACTGGTCCTAACCGGTCATGTAGTGAATCCGAGACAATTAATTTGGACGATTGTTCAACCAATACTACTCGATGCTACCCTCAACGAGTTTGTAATCCACCAAATCGATACTTTTGACAATTGTAGTCATGGGATAATAGTTAGTGAATTTATTATACATTCTATCATGTATTGTTGTTTCATTTCTTTTGTAAGAAGGAAGGAGAGTAGTGGATCTTAATTGTGTTACTAATAATTATGTATGAATATTATTATGGTTAGAGCAGGCTCAGTTGTGTTGGTTCCTCATGCTTTTCTAGAGGTTGTTTTTGTATCTGTGTTTTTGTGTTATAATCGCAATAAATCTTTGTCAATAGTAAGCACAGACATTACAGTTTTGACATATTGTTATTGGTTTATTTAACTATAATATGTATAAATGTGCATGATCATGTGATATATATTATCCATATTAATATCACATGAGTGGCTACATATTTAAATAAGTAAACATTGATGCAAAAATTTATAAATACTGACTTAATCTGTAAAGATATCATTGATGAGCTTAATGAAGTTTAGGCATTGACTTCCATGACCTAAAAATTATTTATCAACCTACTAAATCTTTGATATGGACATAATATCAAAGGTAACCTCATAACTTTGACCAGCTGACATTATCTTCACACAATTAATACATTGACATTACTTTGAGACTGCTAGAATACTGCTAATTATATTGAAGATTTTGTAAGAAGCTTTGACTTTGACTTTGACTTAATACAAATATTATATGAACAAATGTTTTAGTAGTAAATTTGAAAAAAATGTTTTTCATTACGTCACTAAACTAAATGGTATAATATGACTACTACTGTTGCCATGACATCTCAGTTTAATGGCAGTCCAATTTTTCCATCTTAGTAAGCTCTATCAGCATTGTTGCTTGAGAAAATCCCAATGAAAAAGTTTGATACACAAATCACCAATGTGTCCATTAAAAAATTTCATGAAGTAATTGCAAATTGCAAAAATGTGAAAAATTTTTACTGCAAAACAATGCATATACGCAACAGTAGCTGTAGTATTCAACATATGCAACAATGCTGAGTAACATTCAAACCATTATTAGATTTGTTTAATGTTAAGCAGGACCAATGCAATGACCAATGCAATGATCAATGCTCTGTTTACATGAATCCAAACACACAGCATGATTACATTACAATACTTACCTCACAATTCTCTCTATGAAATGACTTTGATCTAGAAGACCCTGTTCTTGAACATACTGTTTCACATCATCATCCTCTCCTTTGATCTTCACTTTATAATAGAGTTTTCTCCATACAAGATACTGAAAATATAAACAATATACTGAAAATGTAATTAATGAAAATAACAACGAATATACGTACTATAGAAAATAGCTAATAAATTATTTATAGGACAAAACGATTTCTATTTTGTGATTAGTTGCACAACATTTCTTCATGTCAGTATGCAACACATGCAAATATATAACCATCATATTCAATGATTTATACAATGCTCTATGTTAAAACTTAATAACAACAACTACACAATACAATGATATATTTATTGATATTTAACACATACTTTTTATGATTATCTACAAAAAATACTTTACCCATTTTAAGTTAAGCATCTACAATTTATGACACAAAGTTTTATAATATCTCATTTGTCTGATCAATCAAGTAATAAGAAATGGAGGACTTTGTACTAAGCTCAACTTTCATTTCCAAAAAAAGTAGCTGTTCTATTTGAGAACTTTGTAAATGAGTTTGCCACTGGCTTAAAACTATTCCTGCTTTGGAAAATAGCCACTCGACAGAAGCAGAACTACAGGGTACTGAGTGTAATTGTAATGCTAAATTATATAAAGGGCTATCTTTCCTTTCCATCCAAAACTTCAAAGGTTCAATGTCCAACGTAGGATGAGCGATGGAAAGGAGAAAAAGTGGGAGTAGTCAACAGATGTGGTAGCAGCCATTTTACTTGATACTAAGGAGGTGTGGTTATTAAATACACGTTCAAAATTCGTGTACTGTTTTCGACAGTCATGTATGTACATCTATCTACATTTTAGACAATTTTTCATGTATATACTGTGTATCGTGTATACACGTGCAATGTCTGGCCCCTAGCCGGCAAGAGTAGTGCCTGTGGGCCTATTGCAATGGGTACTTTTAGTGTTGAAGCGATGGTTCGTGGCTACCATGTATACCAGTGCGTTTTGGACTCCTATTGTTGGAGAAGAACTGCCATGCAGAAAGGAATACGGAAACACTCAAGATCCCTTCGCTGTGGCTGTGCTTCATGGAACTACCACTGTAGGCCATGTTCCCAAAAACATGTCATCCATCTGCTCCATGTTTCTTCAACGAGGGGGCACAATAGTGTCTCAAATTACAGCCTCCTGTAGAAGGTATTCTGCAGATTTACCTCAGGGTGGATTAGAAATCCCTTGCTTACTGAAATTTGAGGGGGATGTGAAGTATGTGGCTAAAGCTGAAAAGTTTATCAAGTATGTTTTATCTACAAGCACTACTAGAAATGAGAATGAGCCACCTGAGAATAAAAGGAAGCTTGAAAATATTACAGATGTGAACAGTAGTCCAGAAAATGAGAGTATTGTGTGTGGGAGAAAGTTATCAGATCTTCATATCAACTTTGTCCAGCAGCTCTTAAATAAGCAGTTCCCTAAACTTGGTGGACTTCAGTCAACACTCCTTCAATCTAAGGAGCAAGTGAAAGAAGCTGTAAAGAACCAGATTCAGGTGATTCATAGTCGTGAGGACCATTGGATTGTTGCTTCAACTGTTAGGAGCAAGAATGGTGTGGAGTGTGTTTATGACTCGGTTGACAAGACAACAACTGAGGTTATAGGTAACCTATTTGGATCCACCACCATTAAGATGATGGACACCCAGAAACAAGAAGGAAGTATAGATCGTGGTCTATTTGCAATTGCTATAGCTACTGGAATCGCTTTTGGAGCCAACTCACTCAAGTTCTGTCAGAAAGAAATGACAGCTCATTTAGTTAAATGTTTCAATGATGGAGTTATGTCATTATTCCCAACAATGAAATAGAATCACCATTGTGATTGTATGTAAATAAGATATGTTCACCATTATGATTGTATGTATATAAATAAGATGTAAAATTTTTAATATAAATGTATTATTATGGTTATTGTAATCAATCAACTTGAAAGACATCCTGTGATCCCAACCTCCCTGAATCCATTCTGAAGCAATTCAGGTTTTGTTTGAGATAATCTTGAAGCTTTATCATCCATTGAGCTCCTATTGGCTTCATGGTGCTTAATTTAAGATCAATAGGCACAAATTGAGACTCTTTTGTGTGCAGCTGTTTGCAGATTTGTTCTGCATACCATCCATGAAATTGCTTATGCAAAAATTCCTTCACAGGTTTATTAACACTTACATCAAGTGGTTGTAACCTGTCAGTACAGTTAGCAAGAACCACAACAATGTTGACATTGTTATTTTGAAGAAGATCAAAAAGCTCTTGTGTCCCTTGACCAGTAAACTTGCTAAAAAGTACCAGTGCGGGGTATTCTGGTGAACGTTTAAGTTCCTTTCTCTTCTCACTAATGTATGGTAGGATCTTCTGGATGTAATCTTTCATGGTTTGTTCATTTGCCCAGTGGTTATGGCTATATATAACATGCCATTTTGGGGGAAATTGAACCGTTGGTAGACATCGCTTTGTAGTATCTTTGTATATGAGTTGGGGGGGAGGAGAGGAAGTCTTCTGCAAGAGATCCTGCTAGAACAGCTGTAATTTGACGTTTATCATCAACACCTATAATCTCAACCTTTTTAGTTCCTTCTTTTTCCATAGTCCATGACCCCACTGGAACGTAATGGATCCTCATCTGATCCCAATTTATGATCAATTCATGAGGAATCTTGTCCATTTCAACAACTGTTTTTACATCAATAAGAAACTGTGATTTGACTGCCTTAAAACCTTTGCCTTGGTACTTAGCCTACGCTTAACAAACCCCATGCAACCTAGGTGATGTTTGGCCAACGCTTAGTCAAAACTACGTTCCCACCATTGCGAGCAAGGAGATTGCTGTCTTAATTCATCACAATCCCTTCAGCACATCCAATAGCAATAAATGTGTTGACAACAGCACAAATTGCTCTAAGGGTTTGTAAATAAGCCCTGACCTGCATTTCCAGTTTTTCACCTAGAAGGTAAGGGCTTTTCAGGTAATTTATTTATTGTCAAATCATCTTTTGATTTTCTCTTCTTTTTCTCTAGCTCAGTGATGTAGGTATTTCTCCACATACGAATCTACTTTCTTTCAACAGGTCTGGAAACTTTCCAGCAAGCATAATAGCGTACAGTGAAAGCTGCACCATGCTCTGCCACTCTTCTTCCTATTTCAGCCTTCTTTTCAGCAGAAACACTTCCATACGGCCCTCTGGTCTATTTCTCCTGGTCCAACTTCAAAGCAGCAGATACTTTTGAGTTTGCTGCCTCTATTGAGGATGATAGTACTACTTTTGATAGTGGACCACTAGGATCTGGAAGTTCTGAAGTTTTGTCCACAGCACTAAAATAGCGATAGAAAGATATGGCTAGGCAAGAGCTCAGTTCTAACTTATCACGTGTGTGGGTGTGTGGCTAAAATCGACGCCCCCCATACCTGACCTTGATTATACCATATAGTTCGAGGGCACAATTTTCGCGTCTAAGACAAAATCCGGGAAAACCTTGAAATTTAAGCTCCTCGAAAATAAAGTGCTATACGGTACAAGCTAGGGCAAAGCAGAGTCACATGTTTGCTTTTCCAACTTGGATCATTAATGTATATGATTTATTTTTTATAGCTGGTCAGATGTGATTACTAGGAAGGTTAAAGCTATCAATTATAGGAAACAAGATTCTAGAAGATGACCAATATTGAAAGAATGTTTTGCTGTTATAAAATGTTATGAAATACTGTTTTTTCCCCAGCTGTAATAAGTATTAAGAATGCGTGTATTTCAAGGTCAGTCGAATTAAACGTTTTTAAAAAAAACATTGAATAGCCTTTTTAAAAAGAACATCGTGATTAGAGTATAATAAAAACCAATTGCAAGATAGCTCAAATACATTCCACTTCTAAATAATTTCAATGCAATCACAAAAACCAAAAGATATTATCAGTGATATCACTATAACTCTAACAACAATTCAATTGACTTACATAATGCAAAAAAAGAAAAAAGAATTGATGTTTGGTATGCATATACTTCATGACTCATGTTACATGAAATTGTCAACTAATTATTACTTCTGCCAACAACTTTCCTAGACATAACAATAATTAAATCAAGACTTGAATGCACTGAGATGTGGAATGCCTAACAAACCTACATAGAATTGCCATGTCATTTCATTTTATACAAATTAAACAATTAACAAGTTCAGCCTTGAAGAACGGGTTGAGTCCACCAAAGTTGATTTTGTGCAGGCATTTGTGTTGGACCAAATGTATAGGTATAGACCTTAAAAATGATGTTAAAGGGAAAAGAAGAAAAGGAATATAAAGATTGGAAGAGAAAATTGATGAGGTAAAGTACATGTACTTATTGAAGCAGGAGAGGAAGAATATGACCCTCTCTATCATAAAAGAGTTGACTCAATCTTTGTATAACAAAGCTAGTGGAAAGGTCATATTTACTAAATCCTGATTTAAAAAATTGAGGAAAGTTATTTATCACAAAAATAAGAATAAGCCATGGTTCAACAAACGTCAACAATAACATTAACAACAATCATCACTATCACAAGGGCGGTTTGGTAGGAACACTAAGTCAAAGATTTAGAGAACTTCAAAGACCTCCAAGGAATCGTATTATCAAGTCATCAGAAATAACAACGATTGCTGAAACTAAGCTATTGAAGCCACTTACTCCAGGAGAGGATGATACATCAGAGCATAATTGATACTAATGAAAACGAACCATATTTAATTATAGTTGGAGATGCTGATAATCCCACTCAGATTTTTGACTGAAATATCAAGTGTATCTGACATTTTATATGGACTTCTTTCAGCTTTTTTTGTCTTGAATTTGTGTTATCCTCGTTGCAATAACATGTACTTATTTTTAGAATCAGCTGTTCTAAGGTTCCAGCACCTGTTACTTGGTTCATAACATCACTACAGTCTCATTCAGAATGAATTGTAACTCATTTATTTTTTTCATTATGTTTGTACATATTTTACATACACTTGTGCAACTTTATTGGTAATTTTTTTGATAATATTTTGTTATAATATAATATACAGCGTTGTACTGCCCACTAAACTGCAGGCATGTTCATTGCCCACAGTACGAGGTGGGCATGTCCCATATAAAATGTGTGCTGTACTGGACAACACTAGCACACGCGATTTTGCGGGACTAGCCCACTAACATTTTTACAGTGTATAGTTTCAATCATTCGTTATCAAAAAAATGTAGCTATTGTAAAATATTAATGAATTACAAGTAATTGACAAATCAAGACATTATTTTACAATATTTTTGACATTGATTATGAGTTAATTCAAAAGGCTAATAGAAACAAAAATTGAAACTGTAATTGCCTATATTTATCAGTAGAAAAAAGTGAAATGATGTATATACTTCTGTCAATTGAATCAAATGATTGCTTCGAGACAATACAAAAGAGATAAATGTCTGAGTACCCTTTACAAATGCATTGTAAAGTGAGTGCAATAGTTCACTAAGGAACATTTGCACTGAAAAGAATGTCACTTCTTTAAATGCAACAATATCTACTATTCTTCCAAACTCAGGGGACATATTGTTGCAAACAAGCAGCAAACACACATTTACAACATATAATGTTGCGCTGTTTTACCGAAGAAGGGTTATTTCAGGGATTGATTAACTCTAATTGCTCAGGATTTCCTCTTTTGTGTGTTCACAATCAACACTAAATTATGAAAGAGTATATTTTGGACTAAAACTGGCATTAATATGAAATAAAGATTTATTGAGAAAACTATAGCATTAGGCTGATGTTTTCTGGCCATAGTGCTACAAATCTACAAATATTTTAATAATTACTATTCTTAAAAACTCTTTTAAAGAAGCTTAATTTGTTTCTTACCTAATTGTCCATGAGTGAACAAGAGGACCAAATTATTATGTTAGTGATGAATAATGCACATTTAATGAAAGTTAGGAATAATGGTAGACCATGGATATAAGTGTTAAACATGGCAAGCTTCTTTTCAATTAATACACACAAATACATTGCAGTGTCATATGTGCACAGAGGTGACAAAGCTATCTGACACAAATCCTTAACAATAACAAAAAAGGAGTTCTACTAATCATCATCAAATAGAACAAAGTCACCAACAAGAAATGGAAAACAGTCAAAACACTGACTGGCAGAGTCATTAAGAGACTGGCTAATGGATCACTTGAGCTGTGGTGATGCCACAGAAAATTTCAGTGATGTAGTGAAAGATCATTCATTGAATAGAGCCAGCGGTCTAATTGGTCAATCAGAAACAGGGAACACCAAGTCAACCAAATTAAACCAGTCAAAACTCAATTAGTGTAAAAGGACTCCAACACTATGTTTTGGGGGTTGATTAGTATATCTCTAGGTTATTCTAAGTTTAAGTAGTTTGACTATTATTCTATCCAGTTCAAAGTGAAATTTATAGCATTGGAACAAATATACAACATTCAACTAACAGATGTCAACTTATGGGTAAAGGATCAAAGACCAGATGGAATAAATACGGGAGTACCATCATAATAAAAAAGGAGTGAAGAGAGAAACTGACTATAGAAGATAGAAATACCAGGAAAGAAAAAAATGTTCAGGAAGGAGTCAGGAGACAAAACCCAAAGAGTCTTTGAGAAGGAAGACCAAGAAAGAGGAAAGTAAGAGCTCTGAAGTCACTTGTTATCAATGTGGTAAGAAAGGATATTATAGAAAGAGTTGCTCAGGGAGTGCTCTTTTGTTAAGAGAAGAGAACGTTGCAAAATAACTATGCTCTCGTCAGGTTAACAGAAGACCTGTTAACAACATCCAGATTGACATTTGATACTCTCAAACAACAGTAATTCAGGAGATTTACTACTTTGGTCCAGATCATACATACTTAACTGGTAGATCCACTCGGTTAAGCAAGATGGTGTTATTTCTCCTCCATTGCCTGTTATTTCAGGAGTCCCACAAGGTAGTACATATTGATCCTTTGTTATTTATGTTAATGATATTCCTACATTTATCAATTACTCCCATTTCAATATGTTTGCAGATGATACTAAGTATCTTAAATCAGTTGAATCTATCTCCAATGCTGTCCATTTTTAGTGTGATGCTAATTCACTGTTTGACTGGCGTAGAAATGGAGACTTGAGTTTAATAGTGGGTGAGTTTAACTGAGGCCAGTGTGAGAGTGGAAAAGGTGAATGCTTCAACTTTTGTTGGAACAACCTGACTTTTAAAAAATGCTTATTTACTGTTGTTTCAGACATAAAATGTAATATATAGTCCCTGCTAACCATTTTCACTGTTTCTCATATATGTTATTTTACTTTATATAAACATGCTAGTAGCTTCTTTTTATGAAGTCTATCTGACAAATAGACGTTGTCATTTTATTGTTCATATATCTTTTTAAATATTTTAATTCTTTTATAAAGTTATTGATACTTCTATATGGTGTCATGATAACCTAATTTGTATTGACAACATCTAGGTAATTACCCATTTTGTCGTTATGATAATTATAATTGTTTCTTGATACAACCAATAATGTTATACTAAGTTACAGTAACCAAAGTATATGAAGTTAAAGTAACAGCAGTCATTACTTCAACTACTTACATCATATACTTGCAAGTGAAGGTTATTAATACTAGTACATTTGATAATTGTTTATCTATTATATTGCATGATTGCGTTACTTAACCCAAGACATGAGTTAATTGAGTTGCAGGTTTTTTGATCCCAAATTTGGGTATTTTCTACCCATTGTATTTTACTGTATACAGCTTAAAACCATTACACAGATAAGGGTGGCACCATACATCATAATAGTGTTCATGTCGGCAAAGAACTGTTCTTAATTGCAACAAAATCAATGAAATTTAGGAAGACTCATTATTATACAGCACTGATAGCATTACTTCAGATATCCACACAATTTACATTAGTAAGTAGTTATAAAAAACACCTACTCTCTTCCTTTTATATGCACAACTTGAAAAGTGATCACTTTTATTGAAAAAAGAATTTCATTGTCTCAAATATGTTTATCCATCTTTTAACTATGCTCAGAAGCAAAAACACTAATGACTTACAAAAAGTTTTTAAAATATATTCTATCAGGTACACATGTAAGTTGCATTGTTTAGAGCCATGTGGTAACTATATATGTCTATTTCACATCACTTTATCCTATTGTTGTATACCACCATCAAAAGTAAATAAAAGAAAATAAGCCACTCAAAGTAATTGTCAACTCTTACAGGACATACAGCTCCAAATCTGTTGTGTAAATGTTGATAATAAGCTGTAGGAGCAAGCTCCTCTGCACAAAAAGAGCAAATTCTACACTTGTTTGACATTAGAGTTAGGTTATAATTACTAATATGTGTTAATTAGTTTTGCTTAAATAGAATCCACGTGCATATGATAGCAGACTGCATCTGCTTACTACTGGTTGTGAATGACACTGAGTCATGGGGTTACCAAGACCTAGACAAAGACAAGTGGTCAATACTAGGATGAGGAAACCTCCTGCGGCATGGTCATTGTTTTCTCAAAGCAGCAGGCCAGTATAACTGTCCGTATCAACTGGTGGCTTCTTATGGATCAATTTCAGCTACTACGTAGGCTTGTGTAGATGTAGTAAAGTTTTACTATTACTATTGTTATGTTGTTGTCATTATTTAAGTAAGTTTTGATAATTGAGTCTTAGTAAACATTAATATTTTTTGTCATTATTATTGCCTATCAGGTCACTTAACAATGTATATGCATGTATGTGCGTAATATACATGTGCATAATATACATGTACATGTAATTGATTAAACAGCTTAATTATTGTTTTATTATATGTTTGTAGCATAGCGTTTTGGTCTCAGATACAGAATACACAAATTATATTCTTAAGGGTGTGGTTATTAAGCTGTCACCTTCACATTCTTATGTTATTGATTATAGATTACATAGGTTAATTTTCACTTTTTTTGCTCTGTTGTACAGAGATTATTGGCAACCTGGTCAAACTTTACCCAACATTTCTCCTGATTCACCTGACCAGTTAGCTACCTCTTCCCATTAGCAGCAGACTGCTGACAAAAGCATACTTATATTCTTCAAAGCTTTCAGACTAGCATAGAAAAGCAGCTTACTGAAGTCTGTAGCAAACTTGGAAATATTCATTAAAGAATGGCAACCATGAGTAGCGACAAAAGTCACTGAAAAATGAAATGAAATCAAGTATCTCTGTTTCAAGTTCTATCTACATGTACACCAGATATTAAACCAAGGGTTAATTGCAGGTTACCACCTCCCTTGCTACAGGTAAAGTGTGTACTTCCGTGCAAGTACATAGATAAAAATTGTATATTCTCTCTATTATAGAGTAAAATACAACATGTCCATTCTATGTTTGATGAAGAAAATCAGCTAAATCCATCAGAGACATAAGTAATCATTTCATCAGTCACAATTTTTTTTACATATTCAGAGAATCAACAGTCAACACAATTCTAACTTCGTTGAGGAGATTATAGTGATGAATTCAATGATGATATGATTAGAAGTAAGTTTGTTTAAAACTATGAAGTATTATATTCCTTTTCTTTCTGTAAAGGGGGCTGTAGAACTTACCATTAAAATCTTTCAGAAAAGAGCAAACACATGACAACTCCTATATTAAGAATAAAAAACAGGAGATCTAGAAAACAAAGAGTAAGTATGGAGTAGTCACTTGTCTACCAGTGACAAATGTTTATGCACACAGAGCATGAACGTAGAGCCACAATGGTGAAAAAAGGAAGAGTAGCTGAGTTGTGGGCTGATGTTACTCCAGAAATGAAGTCAGCGGAAGAAAAGGTCGAACAAATGTATATATGACATCCATCAGCCTATCGATCACAGTCCTTGGATAAGTTTATTTCAAAGTTAGATATCCATCTAGAATCAGACAAAAACAAAGACAAACATCCTAGAGCACACTGTAAACTTGGATCTCCACATACTAAACCTGTTCAAAGTTGTATGTTGTTGTGTGGTTTTCATTTCTTCAGATGTAGTAGCCATGTTTCAATTCCATGGCATTGTGATGGAGATCTCAAATTGTAGTCAGGCCTGATGCCTGCGGACCCTTTGAATCCAATTCTGATTCCATGGTGGCCAAAGGTTTCAAGAAGGCCTGTAAACTTGTCCGGCACGAAGAAGCCACCATCACTGTCAATGAGATGAATCACCTTCAGAGAAGTACAAGTAATGTTGTACTATGCTGATGTTAAGCCTTTCTTGAGGGAAAAGGATGACCTTGGTCCTCATCTCCATTTGAATTTACTTACTTTCTTTGGCAAACCTCAGATTACTTCTAAACTTCAGGTAGAGATGGCAGCAACAGTGGACTGGGGGGAACCATTTGTAAAAGTATGTTATACCCTTGAGGGTGATGGTTCCTTAGCATTTGAGTGTTTCAAAATAATTGATAAAGTCAAAGCATCAGTGGGGGTTGAAAATATTCCAAATGTGAGAGCCGTGGTTGAAAGTTTAACAAGGCAGCCACCTTTACACTTACACCATGAGCAGTGGGTTTCATACGCAAGATACTGCATAAAAGGTAAATTTAACTACTTCAATGCACAACTCTCATCCAATTTGAAAGAAGATCTATAAGTTTTCAAGTGTTGTAGGCTCTTCTCACCTCACAAAGTACAGGAAATAAATACTACTGCTTCATCTCTGGATCAACATCTGTTTTGCATCCTTTTTTTGATGATAATGAATGTGCCAGACTCAATGATGAGCTTCCTACCTCGCTAGCTAGAGATGCTGACTTGGACAAAGAGTTTGATAAAGTGGAGTGGTGGAAGATCATTGCTAGTACCTTACCACACTGTATGTTCTACAGTTGCCCAGAAGGTGATTCTCGTTCAGCCAACATTGGTAACAGCCGAGCAAGTATTTTCCTTGCTTAAAGGTAGTTTTGGAGATCAAGAGGACAGCTCCCTAAAGGACTACATAGAATCATTTCTCATGGTCCAATACTACAAGCGATGAAATTGTTCATTCATGAAATTTATTGCTGTACATATTTTTAATTAAACAATAAACATACTAAAATGTGAGAATAATTGGAGAAGTTAGCAGGAATAATTGGAGGGAAAAAAGAAATAATGGTAAAGATTCAGAAGCAGTGTAGATTAGAATAATCGATAAAATTTGGAGCACATTAGCTCCAGGCCTATCAGTCAGTTTTGATGTGTAACAGTTAATGTAAAGTTAAATAAATCTGTTCAATCTTCCTCATATATATATATTACTTGTAAACTCTTTTCTCAAATTTTCAGTAAAAGGTTTTTTGAAATCCATACAATAATTGTCAATTTCATTCTAATATCTCCTGGTTAGCAGGGCTATAATAAACTAGGTAAAATAAGGCCAATTTTAGAGTATGTCAAATGAAAGAAGTAGTCATACTAATCATTTAACAAGGAAAATAGCATTGGTGTATCTATGATTCTTTCAAAATCAATCTGTCTTATACACATGAGAAGAATTAAGTAGAATAAATGTCCTGGGTAGGAGAAAATAGTCACAAATGATACAAAAGTAAGTTCTGTATTTATAATTATATCATTTTATCAATAGCTAATGTGTTAAACAAGTGAAGCATATCTTCATCTGTCATAAAGTAACATTATATCATTATAAGACTTTAAAGAGACAGAAGAATAGTATCTAGAAGCACTAAATCTTGAAAAGGTACTCACTCTAGATTTGACTATATTTCTTTCCTTTTTTCTCATTATGTTTTGAGATATGAGACTAAATCCTGGGCCACAAACAGAGAAATTTCTGCAAGGACCTTATATAAAAAATAATGCAAATACCATGTGGTCTTGCCAGGTCCAATGTACAAATTTAGACCACAGAACTATAAACAAGTAACACACCAGACAAAAATAGCAAATATAATACCTAAGTTTGATCTTAACAGGAGAATATGTGTTGGAATAGAGGGAATATGAAAGACAGATCTTTCATCAAAAGGGAAACTTTTACTAGTTCTAATGAATACACAAACTAGAGCAAAGCAGAGGCACATATTTGCTTTCCCAAATTGGATCACAAATGTATGATTTAAGTTTTTATTATAGCTGGTTAGACATGATTATTGGGAAGGTTATTGCTACAGAGAATTGGCATGTCATCAAATCTTCTGATAAGAAAAAACATTTATAAGATGATCAATATTGAAAGAATGCTTTGTTGCTATTAATACAGAAATGCATTATCCTTGACAGCCATGTAATTGGATTCACTGCTTGAAGAAAAGAGCAAATAAAGTCAAAGTAATTATCAGTGATATTTCCAAATATCTACACTACTATCTAAAATACAATTGACGCTAAAAATGTTCTGGATTTGTACGCAATAACATTGTTTGTAATAAAACTGATGGAGGATGAACTGGGAGAAGAGTGTCACTAATAAATATATAGAGAACAGCAATAGTGATTGCATTATCTCATTCTATAATACAACCAGAATTGTATACAACAAAATATTTGATTAAAATGGCCTTAAAGGTGGTTAAGGAATTTAAGAAGGAAAAGGTGAGTAATATTTCCAATGAATGAGGCAATCTTTGCATTTATCTATTGAAATCAATTCATAGTGACTAAATTACTTAGGTGTAGCAGATACATTTGCTATCTCTTATAAGTAGGTCTATTTAATCTCTTCATACAATAATACATTAAAAAGTTTAAGAACTATATCAATGGTCATTCTACTATATAAAATCAAGCAAAATATATCAATCACCAGTTGTAGTGGGTCATATATCCACTAGTGATTTTTGATGAAACAATCAGCAAGTTAACAAAAGCATCTCTTACATCTGTCATCATGTACAATCCACTAACCAAAGAGGTACAGTAGAACGTAGCTTATCTGAACTTCATTCAACCAAACACGTTGATTAATCGAATGTCTTGCTGGCTGACACACCCATCAGACACGCCTAATAATTATTGCACGTGTATATGTGTAATCATGGCTAGTGAGATTGCGTCTCATAAAAGAGAGTGATTAGTCTTGAGTATTCACGATAAACTAAAAATCTGTGAATTTGCCAGAAAAAGGAAGGACCTTACAAAGCATAGCTAACATGTATGAGATCAAAAAGTCCACCAATCACGATATTGTGAAGAACAATAAGAGAGTAATGAATCAAAGACAGAAACATATTCATGATTACTTTGCAAAATTGTGATTTAAAAAGTGTTCAATTATATAATAATGTTTATTACATGTTTGTTATGGATTTCTGATCTCCTCCACCCATACCTCAAACAATGTAATGGACTGAGTTTAATAGATGGGTGTGTATTTTGGGAATCTCGTGTAATTGTGCCACCCCAGGTAAGATATATTGTACAAGATCAACTACATGATACTCATCCTGGCACCAGTAAAATGAAAGCCTAAGCTCACTGTTATGTGTTGTGGCCAGGATTGGATACAGACATACAACATAAAGTGTAAGGTTGTCAAGTCAGTCAACTACACCGACCTGCTCCACCTAAGCCACTACTTCATCTTTTGGGAATAGCCTAGCAGATCCTGGGCAAGAGTTCATAATGACCTTTCAGGTCCCTTTTTAAGACACATATTCTTACTGCTAGTTAATGCCAATTCTAAATGGATTAAAGTGCACATTATAAATTCACTGTTGTCAGAAACAACCATAGAGACTCTTAAAACCATTTAAAACAACTTATGGAATCCCAATGGGTTAGTGAAAGAGATGTTGAAACTTTCAAAAGTACCGTCAGCAAGCTACAAGGAAGTGTGAAATCTCGTATATAAAAGTTTCTCTTCACCTATTTGACAACACCACAAGAATGTACAACTGAACTCTCCCCAGCTGAACTTTAATGAGGAGGAGACAAAGAATATGTCTGGATCAAATCCACTTAGATGCTTCAAATATTCTTACAAAGAAGGAAAAACAAGTTTGCACACATAATCACCCACATAAATTTAAAGTAGGTGACAAACTGTATTCTCAAAACTACAGTGGTTCTAAAAATGGATCCCAGTAAAAGTAGATCAGGTGACGAGACCCTTATTGTACCAAGTGCAAACAGAGGCTTGTGTCATCATGCACCATCATGTGGACCAATTGTGATACATTACCTCACAATAATAGATACTTTGCCAGCTCACTGATTTGGTGCTTAACTCAAACTAGGAAACCAGTTGATCATTTTGCTCCTTTAGTTAACTCTTATAAAGGGAGGAATGTAGTAACTGGACAATAATTTTTTTTATTAATGAACCTTATGTAGGCACAATGATAACAGTGAGCATTAAAAGGGTTAAAAACAATCGTAAAATGATTTCTCATTTAAAACTAGTGCTGAGTGAGAGTATTGATATATGCGATAATTGCAATAGTAAATAACAATCGTGATCATAATAGTTAATTAACTAGCTATCAAGCCCCCTCCCAAGTGTACTCACTATACATGCATGCATGCATGTGCACATTAATTGACACGTGTGAATTGTCTAAAGATTATATTGTGCAGCTGTAAAAACAAATACTGGCTTCCAGTTCAACCTCAGATGTTTTGACACCAAAGAAAAGTGAACTTTCACCTTGGTAGGGACTACTAGTAAGGTATGGAACTATTTTCGATTTCCTGCAGAAGATGGTAATTATTATAATGCATGATTGAGAATTATACTACTACTAATAAATTTAAACAGGCAAATTTGTGGAACCAGATAAAAAGAAAAGAACACACGTGCACTGTAAGCTCTGTTCAAAGGTGCTCAAGTATGCTGGAAATACCACCAATTTGCGATACCATCTAGAGTCGAGCCATAGAGCAGAGTTTAGTTTTACTGCAATCTGATAAAGAACAGGTACGATGGTAAAGAATGTAGATGATACATAACAGTCTGTCAAAGACATGTTTAAACAATCCACACTAATGCTAAAGTCATCAGTGCAGTGGAATGCACTGACACAGTCAATATGTTATTTTATTGCAAAAAATATGCAAACAATAGGCACTATAAATGATAAGGGATTTCATACAATGGCTAGTAAGTTTGAACCACTCTATACTCCACCAGACAGGAAAATGCTTTCCACTAAATACTTGGTCCAAATGTTTGAAACAGAGAAAAAGTGTGTTGGGAATCTTTTGGGCTCTGTCAAATATCGTTCATGCAGAACCAATTTATGGACTCCATGAGCCAAACATGCATATATTAGTCTAACAGTCCATTACCTTGCCACTGACTTCTCATTACAGAGCCACTTGTTGGAGACAAAGGAGTTTCCAAACTCCCACACAGGACTGAATATCACAGAAGAGCTTGAGGCAGGTCTTCAACAATGAGGACTTTCTTTGGATAGACTCTTCCTTAGAACCCGCGTTGACTGACTGTTTTCAAAGTATAAACTTTCTTATTATTTAGTGTTTTGATTTTGAACTATTTGTTGAAATTTATATATGATTACGATACTATTGCTATCATTATTATTTTGCAACTATTGATCGTGATAGTGATAGTAGTACTATCGGTCACCACTACTTATAACTGTTTAATACTTACAGACAATGAGACAATCTTGTATTTTACTTCTGTTCTTACATGTAACATAAAAGAATGCCCAAAGGCTAATGGTGACCTTGATGCTAAGAGTAGCAGATGTAGAGCAAGGAAGACAAGAAGAAGGGCAAGGTCTTCTCAATTAACAATTTAACTATGTTGAAGTTGATAAGCTTTGTTAAAAATCTTTGATGTTTTAACTTCTTGATAAACATGAATCTTCTATTATCAACTTGTAAAAAGATATTGTCCTATTTCAAATGTGTTTTTTTTACTAAATATTGTTTGGAGCTATGATTTAGCAATCAAACAAACATTAAGTAAACAAAGTGGTCACTGTTTTGAAT
Organism: Xestospongia muta; assembly: GCA_963693285.1. Lineage (NCBI taxonomy): Eukaryota > Metazoa > Porifera > Demospongiae > Haplosclerida > Petrosiidae > Xestospongia > Xestospongia muta. Next base: position 10,537,574 of record OY848917.1, on the reverse strand, counting down.
GTGAAGAGTTTATCGCTTGACTATACCTTGTCAATTATTTATTAAATGATGTTGCTAGGCAACATCATACAAGAAGGTTAGATGCAAAGAGAGGCGAGGTTCAAAGAAATTCTACCAGAACTTTAAAAATTAGCCAGAACTTTGTGATTACATCTTAATCATTATACTGCTAATTCACACATCAAACACAATTTCTAACATTACCAATCATCAAGTACATTGCACATGTATATACATGAATGACAAATGCATCATCATGACTTACTCCATCTCTTGATATAATGTCATTCCATCTGTGACATACTAACTGACAATGATATAGATCAGTAAATGATAAGTTAGCAAATAGCAGTTCCAGTACTTCAGTTGGAAATGATATAGTGTGATCTAGAGAATGATAAATATATTAATAATGGTATCGAGATTGTACTCTACATAACAATATTAAAAGTTTTGGTTAGAGACTAGTGTGAAGGTTATATCATTGTTTAGTCACCCAAAGAGGACAATATAATGCCAGATTCCTATAAGGATTACTAGTCAACAAGACAACTGCATGTCAAAGTCCCTAACTGGAAATTAGTGCAAAATAACTAAATTACAAAATACACTAGCAACACGTTGTCTTAGTAATCTATTAACATGTTTCTAAGATATAATGAATAATATTTATATAGTAGCTATCAAAAAAGTTTATGCCTTGACAAGAATTGAATGGCTTCAAACCTGCAAACTGACTTTATATCTATTCCACTTAGGACAGTATTATATCCATTTAAGTATGAGGAACATACATTACCATTAAGAAAAAAAGTTGTAAGCTCTACATGTGAAAAAGATGTAGTAGTAGTAGACTCACTGGGTTCCGTTATCACAGAAAACAGACAAAAAATTATGAAATTGGTGTTCCAGATCAGAATGGTAATAATATGTGTAGATTCTAGTTAGAACACACCAATAAACATGTGGATCGCAATAGCAGACCATACACCATTATTGACAAACTAGCCCAGCTAACATAGTCCAGTTAACTATAAACTGGTTGTCAACAGAAAAACATCCATGTAAATGAACTCAAGTAGTGCTATGGCAAGACAGATGTTGACCAGCAATCAAAGGAAGTGTCCCTACCTCCTTATAATGTACACTTATCCATGGGTGATGCTGGGCATATGAGCACCACAGCTGCAATGGAATTGGAAACAAGGCCAGTACAACAGAAAGGTGCCCTCTTGACAGCAGACCATGACTTCATAGCCACCATAACAATTTGGTGACCTCATTCCACATTGACAATATTGCATTGTGTATTAAGGAGGCATGGACACTTCGGAATGAAGAGCGGAATTAATGTAATGTATGTTGAAGTAATGTATGTCCAATCATTAATATGTACATCATTATTATTATTGATTATTATTGATAATCGATGTGGCATATTGGTTGTTAGTCTAAAAGATATTGGTTATAGAGTCAAACCAGCATTACATTTATGCATTGTGTAGATGCTAAAGAACATGACTGAAGTAATTGTTGACAATGACAAAAAGATAGATTGTGAGAGCAGAAGTCAGAAGAACCAAGACAAGTAAGAACCAATAGATTTTTGATACATATCTATACTGTTTTGGAAGTTTGTGGGACCTCAAGTAAAATGTGACGTTCAGGATGCAGGAATTCAAGTGTGTTCATTTGTTCGCAATACAAGTAACACGTTCAAAGTCCTCAAAACATATCTTTCATGTAAAAAGATATCTTTCACGTCTGATATTGGAATTCAATGTGATTTGATTACATTTGATCATAGTGACCTTAAATGAAGGAGCTGCCATCATTTATAAATGATGGCTTGCATTCATGCCACACAGATACAAGTCATGACAACCAATTGGATATTTCATATGATCCACTGACGAGTGAAGACATTTCTGAATTCATGGATGAGTATGTATGCATTAAGATTAAAATTATTATTTTCTTTGCCTTTATAGAGAGTTAGACCAATATAATGGAACAGTCTAAGTACATTGTTTATGAAGATTCCCAATTGTTTTGTTCAAGAAATGTCTTGTCTGCAATTCAGAGACAATCATATTAAAACATGTCATTGGAACATTTTTACAAATAAAGCAAACCTGTGATTTATGTGACTTTGTTTATAGCTGGAATAGGTATTCCTTCTGGTAATCTTCTTCTGTCAGCATCTATTCTTATTTCTGGATGCCTGACTAAACAAACTCTAAGACTTTTGGAAAGTATGAACTGCCAATCAATCACAAGCAGGACTTTTACTAACCATCAGCAATGGTTTTTATACCCAGCCATTGAAAATATATGGAGCCAAAAGAGGACTCAAATTCTAGAAGAAAAAAAGAAGAGTAATCTGTCTCTGGTTATTGGAGGTGATGGAAGAGCAGATAGTCTGGGTCATTTGGCAAAATATGGCAGCTACACTTGATTTGGAGAAACCCAATGTTTTGGATGCACAGCTTGTACAGGTAAGCTAAGATATATTTATGATATTGAAGCAACTTAACTGCATACTTGCAAATTACATTTTAAAGTAATGAAGTCAAAAGTAATTACCATATGGAAAAGGAGGGATTTGTAAAGAGCTGTTAATAAACTTCAACAAGGTTTTAAGGTTGGCACTCTCGTAACTGACAGACATAGCCAAATCAGCAAATGGGTAAGGAAAAAACCTACCAGAAACCAATCATCGCTATAATATCTGGCATATTGCTAAAGGTAAAAATAAGTTATCATTGCATGACAAACCTTCGGTATAGGACATTGAAAAAACTTGATGCTTTAGCTAAAGATAAAGACTGTGACATTATTGGAAGCTGGACAAAGAGTATTAACAACCACTTATACTGGTCAACTGTTTAAACTCATAATGGAGATGGAGATCTCATTGAGGCAAAGTGGCTGTCTATTTTCATCCACATTCACAACAAGCATAAGAAACATGGCCATTATTTAGCAATTGCTTACATGGACATCTATCTGGTCAAAAAAATGGTTGAAATTCCATAAGTGATGCGAAATCTCTACATTATGTATTTTTATTAATTTAGACACCAAAGCTAGTGAAAAAGTGGAAGCTCTGATAAGAGACAATTGGTTTTTAAAAGACATAAAGAAACTCTCTCCTCTACCAGACTTCTTCTTTAGAAGGTTTTCTTAGTGTCATGATCTATTTCCTGCCAAAATCAACTGCTTTTTAACTTAAGGGAATATAATCAAGATTGGAGTAGTTAAATTATGATTTATTATTTAAATCAATATATACAACACTATTTGCACCTATGCATTTTCTAAGAGACAGCTTGCTAAGATTAAATCAGGCATGGAACAGTTTGCTATTTCCATTCCAAAGTACAAGAAAGGAGGATATGTAGTAAAAAAATACTAGAACCACCAACTTTCAGTGAGTTCATTTGTATTATGTAATTTGTCATCTGTTAATTTTTTTATATGTAGATTATGTCAAGGAAATTCTAAAAGAAGCCATCGAGTTGGCCAGGAGAAATGAAGGGCATGACACCAGCATGAATATAGTTCCACCACCATAAAGCGATTGCTTTTCCCATCCCAAGAAAGGTAAAGCAATATCAGAACATAAGAAAAAATTTCATGATAATTAATATGCATGTAAATGTTGAAAAATCATTACAACAATTTGGGGTATTTAATTCCTACATAGTGACCAGTCTGTGTGGGAAATATCTCATGGCTGTTTGTCACTGTACATGATGAAAGAACAACTTGTACTTGTTTTCCCAGCTAACCTCAACACCATCTTGTCATTTGTCGATTTGCTGTATATCTGTAACACTGTAATAATTTGTGTGTTTAATTACTTATTATTGATTATGTAATGTTTATGTTTTTTCTGAGCATGCGCTCAGAGCATGTGTTGAGCTAGTCATTCCTTTCTTGTAAATAAGTTGTTGTCAATCTTCTCTAATCTTGGTTGTTCGTTAGCATGGTCTCAGATTACCTCATATGGAGACAAGGGTAAAAACTTATTCGATGCCTATTCACTGGAGAGTTGAGTGTTTTGATCCAGCAACCGAAGATTGGTCTACCTATGTTGAGAGGTTAGAACATTACTTTATCGTGAACAACATAATAACAGAAGCCAAGTGTCAATCTACCTTGTTAACAGTAGCTGGTCCAGAGGTATATTTGTTAGCTTGTAATCTGGTAGTACCAGACAAACCAGGTGATAAATTGTATGATGACCTTGTGGCACTTATCAAGAAACATTACTCACCCGCACCATCCATTATCGTTCAGCGGTACAATTTTCATACGTGAGTACGGAATCAAGGTGAATTGATAGTGAATTTTGTTGGCGTAGGAAACAGGGGGGCTCCGGGGGCTGGAGCCCCCCTAGATTTTTTAGGCTTACTAACCTAGGTTGTATGTCCAGTGCCTAGCTCTAGCATGCATAATGATGCACTAACTGGGGGCAGTTGCCAATTTGAATAATTGATTGTGTGCACTAATTAGAGTAGAGTTGTGTTACACGTTTTAGCACACGTCATGAGATGGCTTGTATGAAAGGACAACTAAAGCTGAGTTTTACTCCTGCCAAGAAAGGAAATAGCACTCAGGATCTGGGATCTATTCAAATCCAAGAGGCTGCTGAGAGTAAGTTTTGAATTTCATTAAGCGCTTTGTCTTAGCCTAGTGGATTATTTTCACTTTCTATTTATAGGTGCAGTGTCCACTGATGGAGCTAGAGATGAATTAGAAGCATCTGAGCAGCGTGAAATACAAATGGAGTCATTGGATGAGTCCTGTCAATCCCCATGCTGTGTTGACAAAGCCAGTGCTCATCATCCACCTAGCATATTCAATACAGGTGACACGTACACTCATAAAGACAAAGGTAAACAATTGAAGACATATGCTAGACACATACAACCTTCTTGGTTCCAAGAGTTTCCATGGATAAGTGTGTGCTCGTCAACACTCAAAATCTATTGTTGCATTTGTCCGGAGGCAAAATTAAAAGGTTTCTTGACTTTTTCTAAGAACTATAAACCAGCATTTGTCAAAAATGCCTTTAAAAATTTGAAGAAAGCTAAAGAACGGTTTCGTGATCATGAAAGTTCTAGTATGCATGCTGAAGCTGTACTAAAACATGGAGCTCGGCAGTCTTCACCTGGGGTGGATAGTCTTTTGAACAAGCAATTAGATAGTGAGCAATTATTTCATCGCAAAATGCTGATGAAACTTCTTAGAGCAGTTTCCTATCTTACTAGACAAGGTTTACCATTACGTGGACACCATGAGGATAAGAACTCTTTTGAGGGTAATTTGAACCAGCTACTCTTGCAGTCAGAAGATAATCCAGGCATGGAGTCATGGCTTCATCAAAGAGAGGATATTTCTCCTGATATTAGCAATGAATTGATAACAATGATGGGACAATTCATTCTGAGATCAATTCTGGTGAATATTAGGAAAGCCTTGTGGTTCTCAATTCTCGCAGACGAAGCAACTGATATCTCTCGTAATGAGCAAATGTCACTTTGTATTCGATGGGTGGATGAGAGTTACCTCATTCATGAAGATGTTCTTGGCCCGTTTCAGCTACCAAATACTAAATCAGCCACCATTTTTTCATCAATAAAGGATATTTTAATTAGATGTGCTCTTCCAATAGCTCAATGCCGGGGACAAGCATTTGACGGTGCATCAAGCATGAGTGGTGCCAACAATGGGGTCCAAGCTTTGCTGAAACGGGAAAATTCTAAAGCCTTTTATGTACATTGCCTCGCTCACAATCTAAATCTCTGCTTAAAAGATGTCACTAATTCCTGTGTGCTGATCAGAAATGTTATGGACTTCATTTACAGCCTTGTGCAGCTAATTCGTTTCTCTCCTAAGAGACTCTCTTTATTTGATTCCATTAAGAAAGACATTACCATCAATACTGGTGAGACCACACCTTCTCTTAGGGTGGTATGTCCTACTAGATGGACTGTTCGACACTCTTCCATCAATAGCATACTCTGTAATTACAAAGTTTTAATCACTGCTTTAGAGGAAATTCAATTGGGCCATGACGAGTACGCAGCAAAAGCTAGTGGGTTATTAACACAGATGAGGAGCTTCGAAATCTATTTTGCCCTGAAGTTAGCTTACCTGGTGTTTTCTTTAGCAGAACAATTGTCCATCAATTTGCAATCAGTAGACTTAACTGTACAAGAGGCTTTAAATGGAGCTAGACTGTTGCGTTCACATCTGGAATCTCTCCGTAGCGAGGAACACTTTGATCACTTTTATGAACTTGCTTGTCAAGAAAGTTATAGTCTCACAAATGAACCCTGTCTCCCTCGGCAAAGAAAAGCACCAAAGCGATATGATGAAGGATCTCAGCCTCATTATTTCGATTGTCCTAAATCAAGATATCGTCATTCATACTATGAGATTTTAGATCCAGCAGCAGGTGAGATTGAGAGAAGATTCACTCACGATGATCTAAAGATTGTCACACAGATAGAAGAACTCCTTATAAATGCTGGCAATGGAGTACTAAATGACTCTTTTGACCCTAGTCTTCACATATATCTGGAAAATGATATTGATCTCGAACGACTGAAAACCCATCTGTCTCTTGTGAAGGATATGGTACAAAATGTAGGAGATAATGAAATAACAAGGGTTACAAGTGTTCGAACAATATCAGATGCCATGAATACTAGTACTATATACAAGTCTATGTTGAGTGAAGTGGACAAGCTCTTGAAACTTTATTATACATTTCCAGTGACTACTGCTTCTTCAGAACGGTCATTCTCTTCTCTACGTAGAATAAAAACCTTTTTAAGGACTACTATGACAGAATGTTGACTAAACAATGTATTTTTATTATATGTGGATAAGTCAGTCATTTTAGACTTGACTTGTATTGCTACTGATTTTGTTTCTGTTAATTCCAGAAGAAAAAAATATTTTGGAAAGTTTTGATAACTCATTTTATCTCAAGCAATTAAAATTACGTTTGCCAGTAATACATGTGCATTGTCAATATCTTTGCTTATTGGAGCCCCCCTACCCTAAATTATTTGATTTAGCACAAGCCTTAGAAACAGCCAGCAAGGACCTTTTAGATATACAACCGTCACAAGCTCAGCCCTTAGTTGGAGATGTTTCCATTCATCAGGTACAAGATAAAAAGCAAGGAACTACCTGTTATCGTTGTGGGGGTCAACATCCTCCTACTGGTTGTCGATTTAAGGACTACCAATGCCATTATTGTGGTAAAACAGGGCACTTACAGAAGGTGTGTCATAAGAAGAAGAATGGTCATAGGAAGACACAACAACAGCGTTCACAAAAAGGACCAAAACACTTGCTGTTGTATCAGATGATAGTGAGCCAGAAACAGAGTTTCTCACTATGTACCGAGTGAAAACGACATCTGTGAAGCCAATTCGGGTGTCAGTGGTGATTAATGGTCAACGTTTGGACATGGAACTTGACACTGGTGCATCTGTATCACTTATAAGTGAGTCAACATACTTCAAATTGTGGAATTCGGATAGCCAACCAACACTCAAGCCATCAAAAGTTTGCTTAAAGACGTATACAGGAAGCGTGGTGGAAGTTGTTGGTGTACTAAATGTTGAAGCTAGTTACGAGGGTCAAAAAAAAATGGTACAACTACATGCTGTAAAGGGGGATGGACCTAGTTTGTTAGGCAAAGACTGGCTCCAGACGATCAAATTGAATTGGGCTCAAATAAATCTAGTATCAAGCCCCTCTCCTGCTTTAGACAAGTTACTGGACAAGCATGCTGCACTATTCCAGGAAGGACTAGTGTTACTTAAAGATGTCACTGTCAAGTTACATGTTCATCCAGATTGTGTTCCCAAATTCCACAAGCCTCTGCCATTTGCACTTAGAGAAGGAGTTGAGAAAGAGTTGGAAAGACTACAGAGTCTGGGAGTAATCAAGCCAGTTGCCACATCAGACTGGGCAGCACCAATAGTGCCTGTGGTTACAAGAGATCATTCGGTTAGAGTGTGTGGAGATTACAAGCTGACTATTAATCAAGTTAGTAACATAGAAATTTACCCTCTACCTCATATAGAGGGAATATTTGTGTCACCATCAGGTGGTAAAACTTTTACAAAATTTGATTTGCAGAATGCGTACTAACAGTTGTTGTTAGAGGAGAAGAGTCAAGAACTGGTAACAATAAACACACACAGGAGGTTGTTCCAATATACACAGCTACCCTTCGGGATAGCTTCTGCACCGGCAATTTCCAAAGGAGTATGGAAACAGTGTTACAAGGCCTTTCAGGTGTATGTGTATACTTGGATGATATTCTAGTTACAGAAGCATCTGAAAAGGAGCACTTGGAGCACCTGAAATTAGTGTTGCAGAGATTGGAGAATGTTGGTTTGCGGCTAAAGAGAACTAAATGTCAGTTTATGGTGTCTCACGTAGAGTACCTTGGCCATCGCATTGATCAAGAAGGATTACATCCAACAGCTGCAAAGGTAGAAGCGATACAGAAAGCTCCAGCTCCAACTAACAAGACTCAGCTCAAAGCATTTCTCGGTTTGATAAATTATTATTGCAAATTCTTACCTCATTTGTCTTCTAGGTTGTCACCACTCTATTTGTTGCTCAGGAATAACAGTCAGTAGTGTTGGACTAAAGCGCAAGAGAATGCATTTCAAGCTGTCAAGTCAGGATTGTCTTCAGATCTGTTGTTAGTTCATTTTGATCCAAACAAGAAGATTCTTTTGACATGTGATGCCTCACCATATGGGGTGGGGGTGGCCCTATCTCATGTCATAAATGATGGCACAGAACGTCCAATTTCTTTTGTCTCTAGGACATTGTCACAGACAGAGCGTAACTATACACATATAGAGAAGGAAGGATTAGCCATAATATTTGGTGTATGACGTTTCCATTCTTATCTGTTGGGGAGACATTTCACTATTTGCTCCGACCATCAACTGCTAAGGTATCTCTTTGGAGAGAATAAAGCAGTGCCAACACTAGCATCTGCTCGTATTCAACGCTAGGCACTGATTTTGAGTCCATATAGTTACACTGTGTTATCCAAACCGGGTAGTCGAATACCTCATGCAGATGCACTGAGTAGGTTACCACAAGATGTCCCAACGCCCTCCCCAGTTAAAGCACAAGAAGAGGAAGTATTTTTGTTTGCAGAACACCGAGGTCCAATGGTATTCACTAGTAAACAAGTCAAATATTTTACAGCTCGTGATCCTGTCTTATCAGCAGTAGTTAAGTTTACTCTCCAAAGGTTGGCCTACCAAAGTGGACAATCAGGGCTTACAGTTCCATTGGTGCAACAGTTTGTCGTTCTACACGTCAATGTACAGCACCCAATAGATAAGACCCAAGTTTCAAGTAACTACTGTAACCTGTATATTGGTTTGTGAGTTAATGTTTACTCTCATGAATCTATGATTTGTGTAGTTAATGAATAATCCCACCCAAGTAGGGGGGAAGTGTAATAATTTGTGTGTTTAATTATTTATTATTGATTATGTAATGATTATGTAATGTTTATGTTTTTTGTGAGCATACGCTCAAAGCATGTGTCGAGCTAGTCATTCCTTTCTTGTAAATAAGTTGTTGTCAATCTTCTCTAATCTTGGTTGTTCGTTAGCGTGGTCTCAGGTTACCTCAAACACTTATAGAAATTAATGTATTCATGACAGCATAACATAATGAGCATTATCATTCATTGGTGAAGCTAACAATCCATGTTGTTGTCTGTACTGATAATAATAAGCCACCTGTAGTACCCATACATTCAGACACACAGCATGAAATCCTGGGTGTTCAATAATACATGTACTAGGAGTGCTATTTTTGCTAGCTACTTGTGGAATCTCTTTACAACATATACACTCTTGTCCAGGTATCATTATCTGACAGTTCTGACATGAACAACTTTAGCAAAAAAGTAAATATATATATATATATATATATATATATATATATATATATATATATATACTTGAATATTTTTATCAGACAAGGAAAGCTGAGATAGTCATTCATTGTCCCCTTGGCCTAGTTCTTCCTCTTTATCAAAGTCAGATGATCCTCCGCTTGTACCACTAGGCTCAAACTGATAAGGCTGTATTGGATCGTCAATACAACAATCACAATCATTACACTGAAGCTCCATTCAATCTGAAAAGAGTTCTGGTTTGTGGAAATCCACAGCCAGAAGGTTATTTATTCTGGGTCAAAATGGTGTTATAACTAAATGTATGAAACACTATCTTGCAGCATGTTTATTGGTATTTTCTTTCATTGGAGATGCAGCCACTTGTTTAAGTTACACTAGGTGTCTTATTTAAATGTTGGGACAAAATACACTCACACACATACTTTGAGTAAATAGCTAATACTTATTGAGTATATAGTATATGATTTGTAATGTTTGGAATTGCAAGGTACAGTCCATTGGAGAAGATTAAAAATATAACCTTGGTATTTTTCGGTACACATTGAAGTATCAGTAAAAGACAAAGTGGAGGATTCATTCCCCTCATCCTCTAGTGATATCCAAGCAACTCTCAAAAGGCCTGCTAAACAAACTCTTTCATCTCACACACCAGTTGGTGCCACAAAGACTCCAGCAATGAAAAGAAGTTGTTTAGACTATACCATATTCACAATAAAGAATGATAAAAGAGTTATAGCTTTAATTGTCGAGACAAAAATGTTGTAATTATCACAGCATCTCCAGTATTGATTAGTATTTAACTCACCTCATATATGTACTTACAGGTATTAGGTTATGCTTCCAGAACAGTTCCTTCAGTATTACAAGACACTAAGCCTTCATCACCCACTATAATCATCTTAATAGAGTCCAAGTTATATGTAGTAGTCTTACGATTTGTCAGTCCAAGTAGTGAAACACCGTACATAAATGCTGTATCAATGTCTCTATATGATATTTTTGAGGGTCAATTTATTCGTAAAGAAGTCATATGTTTGTTTTCAATACTTGCATCCATTCGAATTATACATGATATATATACATTGTGAAGACAAGTATGCAGTTGTAATAAGATATTAAAGAAATATTTGTAACACAAAGCAATGAATGTGATAATGAACAATTAAGAACGGTATCGCATTAATTAAAAGAGGAATTGAAGAAGAAAGAAGAGGGATTGGAGGAGTTGAAAGGGAAGATGTTGAAAAGAGAGTTGAAATGTCCCATGGAATTCCAGTAGAACAACAGATTATATATAAACCGTAAAAAAAAGTTATTAATTATTCATTCATACAGTTTGTGTTTATTGTTACAATTTCATATACCAGTGTCCATGAATGGATGAATGGAGGAATGATTGGATAAATGGATAACTACTGGAAGTTTATGCATATCTATTCACCATCTTTGTAGAATGTTTGCAAGAACAAAAAACCACATTGAGGGATTATGGCATAGCAAGTTGAAAAGATACCAGGCAAGACACACTCAAATATTTTGCAATAAAGGAAGTTTTTGATAGCCAGCTTGCTTCTGGAGCTATGCACTATTGGTAATACTGAGAGTGTAACAAATAATAAGAATGGGCTGTCTTTTTAATGTGGAAGCAGTATAGGAACTACTTGAGTATGACAAGCAAAACACTTACAAAGTACAAGCACACTTCAATATAACCAGTTTCCAAACCAGACATTGCCACACTTTGCATCAGATGATCACAGTTGTGGTGATACAGTGGTGATCATCTAGTGGATAAAGGTGATAACGTTAGTGGACTCACCAATAGGGAGAGGTCAGAAACTGGTTGGTAACTAGATAAACCAGTTTAGAAAACTAGTTATATTCATTAAAAAACAAACACTTCAAAGAACCAATCCCTGACATGTTGCCTCACTGAACAAGACTGACAAAATATACATTCACATTTGACACACTTCAAGTCACCAACAACTCTCTCACACTCCTAGCAAACTGGTATCTGAGGTCGGAGAGTCAACAACAAATGTCAACAGATAGCCAAGAGTAAGCAACACAAGTGACTGAGTAATGAGTGAGTATCACCTCTTTTATTATACACTAAAAGAGCAGCAACCAATGAAATCAACTGGGAGTCAATTTATACACAACTGTTGAAGTACAAAAGTCACATGACCTTCTAAACTCCACCTCAAATTGTTACTAACATAATAAAGAGGCAGTTCTCTTAATTCTGTGCCCAGGCTATGTGTTATGAAGGTTCACGTTACTAATGCTCATAAGTTTTTTAGTCATCCAAGTCATCAATATCATTCAGTAGTAATCTTTTTACATTTTACTTAGAGTTCTAATTGGTATCCATATTAGTACGCCTTGATAACTTGAAGAAGTAAAAATCATGTGTTGAATTGATACTTTGCATTATAAAGGGAAAGCTACACTTTGTTAGAATACCAGGAGGTTGTTTCATGGACTCTTTCCAAGAATTAGACTGAATTGATGGATAAAATGAAAATTTGCAACTCTGTGTTGGCACAAATTTATATATATAAACTTGTTGCTGTGTACTGTGACATTTTAGTATCAGCATTCAATGTGGATAAAGTGACAGTATTAATGACTTTTCCTGTGGACACATATTTAGTAGAGATTCAGGAAAAATGCTAATCCCCAAGTTTATTGTACTAATAACACCTTCAACTTTGAATTAATAATTTGAGCAACAAATTGGTTTGCAAAAATAGCCACTGATAAGCTATCCGCAATAGGCTACATTTATGTTCATAACCTAATTAGACTGTATCTAACCATACCAATGACTTCTGCTACAGCTGAAGGCACTTTTTCAACCTTATGCAGAATAAAAAATTACCTGCGAAGTACTATGACACAAGAACAACTAACCATCTCGTGCTGTTACAACACATAAGGACCGTATTGATAACATAAACTTATTAGAAATAGCTAAAGAGTTTGTTTCCTTTAATGACAGAAGAATTAATTTTTTGGTCAATTTTGATGTTTAATAATAATAAGGTCAGGCCCTCCAACTTAAACTTCATTCCTACCCCTCTACACACACATAACAAAATCACTGTAATCTCACAACCATGTATATGGAGCAAGGTGATGAAGTACACATATAAAAATTCACTTACCTTTTGCATCTTCTGTTTTTCCTATTTTGTTCACAACTGGTATATCATTTGGGTCTCTAGCACGCTTCATTTTCTATTGATTTATAAAGAATTAAACACTACAAGTTAACAGTATTATTTGTACCAGTAGCAATACAAATGATATTGGGATTAACTATAATTCATTGGCATTAATGTGACAAAAGATGACCAAAGTTTAATTGAAATGGCAAATCAGCAAAATGAATGACTACACAGCATGCTTGAGTAGACATACCTAAGAAGTGTCTTGGTCACTCTAGTCTTCTTAAGAAGTTTCTAACGAAAATGTGAAGTATATAATCTAAAAGTAAATTCCATGTCTAGCAGTAAGTATTCAGTATATAACCAATCTTTTACGTAACCTTAATTGACCACACCCAATATGAACAGTTCATTACCTTCAACATTTCCCACAAACACAAGCATCACTTACAGTTAATGATGGCTTATTTTGGCTGAAATGAGAGTTGGATATAATCTTGTATTTAATGTACTATAGGAATCCATCGACTCTAGGAATTCATAATCACCAAATAAACGTTATAGCAAGTTGAGGCAGTCCTTCAGTTAAGTACTGAGCCATTTACCCTTTAAGTTAACAACAAAGCTGGTACAGAAAAAACTCAAAAGATAAACGAACTATTGATTTCAACTATCCCGTTATAACATAAACAACTACACACAACGATATCTACATATGTATATGTTAAATATGTATTTATATATATGTGCGTGTGTCATACTTTTGAGTTATCTTAGAACAGTTCTGCCACACCAGACTGCCAACTTAAAACTAGTAACTTAAAATCCTTAAACCACTCCCATATGATCATTAAATACCGCGATCGTTAAATTAAAATATACGGTATAAGAGCAGGAGCTAGTGCAAAGCTAGGTAACAACACTAGCTGCTCCAACTAAAGAGAAAAAGAGAGATCAAGTTGAAAGGTAAAAATGACTATTCACGTAGCTGTATAATTAGACAAACATGAATATAAGAAAATACATACATTAAACAGTAATATTAACAAGAGTGAATGCATACATATACATAAGGAATGAATGGGAAAAGCATATTAGATCCAGATAATTCAAGGTAGTCAGATAAAAATGACACTTTCCCTTTACCTATTGAAGCCTGTTTAGATATCAGACTAGTGTATTCATCTATACAGCATTTTCTAGCATTCACAAAATGCTCAGATTATAACATATTTTTAATGAAAACATAATCTGTAATAGTTCACCATGAAGCCTTTATTACTGTGAACATTTCCAGAATATTAATGGAGCTGTGTAATAAATCTAGCTTAAAAACTTTCTTTATCAGTGTAAATTGCTTGTCAGAGAGAAAAAAAAGACAGGGTATATATGTATATATAAGTTAAGTGTGGCAGTTGGTCAGCAAGAGTAATGAAAGAGATTGTGTTCATGTGGTCTGAGCACATGTCTTGACAAGGCAGTCACAAAGGAGGTTGATAGTACCACATACACAAAGAAAATCTGGTCAGCAATATTCATCATGGACAATAGCACAACACATCATAGTAACTTGTAAATTCTTGGTTTCATCTGATATTTCAAAACTTCTAGTGTAGAGTAATGTCTAAAAAGGACATACTCAGTCCGTCCACATTGATATCTATGATCAAAGTGAGCATATCTATTGTGAGTCCCTATACTGGATACCTGTCAATGACATATTTGATATAGGTGAATGGGCATTTTTTTGGATCGATCCTTCTGCTTCAATATATATGGATCTGTACCACAAGGTAAGACATCTTGTCTAAGATCAAGAATTTTAAATTAAGAAGCACTCTGACTATTTATCAGCTATAATTTTTGACATAATGAGGTAGCAAATGGAAGCAGCCACAAAATATTAGTGACATCACACAACTGTACCTTACAACCAGAGGGAAACTTGAAACTACAATCTTTTGTAATCTTATATCTCTAACCATATGTGCAAAGGAACATGAAACCATTGTTCCTATTGTGTCTGATGCTCGAATTAAAATAGCCTTCTCCACAGAGCCACCCTCTCATCTACACAACAGACTAACAGGAGCTTGTTCAGACTACACCGTAGTGGAAACATCTACTCTCTCTTTACCTAATGCATTTGAAAGTATCTCCAAACTATGTGAGAGTGACGTAGAACTGCAGTAAATTACTCTGCACTCATAGAAGGAATGAATACTATGTTTCCACTCACACTACCCAGTCAAAAATATCCTAGATGAATTTCATGAATTAAGAAGGCCTCTGTTTTTCTTATGGTGGATCATTGAGAGATTGATTTCTAGAAAGAAAGCAGAATAACTTAGATATGGAAATTTCGTGTACAACAGAAAAAGTAAAGTCTGCTTGAATAACTGGACTAGTATTAACTTTAAATCATCTATTGTCCACAGTGACAATAACAATGATGATGATGGAAAGATAGCTATGAAATAGACAGTTGTACATGGATTAGCACATTTTGTCTTGAATATATGAAAACTCCCTTGCTTTTGATCGAATGCCAACAGCATTGTAATGTATTTGCCAGGTAATGGGATTCAAGATGGATGGATGGATGGATGGATGGATGGATGGATGGATGGATAGATAGATAAATGAATACAGTTACAGAAGATGTAAATCAAGTCAATAGCAATAAGAAAAATAAAAGGTAATTGTTACAGGTAAAATTCATGGTGTATTTTAAACATTACCACAACACAGTAGACTGACTTAGATGAGTCCCAGTGACCAATCTGTAGAATAAATGAACACAATTGCTAATTATTATAATTACTAGCTTTAATTTAAAAGCTGCACGATATTACTGAAGGCAATAACAATTGTATAAGTACATAACCTAGACTGGAATTAGACTTAATAATGACCCAAACATTTAATGGTGCTGATGAGATTACCTTTGCTACTTGACTTATAATAATTTTAAGGCAATAATGGAGAATGCCCTCAAGCTAATGCTATGAAAATGAACTAATAGTACCAATGGCAAGACTCCTGATATATAGTGAAATAGAATGAAATAAAAAGCATTAGTTGTCTTGAATTAGTGTTTTTGATTTTGTTCCATGTTACAAGTCGGTTAATTTGATTTTATGTTCATTCCATGATGTTAATTTTGTCCAAATTTCTAGTCAAATTGTTCAAAGTGTATGCGTCAATGTTATATATTAATTTACAACTATGTATTCTCTTATATAATTGATATTGCTTTCTTAAACCATAAAAAGTTTGACTCCATAAGACGTTATCTTTAAGAAATACTTCATTTATGTACATTTAATTTTTTCACATCTCATTTTTATACTACTTTTGTATATCATGTAGAAAGTAGTTACCTGATTATGTATAGAATATTTTGTAACTGTGATTGTAATGTTCTCAGGATATTTTTTCCAGTGTCATGTCTATATGTACATATGATGGATTGATAATTTATTCTATTTCATTTTGTTTTGATTTTGATAATTTTTTTGGAAATTTCAAGATGTAACATTTCTGTGATATTTGAGAGTATAAGCCATGCTTTATATTCAAATACATTAACTTTAGCTGAGAGTGCTTGTTACAATTTTATATTTTAGTTAGTACTGTATAATGATATCTACAATTGAAGGCCAGTTCAACAAATATGGTTAGTACAGCTATATGTTTCTCTACAACGTTTTAAAAAAGGAAGTGTCAAGTTAAGAGTACCAATAGTGAAACATCATGCAACGAAGCACACTACTAAATTCAATATGTCTTATATGAGTAACAACATCAGTTTTTATTTCTATTGTAATCTAGTACGGCATGGTTTGTGTCTTTGTGTGTCCTTCCCAGATGTATTGTAAGCATTTAAAATTTATCAAAAATTAGATGATATGAAAGTTAAGTGTATAGTTATATAATTGCCAGACTGGTTACTTTAAAAGCTATTAATCACTATAATGAAGTCAGATAGTATATAATCATTACTGCCATTAGATAGTAGGGATTTATCCTCGTGTGTTTACTGTGATGGAAAAAGAGTAGGGAATGGAGCAGGAGTTCCTTAAACAGTTAGGTTCACTGTAATGGTATTGTTCTCTGCCACTGACTGAGTACTAACAGGACTTAATTAAGATAAGGGAACTACATAGAGAGAGAGACATAATTATAACTAATAACTAATTCATAATAACAATATTATACCTAGAAATCACAAATTGAATACTCTTGTTTGTCCAGATGTTCCACACAGTACATGTGAGAGATCAATCAAACTGATTGGTAAAATTTATTACAGTAATTAGTCTCATATGTTAAATTAAGGTCTGATATTACAATCTTCAACAGCTGTGATTTTACCCACACAGTTAGGTCAGCAGATGATCACTCACCACCAGCATTATAATAAGTTGTAAGTGGCATAACATCTGCTAATTACTTGAATACCCATGTTGTTTGTATTTGTATAATTATTCTAATTAATCAACTCGGACTAAAGAGTTACATTGAGTGTTTCTTCCTCAACAAAATATAAGCTGGACCATTCTTAATACTAGGAACTGTTGTGAAGATAATTTGACTTGATGTTGTAGATACTGCTAAAAAAATTATAAGTATGAAAACGTGAAAATTTATGCACAACGAAGGTGGAGCTAAATATAATACTTATTAATATTATCATAATTATACACCAGTATATATATATATAACTATTCTGATTTATTGCTTCATAAACTGAAGTAGCAATAAAACAATAAAATGTGTTAATGTCCCCTATATAGAGAGGTTGTTGTTAGCATTTTTTTAGTTAATAATAACACTTTGTAGTTCAGTAACTGGACATAAAATAATAACTATATCAGTGTAATTATTACTTATCTGTTGATGTAGTGTTAACGATGATAACAAACACTAGAAGTTAGGATACATACTGTTAAGTAAATATTACTGTCAACAATGAAGGAGGTGTCCCTTGCTAATCCTGAACTAAAAATTAAATTGATTTATCAAAAACATTAAATGGTAGAAGTTGTGTGTTGAGCCTTACAAGCTAACTTAATATACCATACAGGACCTCCTACTTTGTATCAAGTATTCCTAGGTAATGCTAAAACATTGCCTCAGCTGCTAGGCAGCAGTAATTAATTAAACTCAATGCATGATTCTAAAGCTGCTCTTCAAGAACCCTGTTAACTTTTGCGAAAAGATAAGATGTTGGAATCTGTACGAGACTTAGTGCTTGTCATCTACCCTTTTGTCCACTATATATATACCATTCCATCTCTTCTTTTCTGGGATGACAGGTCCATCATTAGGACTTCACCCTGATTCCTTTCTCCAAACTTCAGTAGTTCTCACAAGTCCATTGTTAGCAGCATAACAAGCTCTCACTTTAATGTTGGAGCCCTAGCCTGGTCATAAACGAATTCTCCTGTTAGGGATGAGTGTCTTGATTTGAAATGCAGTGCAGCTTGTTCCCTTTGTTTTTTTGGCCTCAGTTACAGCCTTATTGAGTCTCATTTAGTAGACACTACCAACTTGTTTCCAGTCTCTCCCAATACTATATGTAGATGTTGTCTTCTCATTATGGTCTCAAGGTCACAACAAGCCTTCTCTATCGTGTATGGGATTTGCATCCTGAAGACATGGGATGAATACAATTATGTCCTGCAGATTATCTCTTCAAGACTTCTACTGACAATATAGCCAACACTAGGTTCTTGGGGGCTTCTGCTAAGGAGTCTGGTGCATGGCTTCATGTTTTCCTATGTTATGTCTTGTTTTTCACACCTGCCAATTGTGGGACTGATGTGGACCATCTTGCTCTCATAGTCTTAGTTGTAGGAAAAATGAGGGTCACCATTATCTTCATGAAGCCAATAATGAACTTCTATACTGCTCTTTCTATTCTGTTCAGGTTCCATCCAGACTGGAACCATCAGGTCTTGAACATTCAGATAGAAAAAGACCAGATCAGACTAATTATGATTCCATGGAGAAATATCAAGCTTCTGGTGTGGAAGCCTACTTGGGCAGGCACTTAACTCTGTTGTATTACAACTATTCTTCCAATAATGTTGGAGCAGTGGCTACCATGGTAGAAAAAGAAAACAGACAAAATACAGCTGTGTACATGCAAGCTATTCCTTTACATATTTTTTCAGTGGTTATTAAACCTAACTCAATAAAATATAATATTTATTACTAACAAAAGGTATTAAAATGCTTAATTAAAATTGTCAATATTGATTATGTTTGGTTAGTCAGAGGTAGCTGACATTGTTTTAGCAATTGACAGTCTTTTCGCAAATGGAAGAATACTATTTTTAGAGACATAACTATTATTTATAATTTAATTATTATTCTTTTTCTTTATTTCAAAATCAGTAAATTACAAGAGGGACCTATAGAAATTACTATAGCAGGTCATGTTTGTATCATATCACTATGACAAAAGATAGATAATTGTAATCAGTTGTAGTTTGTTTAGTCGTTGCTCCAAAATAATCTTTTAATAGATTGCATATAATTTTCTTCATTATATATTTATAAAGAAGATATTCTGTACATATATTATAGTACACACACATACTTTGTCTACATTGGAATATGTGCAATGTGTCAGTTATCACTTAATGAAGCCACTGCATTTGTACATTGTTCTAGTTTAGTATAGTCACTCATTTAAAATGTGGACACAATAAAAATATATCTCCTATAACTTGTATTTAGTTCTCTAAATAATAATTATCTGAGTAACTATTGTCATTATCATAATTGCTATACTTGTTATTATAGTTGCCATGTACATGGTATAGCTTTGTTCTAGTTAATGACTTTATTAAAATTAACATACTTTAGAGATTTGTTAAATTCTTTGTATTATTAGATTTCATTAAGAAATAGTAGTCTAGTAGCTGTTGTATAAGGTAACAATATGCCATGAAAGGATAGACTGCATTAAGAAATATTTTGCTTAAGCTACTTTGTGGCTAACTATATAACCACTGTACTAAGAAGTGGTATATAATGTTGTCAATTCCTGTATTTCTTCAGGATCTTTTTACTTCACATCACATACTAGGGTCATGAATCAGTCAGACTAATCATTAATTAGGCCACTGAAATTAACAATGTAGTTAAGTCAGTTGGATGGACTAAAAAACAATCTTTCTAAGGTATACCTTCAACACATATAGACATCATAATAACTTGTTTTCAACTAAACTTTGTTTGTTTTTATTTAGGTGACACAACTTTATATTAAATATACTTAAATGTGTCAATCAGTCCTATAAAAATTCCAAGAATGATAACAATCCAATGATATCAATTTGAACTCAAGTGCCAATAGTATAACAAAGTTATGATCACTTTGCAAAGCCAAACTAAATAGAGTTTACTGAATGCTAACTTAAAATGACATTATTTTTAAGGAAAACCAAATCAGCAGTTACATAATAGTATACCTATATATCTAAAAATGACACTACTGTTTCAAAGAACTAAGAAATACATATAAAAGATACAGCAATTAATTAAGCTTGTCAATTCAATGTTATTTTTTAAACCAGTTTAGACGAGTCACATGTAAACGAGCTTCTGGAGGTACCTTTATGAAAGCACTCTCTGTAGCAATAAGTACTTTACCAACAGCAGTCATCAGATTCTCAGCATTTTCTGTCACTACATTAATGGATTGTTTATTTGCTCCAGGATCTGTAAAGTCAGAGAGGCACAAAAAAGGTAGTGAAGGTACATAAAAACACTACACATAATTAAGTACATATATATATTATACTGTATATATACATTATAATTTGAGGATAAAAAGTATATTATATTCAAATTATATAAAAACACTCTCACGTAGCTTTTAATCATGGGAGTACCCACCCACAGTGTGGAATATAGTTACTCTTTTAACACACAATGTATCACATAAGTATATAAATGAATCATATAGTTTACAGTTTACTTTCACGTTTGTAGGATAAGTTGCATACCAAACGTGATTAATGTAGTCACAGTTTTAGATCAACTGTAATTCTTTTAAACCTTGCAAACTATCATGTTTCTATTAGTTACTTTGTTACTCTCATAAATTTTTTATTTGTTATAATGTATATATATATATATACATTCTAGCCATTTATCAATTTATCTACCTATCTATCTATCCGTCCATCCATCCATCCATATCTATATGTATATACTTCTGTTTACAAATTATAGTAACTAATATCACTCAGTTCATAGCTTACCATCTCCTCTCTGTCTTGCATGCACAGCAACATTAATGTTGAGTTGTGTGGCAGTGTTTGGAATACCATCAAGAACTTGTGACAGAGTCTGTTAAGGAATATACAACATTTGTAAATGTAAAGAAAAACATCAGGTGTGAATAAAAATTACAGATTCTACTAATTCATGTAAAAAATGTTATCAAAGTATAATGAGCCCTTGCAACATTAACAGGCAGCAGACTAATTGCACTAGACAAATGCCCTTGGGTGAGACCTATCATAAATGGGGGACGTTATTGGTCACATAATAGGAAAAGATATTCTTACCATAATTTGCAAAGACATACAAGAAGCCACAGGAGCTTTGTAATTATGTGGTGGTCAGTGAGCAGATTGTGAAGCTTGTACTGTAGTGCATGTATTATGTATTATGAATATTATTATATCCTTTGTGGTCAGGACCCCTAAGTGGTCTCTAGAGTTGTGTTATATAAGTGTGTTGTATGGGTTGTGAGGAGGATCTTATTCTAGTTATTCATGTTCTAATATTGCAGTATTCAATACACTACAAAGCTGCAGCTCATTCAATGCATTTAATTTTTGAGGATCCTGAAGCTGAAGCTGCTATACTTGATGATGCTTCTAACACTTTTAACAACCTTAATTGTCAATCTGCTCTTATAAATATCAGACTTAGCTCCCTAACTTTTGCAAAGGTAATTGTTAACATGTATCATGAAAATAGGTTTCTATTTATTGATGGGGAAACAATCCTATTCAACGAAGTTGCCACTCAAAGGGATCCATTGGCCATGGCTATGTACACCACTGGTATCACACCCTTAATTAGAAAATTGCAATAACCAGTTCACCAAATTTGGTATACTGATGATGCAGGAGCTGGAGGTAAATTTAAGATTATCAATGATGGAATCAGCTAAAAGCTCTGGGGCCAATAAATGGGTGTTATCCCAATTCTCTACTTGACAATAGGATAAAAAGGCCCAATATGGTATTCATGTCAAGGAGTCTACCACTATTATTTATTACTATTATTTGTGATTTTACAAAACAGTATAAGTGACAGATATAGATAAAAGAAAATGATCAAATAATGATGACTCAAGAGACAAAATATGACTGTTTTGAAGGAATACCGCAAGATCTGCTGTCACCCATTGATTAAAAATTAAAATTATAATATGTATTGTACAAGTAATTAAGTGATTTCAGTTGTGAAAAGTGGACTTGACTGGAAGTTCTTTGCACTTGCAACAAGGGCAAATAATGTGCAGAGAGCAGGGAAGAGAAGAATCAAAATTAGTTAAGAAATGTGTCCAAAAATGCTTTTTAGAGTGCTTTGAGAACAGGATATGAGAGAGAAATATCAATTGGAGGAAGAAAATTCCATATCCAAACTAACCTATTAAAATATGAGTGTTGTGAACTACTGGAAGAGAGATGACGTGGAATACGTTTAGTAAATGTAGATGATCTAGTGGAGTTATTAGAAAGACACATACTCGAGCACTGGGAATGACGGATCTGGAGATTTGAGAGATTTCACAAAAAGAAGAATGTCAAACAGTTCAAATACGTACATTAGCGGAAGCAAGTGAAGATAAATTAGACGAGATTTGTAGTCAAGTGAGAAATCTCGGAGAATGAATTTAGTAGCACCACGTTGAATGCGTTCGAGGACAATAATATCTTTGATAAAACAAGGTCTCCACACTTGAGAACAGTATGTGATTTTGGAACGAACCAATGACAAATAGAGAAACTTTTTAGCCTTTACTGAGGATGAGAGGCAAAAGGTACGACGAATAAGACCAAGCGTTTGATAGGCTTTAGATAAAATTTTTTCGTAGTACTGTTCACTTGCTTTATTAGTCTATATTCGGTTTTACTCTTCTTCCCTATCAACTAACTCCTTGATGATCCCATCAAGTTCGTCCAACTATACAGTTTCTCGTCGTTCTTCTCGTCATTTTCGCTTTGTTAAAGGTTCACACCTACGTTTTCCTACTCGATCTTACCTCTCTCACAATAAGTCCTTACTTCTTCTGCTCCTTTTACTCTGTGGCGATGTCGAAGTCAACCCTGGCCCTCCTGATGATATTGTAAAGTGCGTATGCCCCTCAACTGAAGAATCAGGTCTTATGTTACAATGTGAACAATGCTCTTGTTGGCTGCACACTGAATGTGTGAATGTTCTAGAACATGTTGCTGACGATTTTCCTTTTATCTGGCCACTGTGTATCAAGTCTTCTCTTTCTCTTATTTTCTCCCTGAAGACAGAAATCTCTCATTTAAAGGATCACATTATTAAATTAGAAAAATCATGTGAATCTCTCAGTAATCAATTATCTGTCCTTCAACCTCTAACAGAGTCATCTATTCCTGACACTATTACGAAGTCTACAGCTACTTCCTCAAATTCATCTCAACCTGTTCTGTCTAACTCCCATCCTTCCAAGAGTCATCTTATTTCCCCAAACCCAACCCATCACAATACTTCTAATGTACATTCTAATCTTAGTTTACTCTCTAAGTTCCTCAACAAACCCCCTCATATTTTAGCCCAAGTTCATCCTCCTCGCAAACCACCTCACAAACCACCTCTCCTTCCAACTCCATGTCATCATCAACATCCTTCAACTCACAAAATGCCTCTTCTTCCAACTCCTCAACCACCTGCACTCCCTCACCAGTTCTCTCATTTTCATTCACCAATGCAATTTCCAGTCAATTCAATACCAAACCACCCTCGTCAAATTCTCGGTCAATCCCACAATCTTCCTTATATGCCTCTTCCCTCAATACAACGTCCTCTCCCTCACACTCCACCACCTATCAACGTATCGGTAGAACAAAATCCTCATCCCAATCCTCTAAATCAGCCCTATCCAACATTTCTTCCCCCTCTCCCTTGCCCATCCTTTTCCTCAAGTTCCAATTCAAAGAGTGTTGAATATCATAACCTCCCTTCTATCTCCCCAGATTCCTCTTCTTCCTCCTTCTCTCACAACCTGACTGTCTTCTATTTTAATGCAAGAAGTATTCTTGCTAAACTCGATAATTTGTCCTCTATCTGTACTCTATATTCACCTGATCTTGTTTGCATAGTTGAATCATGGCTATCATCTGATATATCTGACTCTGAAATTTCTATTCATAACTAAATTGTTCATCACTGTGATTGAAATCACCATGGCAGTGGCATTCTAGTATATATTAAATCTACATTCTCAACTGCTGTTCTTCCTTCACCTACCAACATAGAACTTCTCCTATTATCAATAAAGCAAGGAATTTCAACCTTACTATTGATACCTTCTATCGTCCTCCCAATTGTCCTTGTGACTTAGACCTCTTACTCGATTTTCTCTCTAACATGCCACCTCAGCAGTTACTCAATCTCGCTCTCTTGGGTGACTTTAATACTTATTATCTACAGGAGTCTCATCACACGCAGAAACTTAAACTTTTCACAAACTCATTTAATTTGAGTCAACTTGTTAAAGAATCTACAGGGGTATTGTGTTCAGGCTTTTCTAAGTCTTCTTCCCTGATTAATCTGATGTTTGTCCCTTCCAATCTTACCTCCAACTCCTGTCACATCTTACCACCTGTCTCAACTTCCAACCATAACTCTATCCTTTTTTTAATTTGTCGAAGTGTTTCTGCTAGCACTGATCTTCCAGGTCCTAGTCGTAGGTGGGTGTATGGTCAAGCTGACTTTGAGTCTGCTAACCTCCTCCTTTCTTCCATACCTTGGGACTCTTTACTGTCTGATTCCAATGTTAATTAAAGCTGGTCAATATTTAAAGAGGTGTTTCTTAATATTATGAACATAACTATTCCTACTAAAGTCAGTTATCCTACTACATACTCTCCTTGGATTAGCAAAGCTTTTCTATCCAAGGTCAAGAAATACAATCATTTATTTGCAAGAGCGAAATGCACTGGTTTTACTTCTCTATGGTCTGCTTATAAAAACCAGCATAATAGCACCCTTTTACTTCTACTCCATCTAAAGAAACAATTTTTTGATCGTTTGTCTCTCTCACCCTCTCCTTGATCTTTTTGGTCATCTGTCAAAAAGCTTACTCAGAAGCAAAACCAAATTCCTACACTCTATCACAATGATGTTTCTGCCTCCACTTCTGATGCCAATGCCAACCTCCTTAATAACTTTTTGCTCAGAGTTGTAAGCCTTGTACAAGTTCTCCTTCATATCTCTCTCACTCTCTCACCCTCAGTGATCCTCCTCCTGATCTACTATGTACTCCTGAACAAGTCTTACAACTCATTCATCAACTACCAACAGACACTTCACCTGGCACTGATGGTATTTCTTCTACAATGTTAAAATCCACTGCCTACTCTATTTCACATCCCCTTTCAATCAGTCTATCTCTTTTGGAACCTTCCCATCTGAATGGAAATGCTCACATATAACTCCTATTCTGAAATCTACATCACCTTCATCACCATCCTGTTATCGTCCTATTTCTCTCTTATTCTTGTATGTAAGTTGTTGGAAAAGCATATTTCTCTATGGATGCAGAATTTCTGCTCTCAAAATAACATTCTCTCTGATTATCAGTTCGGTTTTCACCCGGGTTTTAGTATTGAATCGTCTCTCATCTCCACAACTCACTTGTGGCAACAGACCCTTGATTCCTCCTCCTCTATCTGTGCTGTCTTCTTTAATCTTAGCAAAGCTTTTGATTCTATTCCTCATTTTCTTTTGCTGGACTCTCTCTCCTCTCTTCATCTCCCTCCAATCCTACTCCACTGGTTTCTCTCTTACTTAAGTAACCATTCTCAACAAAGTGTGGTGAATGGAGTTATCTCTGACAGTACTCTTGTCACTTCAGGAGTTCCTCAAGTCTCTATTCTGGGCCCACTCCTGTTTATCTTATACCTTAATGATATCTCAAAACTCAGACTCTCCTCTTCTACTAAACTAATCCTCTATGCCGACGACATTCTTTTATCAGCCCCATTATCATCTAGCACTATTCCGGGCCCACTCTGTTTATCTTATACCTTAATGATATCTCAAAACTCAGACTCTCCTCTTCTACTAAACTTATCCTCTGTGCCGACAACATTCTTTTATCAGCCCCATTATCATCTAGCTCTGATTTCACCTCCATACAATTTGACATCAACACCATTAATGTTTGGATCCAATCACATCTCCTAAAATTAATGCTCAAAAAACAAAATACATGCTTATTTCTAGGAAAAGTCAATCATTCCTATCCTCTTTTCATGAACTCTTCTATCACCGAACGTGTTTACTCTTACAAGTACCTTGGAGCTGTTATCAATAGCAACCTCTCTTGGTCTCCTCACATCTCTTTTGTGTGCACAAAGTCTCGTAAAATTTTTGGCTACATCTTTCGTACATTTATCGCTTCTCCTCTCCATCATCACTTTTTACATTATATTCTTTGCTAGTTCTTTCACACCTATCTTACTGTTCATCTCTTTGGGATCCTCATACTAAATCTGATATTAAAAGTTTTGAAAGAAATTTGCACTTAAAATATGTTCTAAACAGTGGCACTCTACCTATGACAGAAATTTTGAACTTTTCAATCTTGTCCCCTTATCAACAAGCTATCTCTAAACTTACTCTTCTCTTAAAATTTATAAACGGTTTCACTTTTCTTCCAAGTAGTATTTTATCACCTCAACCTCCTCCTCCAAGACCCTCCAGACACTACCATACTAACAACATCTCAATCCCTTTTTGCTGTTCATCTGGTGCCATTTACTCTTTCATGCCCTCTTCTTTTTCTCTCTGCAATTTTCTACTTCATGAAATTAAATCGTGTGACTCAATTTCAATTTTTAAATCAAAGCTAAAAGATCATTTTCACCATTTACACTAGTATATGTATGTGTACATCTATTCATTATTTATCTCATTCTTATTCCATATTTGTGCACTCATTACATTAGCATATGCTATTGAGTGTTTTATTTGTGAAAAAAAAAATCTGCAAAAACTTGGCTTATGGTTAAAGTACAACATTTACCACCAAAAGTTTTGAAAAAGAAGGAATTCAAAAGGAAGGAATTCAGACATACAAACACACTCACAAACCAAGTTCTGTAACCCTCATCCATGCAGTGAACAGCACAGATTACTGTAATTACAATCTTATTTGTTACACATACAAAGATTAAATGGTACTGTGGGTATGAATACTTCTTTAACTTTCCATAACTCACATCTTTCAGTTGTTTATTTGTGCAGAGTTCAGCCACTTGTGTAGCTATTCTAACAACTTCATTGCTGTCTTCAACAATCAGACTAGCTGTTTGGATAAAATCTTTAGAATTAACATCACTATCTTCACCTCTATAAAAGAAAGGTTATTATAATTATTGTGAAACTGAATGTAACACATTACTATAGTACACAGAGTAAAGTATTAGTTTCAATTGCTAAATTAGAGACTATTAACTACAGTTAAAAATACTTGTGTTTGCTATGTTTAGTTCTATGGACATTTATGAACAATAAATAAACTACAAATAGAAGTATAAATTTCACTATATAACACTTACTGGGCAAACTTTGACATTTTCATCATCAGTCTGGCCATGTGTTTAGTAGCTACTATCATATCGTTATCTTTCTCCTCCCATTGTTTAGCATGTTTATAAAGATGATGAGCAGCAAACTAGAAGATAAATCCATTTGTCATATTCTTACACACATTCTCAAATATTGTTATATACAGTATAGTAGCTTTACAGAAATTGACCATTGATTGGCTCAATATGATCAGCCCATTTTTTGGAAGTAATTTTTGAAAGTCTGCTTACTAGAATCTTATATTATAATTATTATTTCATTGTGAGCAGACTAAGCCAATATTAATATGTCTATTATCTTATTTTAGTAACTTCAATCATCAGCAATCACCTAAGTATATATTTTAGAATAGGATGGAAGTAAAAAGTTGATTAGCCATTCAAATTACACTATGTGCATGTGCATATCAAAAGATTTATGAACACAAAATATTATTTATTGTGCATGTACTTGAGACTTATGAAAAACATTTGCTTTTTTGCATAACCACGTTTATTACAATATATAAGAGTTTGTGAAATCATATAATATTATATGAATAAATCATAACAACAAACTAACTTACTCCAATAGGATTAGACGACTGTAAGGGAGCTTCTTGTTCCATTTCATCTACCAATATAATTAATTAAATTCTTTCAAATAGGTTTAAAGTGTCTACTCATTGAATACCTCTCTAGTCATTTTCTTATCTAACATTATAGCTATATAATTATACCTTTTATCTTAGTAGCTTTTGGTGGAATTGGAGGTGGAGAATTAAAAGTGGAAATCACTTGACCTAGGATGACACCAAAACAATAGTTAAATAAAATTTAATATAATTTTTATTGCCAAGAATACACAATTTGCCCATCCTATAATCATTATGGACAACATTGTATCTGAACATAATTACATACATTTACTTTGTTTTATTGTAGACTATTGCTATATGTGGCAATAGAAAGATATCTATGCTTTAATTGTCAATGGATATGCCAACCTATAAACTTAATTAACCCCAACCGTGAGTACTATAATTGATTAGTATACTTGATGAAGCTTCTCAATAGCTTGCTTCTTGCCTATATTTCTAGCATTCTATAGCTATTGTCTTCCATAGACACTGCTGCTAATAATACAATCACTGTAGCTCTAGTCAGTGTTTACTATAAGGTCGGGATCTTCCAAAATAATTCTAGGATGGGTTTATCTATTATAATCATTTTAATTTTACCAGGTTGATCAGAAAGGAGATATTCATTCCTGATCTCAGCTCTTGCTAAAAAATCACGTATCTCATCAGCTACTCTTTTTTCTTCAACTGGAGGATCCTCTATAACAGTGATGATCATTCTCCAAGATACTTCACAAGTTTTTCTATCCATCCAAACTTGAAGTACTTCAGAGAGTTTTCTTGTATCGTCATATTCCACATTGCATCCAGTAGACATTATAGACATTCTAACACCATGTTCCACCTGAAGTTGTTCACCAATAGCATTCCACTTATACTTAATTGGGTGAAGTAATGTCATCAGGTGATTTTTCTTAGGCTTTTTACCTAATAAGGAAGAAAAAGTTATTATGATAATGTATAGAAAAAATTGTTAATTAACATAGTAAATAATTAGGATTTTCTTTTTGAGACAAGGCCTCTACGTATTTTGAGACAGAGTGAGCAGTGGACTCAATAATGTTATCTATATGATAGCAAAAGAACTCAGTAATAACAAATATTTTTATGTATCATACCATTGTGGCTTTGCATCAATTGTAATTCATCACTAGTAATAGTTAAACTCTCGTCATCTCTCATTCCTTTAAATGTAAGCTTTAAATTTGTAAGCTTTTGTTGCTCAGCTTTACGTGTGACTTCAAACTTTAAGTAAAGTAGAGCAGTGTCAGGATGACTATTATCAACATCTTCCTTTGTGACCTTATCAACAATATTAATCATAGCAATACAACAAAATTTGAAACCTTTACTTGACAGGGTGTTTTCAATGCCTTGATGTCATAGCAGTCATTATCTAGTAAGTATGTCACCTTATTGACCACTGGATCAAAGTGGAAAGTGAATTGTTCGATCTGTTTACAATTCTCAAAAAATTTCTCTGTGTTCACTCTCTAGAACAGAAAGAACAGTACACATTTTTATAAGATGAGAATTCTGCAAAGACAGCAAAATTTTAGTTAGCATTTTCAGATTTTGCATAATTAGTAAACTGATTACCTTAATAAAGGGTCCAAGGTTTTTTGTGATGACAGCTTGGACTACCCAACTGAAATTTAAAATTCGCTTAAAAAAACTGTCATAGCATAGCTGGAAGATGGTTGTAGACAGAAAGCAGCTTTTAGCCACTTGACTATACCGTACACACAAAAATCGAAAGCTTTTACAACACCAGAATTGTCATGAGGTTTAAACATTTGATTGATATCAATTGGCACAAGCTCAAACTTATAAGGTGGTGGTCCTTTAGCTGTTATAAAAGCAAGCTGTTGACTCACTTCTACTGATCTTATTTCAACATTATGTTGAAGATGAAGCTCAATAGGTCTGGAGAATTTTCCTGTTATTTCAATCTTATAGAAACAGCTTACAAGCTCAACATCATGAGGGAGGGTAAATTGGGATTCCTCTGGTACAACTACTTTGACTTCAGTTATGACTTCTCGCCCTACTTCCACTGATGATGGTGGAATGATAAATTTGACTCCGTAGTCTGGTTTTTCAAAAACCTGCTCTTCATTGAGGTATTCAATATTCCATTTAGACGCATCTTCCAAAACTAAATAATCACAAATGAAACAAGTAGGAGTATTACATTGTTGTTGTTTAATACCTCACCTCGTTTTGGATCATACTTAGAGAAAAGAGCAACAATTTTATCCTTGCTTGTGTCACAACATTCATCTAATGGAGTCTTACCCTCAATATTTTTAATAGTCATATCTGCTCCTTGAGATAGCAAGCATTGTATAACATTTATATGACCTTCTTTGCAGGCAATATGCAATGCAGTATTACCATCCTGTGTAAAAGTAGATTATTATTAAAAGAAGTCATAGACTAACATTATCAGAAATATGTGATAGTAGGGATTGCAATTGCATCATCCCTACACATTAGCACAAGCATAGAATGCAAAAATATATCAGTAATTTTTTAAAAGTGAATTAGATAGTTGGTGAGAATCCTAAATTGATGTAGTACCTGTGCTATTATGTAGGGATGACACAATTGTCATTCCTATTATCTTGTTTGCATTGTTTGTATTATACTGATATTAGCCATCACTACATTTACAATCCTGAAAGTTTCTGTGTCCTGATAGATCTACTAATATGTAAGTCTCTCCCTTAACCAAAGGAAGTTACAGCCCATTGATGAGTGATATAGGCTACAATCAGAAGTTTAAAAAAATTCAAGCTTTGATAAGTTGTCTTTATCAACTTGGTATTACATTTTGTTCTTTCTTTTGGGGATATTTCAAGGAAGATGTAGTACAATCTTGATTCTTGCAAGAGCTAGGAAAATCTGTTAATTGCATTCTTTTTTCTAATCAAGATGGTGTAATTGATGACATATGCACAATCTTCTCACAATATGGTATACAGTTTCTGCATCAGAATGAAATGTAGGTTTTTTTAGTGTGCTTTGCTGATTAGGTGTACTTAAAAAATGTTTGTGTTATCTGTTAATGGAGTAGCAACTACAACTATTAATATATTAGTTAGAAAGATACTTTAAAATACAACTGTTACATAAACTCTTGCCATAGCTCATAGGCAAGTCAGCAAACACATTGCTGCCAGACAAAAAATTAATTATTGGTAGCTATTAAAACTTAGACTGCTTCTCATTTAACACTTTATGACTAAGACTTACTGCAGTACTTAAATCTACAGAAGTGTTAAGCTTACTGTAGAGTGTCTTTTAATAGTGTTATTTTGGATGTTACATTCTGATTGTGCTAATGATGTATGCTAGTGTCCTAGTGTCCTAGACCCATTTCTTTTTGAAGTGAGGAGTGACATTAGACTATGAGATAATTAATTATTCTTTTTTATTACACTAATGTTAATTTTTTAAAGCAGTTTCCTAGTGACACTAACATTGTTTGTTTTAATTTTTTTCTTTACCCAAACAAAGAGAGCTTATGAATGTTAAGAAGTGATTTTGAAGATTAAATGTTATTTAAAAGCAGAGAAAAAACATTTGACTCTCAATTTTATCATGGCTCCTACATACACAACGGCAAAGATTATGCTTCAAAAAAGATCTTGCTTTCTAGCTACTACCTACTGTAGAACTTAGACCTACTATAGGTAAATTTTCTTACTAAGTTTTAAAGTTGCATTTTATAAGAAAACATGATAGTAAGGAGCAATACAAGATTGAAATATAAGTATATAGTTGTGACTATATTGTATGTCTCTATGCTATAATACATGACTTAAGAAAACAAAAGAATAGAAATGTAGTATATGAAAGAACCCTTATATCTAGCAACAATCTACAACCATGCTCTAGACATTACCAAAACTTACAAAATACACTCATATTTAGCTGATACCCAATAGAAGGTACATGAAACCAATCTATAAAACATCTTTTTTCTGACAAATTAAAAGAATCAGTCGAAGATCATGCTTCAAAAAAAGACCTTTACTACTGTATTTGTGTGTGTGCTTTTAATTTTTCATTAAAAAATGCATTAAAAAATTGATATTAATAGATCTATTGATGCCCAGTAACTATACCACTACACAAGTTCACAATCAGGATTAGTTAAGATAATACCTAATCTCAGTCTTTCCTTGTTTAACATATTTAAGAGCATTATCTTTTGTATGCAATAGTCTTGGCTGACATAAAATGTTGGAGTTATTTATTACAAACTTAAAATTTGTTGTAATAAACATACCGATTTGTAGAAAACTTATATATAATACAATAATTTTTAACAAATTGATTGTTATAACATAGGAAAGCATTACCTCAGAAAAATGGTGTATTGTAACTTATACACCATTTTAAGAGGTGTATAACTTGTATATTCACCATAAATGCAACAATCAAATTGGTCAATTAAGGTATAGCATGATAAAACTCTAGATACTATCTATTTACATAGTTTAAAGATTAGAGTAAAATACACTCATTCCATTGATCTGAATTACCTCATCAACAACATTGATATCAGCATTATGGTTGAGTAATATTTCTACAACATCAGCATGTCCTTCATGACTTCCAAAATGAAGAGCTGTCCATCCATCCTATTGAAAAAACAAAAAATCAACTGGCAAATTACACCACTAACAGAGTATACCAATAGAAAAAAACAAACAAGAACCCAATAAAAACATGAACCCTTTAAGAATACATTGCAATACTGTAAAATTGATATTTATTTAACAATTCTTTTGGAAACGTTTAAAAATTATAAGTAGTTTGTAATACTAAGGAGATTTCAATAGTAAACAAAGTAGGTTCTTAATGATGCTCAGGCTTTATAATCTGATATATTTCAAGAAGACTTACTGCATTAACAAGGTCTAGATTGGCTCCTCTCTGTGTTAGTATTAAAATCATATCTTTGCATCCCTTTTTTGTAGCTAACATAACTGAGGTCAATCCTTTTTAAATATATTACCATAACCCAATTAATGTGAACCAAAAGGATATATGAATCAATTGTAAATTATCTCCATTATCACTGTTGTAAATGTATTACATGACTATAATAGTATAATACTAATCTAAATATCATTATATCTAGATAAAAAGAGTGTATGGTAATATGTTTAGGAGATGCATAACTTATATATTCACCAAAAATGGAGCAATCTGATTGGTCAATTAAGGCATAGAATGTACAAACCTAGTTACTACCTCTTTAGTTAAAAGATTAGAAAAATACACTCATTCCATTGATCTATATTACTTTATCAACATCATTGATATCAGCATTATGGTTGAGTAATATTTCTATAACATCAGCATGTCCTTCATTACTTGATGTTAATAATAAGGAGACTTTAATAGTAAACAAGGTTGGTTCTTAATGATACTTAGGCTTTATAATCATATATATCTTTAAGAAGACTTACTGTATCAACAAGGTCTAGATTGGCTCCTCTCTGTGTTAGTGTTAAAATCACATCTTTGCATCCCTTTTTTGCAGCTAATATAACTGGAGTAGATCCCATCTAAATAAATTATGATAACCATATTAATGTGAACCAATAGAATATATCAATAACAATTGTAAATTATCTCTACTAACACTGTCATAATTGTATTATACAAGTATAATAGAACATTACTTATCTAAACAATGTTACAATTAGTTTAAAATAGTAACAATCACAACAAATACTCTAATTTTAAACAAACTACTCTTAAAAATCTTACTTTATTGACATCAATATAAATACTAAACTACCACTGTAATTTTTCATCAGAATTCATTTAGTTAATATTTAAATCTTGGTCTTTGCTTTTTAGTAATTTCAATCAAATTAATTGTTATAATATTGGAAATCATAGCCTAAGAAAAACAGTGTATAGTAACTTATACACCTTTTTAAGAGGTGTATAACTTATATATTCACCATAAATGCAACAATCTGATTAGACATTTATATTATAGCATGGTAGAATTCTAGTTACTATCTCTTTAGACAGTTTAAAGATTAGAGTAAAATACACTCATTGTCATGATCTGAATTACCTTAGTAACAACATTCATATCAGCATTATGATTGAGTAATATTTCTACAACATCAGCATGTCCTTCATTACTTGCAAAATGAAGAGCTGTCCATCCATCCTATTGAAAAAACAAAAAATCAACTGGCAAATTACACCACTAACAGAGTATACCAATAATTAAAACATACAATAACCCAATAAAAACACAAACCCTTCAAGAATACATTGCTTAATAATATTTCTTTAACAATTCTTTTAGAAACATTTAAAATTATGAGTAGTTTATAATACAAAGGAGATTTTAATAGTAAACAAAGTAGGTTCCTAATGATGCTCAGACATTATAATGTGATGTATTCTCAAGAAGACTTACTGCATTAACAAGGTCTAGATTGGTTCCTCTCTGTGTTAGTGTCAAAATAACATCTTTGTATCCCTTTTTTGCAGCTAACATAACTGGAGTATATCCCATCTACATACATTATGATAACCATATTAATGTGAACCAATAGAATATATCAATAACAATTGTAAATTATCTCTACTAACACTGTTGTAAATGTATTATACAAGTATAATAGAACATTACTCATCTAAACAATGTTACAAGTAGTTTAAAAAAGTAATAACTACAATAAATACTCTAATTTTAAACAAACTACTCTTAAAAAATCTTACTTTATTATATCAATGCAAATACTAAACTACCACTGTAATTTGTGATCAGAATTTATATAGTTAATACTTAAACCATGGTCTTTGCTTTTTAAACAATTCAAAAGAGCATTATATTTTTCATGCAATAGTCTCAGTTTACATAATCTGCTGATTTATTTATTACTAACATAAAATTTAACTGTTTCTTGTTATAAACATACAGATTTGTAGAAAAATTATAGATAATGTAGTAATTTCAATCAAATTGATTGTTATAACATTGGAAAGTATAGCCTAAGAAAAACAACGTATAGCATTTTTTAAGAGGTGTATAACTTATATATTCACCATAAATGCAACAATCTGATTAGTCATTTATATTAAAGCATGGTAGAATTCTAGTTACTATCTCTTTAGACAGTTTAAAAATTAGAGTAAATACATTCATTCTCATGATCTGAATTACCTTAGTAACAACATTCATATCAGCATTATGGTTGAGTAATATTTCTACAACATCAGCATGTCCTTCATTACTTGCAAAATGAAGAGCTGTCCATCCATCCTATTGAAAAAACAAAAAATCAACTGGCAAATTACACCACTAACAGAGTATGCCAATAGAAAAAACATACAAAAACCCAATAAAAACACAAACCCTTCAAGAATACATTGCTTAATAGTATATCTTTAACAATTCTTTTAGAAACATTTAAAAATTACGAGTAGTTTATAATACAAAGGAGATTCTAATAGTAAACAAAGTAGGTTCTTAATGATGCTCAGACATTATAATGTGATGTATCCTCAAGAAGACTTACTGCATTAACAAGGTCTAGATTGGCTCCTCTCTGTGTTAGTATTAAAATCACATCTTTGCATCCCTTTCTTGCAGCTAAATTAACTGGAGTGTCTCCCATCTAAATAAATTATGATAACAATATTAAGGTGTACCAATAGAATATATCAATAACAATTGTAAATTATTTCTACTAACACTGTTGTAAATGTATTATACAAGTATAATAGAACATTACTCATCTAAACAATGTTACAATTAGTTTAAAATAGTAACAATCACAACAAATACTCTAATTTTAAACAAACTACTCTTAAAAATCTTACTTTATTGACATCAATATAAATACTAAACTACCACTGTAATTTTTCATCAGAATTCATTTAGTTAATATTTAAATCTTGGTCTTTGCTTTTTAGTAATTTCAATCAAATTAATTGTTATAATATTGAAAATCATAGCCTAAGAAAAACAGTGTATAGTAACTTATACACCTTTTTAAGAGGTGCATAACTTATATATTTACCATAAATGCAACAATCTGATTAGACATTTATATTATAGCATGGTAGAATTCTAGTTACTATCTCTTTAGACAGTTTAAAGATTAGAGTAAAATACACTCATTCTCATGATCTGAATTACCTTAGTAACAACATTAATATCAGCATTATGATTGAGTAATATTTCTACAACATCAGCATGTCCGTCATTACTTGCAAAATGAAGAGCTGTCCATCCATCCTATTGTAAAAACAAAAATCAACTGGCAAATTATACCACTAACAGAGTATACCAATAATTAAAACATACAATAACCCAATAAAAACACAAACCCTTCAAGAATACATTGCTTAATAATATTTCTTTAACAATTCTTTTAGAAACATTTAAAATTATGAGTAGTTTATAATACAAAGGAGATTTTAATAGTAAACAAAGTAGGTTCCTAATGATGCTCAGACATTATAATGTGATGTATCCTCAAGAAGACTTACTGCATTAACAAGGTCTAGATTGGTTCCTCTCTGTGTTAGTGTCAAAATAACATCTTTGTATCCCTTTTTTGCAGCTAACATAACTGGAGTAGATCCCATCTACATACATATGATAACCATATTAATATGAACCAATAGAATATATCAATAACAATTGTAAATTATCTCTACTAACACTGTTGTAAATGTATTATACAAGTATAATAGAACATTACTCATCTAAACAATGTTACAAGTAGTTTAAAAAAGTAATAACTACAATAAATACTCTAATTTTAAACAAACTACTCTTAAAAAATCTTACTTTATTATATCAATGCAAATACTAAACTACCACTGTAATTTGTGATCAGAATTTATATAGTTAATACTTAAACCATGGTCTTTGCTTTTTAAACAATTCAAGAGCATTATATTTTTCATGCAATAGTCTCAGTTTACATAATCTGCTGATTTATTTATTACTAACATAAAATTTAACTGTTTCTTGTTATAAACATACAGATTTGTAGAAAAATTATAGATAATGTAGTAATTTCAATCAAATTGATTGTTATAACATTGGAAAGTATAGCCTAAGAAAAACAATGTATAGCATTTTTTAAAGAGGTGTATAACTTATATATTCACCATAAATGCAACAATCTGATTAGTCATTTATATTAAAGCATGGTAGAATTCTAGTTACTATCTCTTTAGACAGTTTAAAAATTAGAGTAAATAGATTCATTCTCATGATCTGAATTACCTTAGTAACAACATTCATATCAGCATTATGGTTGAGTAATATTTCTACAACGTCAGCATGTCCTTCATTACTTGCAAAATGAAGAGCTGTCCATCCATCCTATTGAAAAAACAAAAAATCAACTGGCAAATTACACCACTAACAGTGTATACCAATAGAAAAAAACATACAAAACCCCAATAAAAACACAAACCCTTCAAGAATACATTGCTTAATAGTATATCTTTAACAATTCTTTTAGAAACATTTAAAAATTACGAGTAGTTTATAATACAAAGGAGATTCTAATAGTAAACAAAGTAGGTTCTTAATGATGCTCAGACATTATAATGTGATGTATCCTCAAGAAGACTTACTGCATTAACAAGGTCTAGATTGACTCCTCTCTGTGTTAGTGTCAAAATAACATCTTTGCATCCCTTTTTTGCAGCTAACATAACTGGAGTATATCCCATCTAAATAAATTATGATAACCATATTAATGTGAACCAATAGAATATATCAATAACAATTGTAAATTATCTCTACTAACACTGTTGTAAATGTATTATACAAGTATAATAGAACATTACTCATCTAAACAATGTTACAATTAGTTTAAAATAGTAACAATCACAACAAATACTCTAATTTTAAACAAACTACTCTTAAAAACTTTATATATAATTTAACTGTATAAATGGATAGCATGGTAGAAGTCTAAATACTATCTCTTTACACAGTTTAAACGTTAGAGTAAAATACACTCATTCTCATGATCTGAATTACCTCAGTAATGACATTAATATCAGCATTATGATTGAGTAATATTTCTACAACATCAGTATGTCCACAAAAACTTGCATAATGTAGAGCCACACATCCTTCTTCCTATTGTAATTACAAAAAATTCATCAACTGCTAAATTATACAACTAAACATTAAACCAAGAGTAAAACATAAACAGACTGAATATAAAATTAAGCTTGCAAAAATACTTTGCTTAGAAAATAATGTAAAATTATTATTATATTAACAATAATTTGCATACATTTCACAAGTTCCTAAATCTTGGTCTTTGCTTTTTAAACAATTCAAGAGCATTATATTCTCCATGCAATAGTCTCAGTTTACATAATCTGCTGATTTATTTATTACTAACATAAAATTTAACTGTTTCTTGTTATAAACATACAGATTTGTAGAAAAATTATAGATAATGTAGTAATTTCAATCAAATTGATTGTTATAACATTGGAAAGTATAGCCTAAGAAAAACAACGTATAGCATTTTTTTAAGAGGTGTATAACTTATATATTCACCATAAATGCAACAATCTGATTAGTCATTTATATTAAAGCATGGTAGAATTCTAGTTACTATCTCTTTAGACAGTTTAAAGATTAGAGTAAATATATTCATTCTCATGATCTGAATTACCTTATCAACAACACTGATATCAGCATTATGGTTGAGTAATATTTCTACAACATCAGCATGTCCTTCATGACTTCCAAAATGAAGAGCTGTCCATCCATCCTATTGAAAAAACAAAAAATCAACTGGCAAATTACACCACTAACAGAGTATACCAATAGAAAAAAACAAACAAGAACCCAATAAAAACATGAACCCTTTAAGAATACATTGCAATACTGTAAAATTGATATTTATTTAACAATTCTTTTGGAAACGTTTAAAAATTATAAGTAGTTTGTAATACTAAGGAGATTTCAATAGTAAACAAAGTAGGTTCTTAATGATGCTCAGGCTTTATAATCTGATATATTTCAAGAAGACTTACTGCATTAACAAGGTCTAGATTGGCTCCTCTCTGTGTTAGTATTAAAATCATATCTTTGCATCCCTTTTTTGTAGCTAACATAACTGAGGTCAATCCTTTTTAAATATATTACCATAACCCAATTAATGTGAACCAAAAGGATATATGAATCAATTGTAAATTATCTCCATTATCACTGTTGTAAATGTATTACATGACTATAATAGTATAATACTAATCTAAATATCATTATATCTAGATAAAAAGAGTGTATGGTAATATGTTTAGGAGATGCATAACTTATATATTCACCAAAAATGGAGCAATCTGATTGGTCAATTAAGGCATAGAATGTACAAACCTAGTTACTACCTCTTTAGTTAAAAGATTAGAAAAATACACTCATTCCATTGATCTATATTACTTTATCAACATCATTGATATCAGCATTATGGTTGAGTAATATTTCTATAACATCAGCATGTCCTTCATTACTTGATGTTAATAATAAGGAGACTTTAATAGTAAACAAGGTTGGTTCTTAATGATACTTAGGCTTTATAATCATATATATCTTTAAGAAGACTTACTGTATCAACAAGGTCTAGATTGGCTCCTCTCTGTGTTAGTGTTAAAATCACATCTTTGCATCCCTTTTTTGCAGCTAATATAACTGGAGTAGATCCCATCTAAATAAATTATGATAACCATATTAATGTGAACCAATAGAATATATCAATAACAATTGTAAATTATCTCTACTAACACTGTCATAATTGTATTATACAAGTATAATAGAACATTACTTATCTAAACAATGTTACAATTAGTTTAAAATAGTAACAATCACAACAAATACTCTAATTTTAAACAAACTACTCTTAAAAATCTTACTTTATTGACATCAATATAAATACTAAACTACCACTGTAATTTTTCATCAGAATTCATTTAGTTAATATTTAAATCTTGGTCTTTGCTTTTTAGTAATTTCAATCAAATTAATTGTTATAATATTGGAAATCATAGCCTAAGAAAAACAGTGTATAGTAACTTATACACCTTTTTAAGAGGTGTATAACTTATATATTCACCATAAATGCAACAATCTGATTAGACATTTATATTATAGCATGGTAGAATTCTAGTTACTATCTCTTTAGACAGTTTAAAGATTAGAGTAAAATACACTCATTGTCATGATCTGAATTACCTTAGTAACAACATTCATATCAGCATTATGATTGAGTAATATTTCTACAACATCAGCATGTCCTTCATTACTTGCAAAATGAAGAGCTGTCCATCCATCCTATTGAAAAAACAAAAAATCAACTGGCAAATTACACCACTAACAGAGTATACCAATAATTAAAACATACAATAACCCAATAAAAACACAAACCCTTCAAGAATACATTGCTTAATAATATTTCTTTAACAATTCTTTTAGAAACATTTAAAATTATGAGTAGTTTATAATACAAAGGAGATTTTAATAGTAAACAAAGTAGGTTCCTAATGATGCTCAGACATTATAATGTGATGTATTCTCAAGAAGACTTACTGCATTAACAAGGTCTAGATTGGTTCCTCTCTGTGTTAGTGTCAAAATAACATCTTTGTATCCCTTTTTTGCAGCTAACATAACTGGAGTATATCCCATCTACATACATTATGATAACCATATTAATGTGAACCAATAGAATATATCAATAACAATTGTAAATTATCTCTACTAACACTGTTGTAAATGTATTATACAAGTATAATAGAACATTACTCATCTAAACAATGTTACAAGTAGTTTAAAAAAGTAATAACTACAATAAATACTCTAATTTTAAACAAACTACTCTTAAAAAATCTTACTTTATTATATCAATGCAAATACTAAACTACCACTGTAATTTGTGATCAGAATTTATATAGTTAATACTTAAACCATGGTCTTTGCTTTTTAAACAATTCAAAAGAGCATTATATTTTTCATGCAATAGTCTCAGTTTACATAATCTGCTGATTTATTTATTACTAACATAAAATTTAACTGTTTCTTGTTATAAACATACAGATTTGTAGAAAAATTATAGATAATGTAGTAATTTCAATCAAATTGATTGTTATAACATTGGAAAGTATAGCCTAAGAAAAACAACGTATAGCATTTTTTAAGAGGTGTATAACTTATATATTCACCATAAATGCAACAATCTGATTAGTCATTTATATTAAAGCATGGTAGAATTCTAGTTACTATCTCTTTAGACAGTTTAAAAATTAGAGTAAATACATTCATTCTCATGATCTGAATTACCTTAGTAACAACATTCATATCAGCATTATGGTTGAGTAATATTTCTACAACATCAGCATGTCCTTCATTACTTGCAAAATGAAGAGCTGTCCATCCATCCTATTGAAAAAACAAAAAATCAACTGGCAAATTACACCACTAACAGAGTATGCCAATAGAAAAAACATACAAAAACCCAATAAAAACACAAACCCTTCAAGAATACATTGCTTAATAGTATATCTTTAACAATTCTTTTAGAAACATTTAAAAATTACGAGTAGTTTATAATACAAAGGAGATTCTAATAGTAAACAAAGTAGGTTCTTAATGATGCTCAGACATTATAATGTGATGTATCCTCAAGAAGACTTACTGCATTAACAAGGTCTAGATTGGCTCCTCTCTGTGTTAGTATTAAAATCACATCTTTGCATCCCTTTCTTGCAGCTAAATTAACTGGAGTGTCTCCCATCTAAATAAATTATGATAACAATATTAAGGTGTACCAATAGAATATATCAATAACAATTGTAAATTATTTCTACTAACACTGTTGTAAATGTATTATACAAGTATAATAGAACATTACTCATCTAAACAATGTTACAATTAGTTTAAAATAGTAACAATCACAACAAATACTCTAATTTTAAACAAACTACTCTTAAAAATCTTACTTTATTGACATCAATATAAATACTAAACTACCACTGTAATTTTTCATCAGAATTCATTTAGTTAATATTTAAATCTTGGTCTTTGCTTTTTAGTAATTTCAATCAAATTAATTGTTATAATATTGAAAATCATAGCCTAAGAAAAACAGTGTATAGTAACTTATACACCTTTTTAAGAGGTGCATAACTTATATATTTACCATAAATGCAACAATC
This sequence comes from Xestospongia muta, assembly GCA_963693285.1. Taxonomy (NCBI): domain Eukaryota; kingdom Metazoa; phylum Porifera; class Demospongiae; order Haplosclerida; family Petrosiidae; genus Xestospongia; species Xestospongia muta. The sequence continues at coordinate 10,494,649 of OY848917.1, read as the reverse complement.
TGATTAGACATTTATATTATAGCATGGTAGAATTCTAGTTACTATCTCTTTAGACAGTTTAAAGATTAGAGTAAAATACACTCATTCTCATGATCTGAATTACCTTAGTAACAACATTAATATCAGCATTATGATTGAGTAATATTTCTACAACATCAGCATGTCCGTCATTACTTGCAAAATGAAGAGCTGTCCATCCATCCTATTGTAAAAACAAAAATCAACTGGCAAATTATACCACTAACAGAGTATACCAATAATTAAAACATACAATAACCCAATAAAAACACAAACCCTTCAAGAATACATTGCTTAATAATATTTCTTTAACAATTCTTTTAGAAACATTTAAAATTATGAGTAGTTTATAATACAAAGGAGATTTTAATAGTAAACAAAGTAGGTTCCTAATGATGCTCAGACATTATAATGTGATGTATCCTCAAGAAGACTTACTGCATTAACAAGGTCTAGATTGGTTCCTCTCTGTGTTAGTGTCAAAATAACATCTTTGTATCCCTTTTTTGCTGCTAACATAACTGGAGTAGATCCCATCTACATACATATGATAACCATATTAATATGAACCAATAGAATATATCAATAACAATTGTAAATTATCTCTACTAACACTGTTGTAAATGTATTATACAAGTATAATAGAACATTACTCATCTAAACAATGTTACAAGTAGTTTAAAAAAGTAATAACTACAATAAATACTCTAATTTTAAACAAACTACTCTTAAAAAATCTTACTTTATTATATCAATGCAAATACTAAACTACCACTGTAATTTGTGATCAGAATTTATATAGTTAATACTTAAACCATGGTCTTTGCTTTTTAAACAATTCAAGAGCATTATATTTTTCATGCAATAGTCTCAGTTTACATAATCTGCTGATTTATTTATTACTAACATAAAATTTAACTGTTTCTTGTTATAAACATACAGATTTGTAGAAAAATTATAGATAATGTAGTAATTTCAATCAAATTGATTGTTATAACATTGGAAAGTATAGCCTAAGAAAAACAATGTATAGCATTTTTTAAAGAGGTGTATAACTTATATATTCACCATAAATGCAACAATCTGATTAGTCATTTATATTAAAGCATGGTAGAATTCTAGTTACTATCTCTTTAGACAGTTTAAAAATTAGAGTAAATAGATTCATTCTCATGATCTGAATTACCTTAGTAACAACATTCATATCAGCATTATGGTTGAGTAATATTTCTACAACGTCAGCATGTCCTTCATTACTTGCAAAATGAAGAGCTGTCCATCCATCCTATTGAAAAAACAAAAAATCAACTGGCAAATTACACCACTAACAGTGTATACCAATAGAAAAAAACATACAAAACCCCAATAAAAACACAAACCCTTCAAGAATACATTGCTTAATAGTATATCTTTAACAATTCTTTTAGAAACATTTAAAAATTACGAGTAGTTTATAATACAAAGGAGATTCTAATAGTAAACAAAGTAGGTTCTTAATGATGCTCAGACATTATAATGTGATGTATCCTCAAGAAGACTTACTGCATTAACAAGGTCTAGATTGACTCCTCTCTGTGTTAGTGTCAAAATAACATCTTTGCATCCCTTTTTTGCAGCTAACATAACTGGAGTATATCCCATCTAAATAAATTATGATAACCATATTAATGTGAACCAATAGAATATATCAATAACAATTGTAAATTATCTCTACTAACACTGTTGTAAATGTATTATACAAGTATAATAGAACATTACTCATCTAAACAATGTTACAATTAGTTTAAAATAGTAACAATCACAACAAATACTCTAATTTTAAACAAACTACTCTTAAAAACTTTATATATAATTTAACTGTATAAATGGATAGCATGGTAGAAGTCTAAATACTATCTCTTTACACAGTTTAAACGTTAGAGTAAAATACACTCATTCTCATGATCTGAATTACCTCAGTAATGACATTAATATCAGCATTATGATTGAGTAATATTTCTACAACATCAGTATGTCCACAAAAACTTGCATAATGTAGAGCCACACATCCTTCTTCCTATTGTAATTACAAAAAATTCATCAACTGCTAAATTATACAACTAAACATTAAACCAAGAGTAAAACATAAACAGACTGAATATAAAATTAAGCTTGCAAAAATACTTTGCTTAGAAAATAATGTAAAATTATTATTATATTAACAATAATTTGCATACATTTCACAAGTTCCTAAATCTTGGTCTTTGCTTTTTAAACAATTCAAGAGCATTATATTCTCCATGCAATAGTCTCAGTTTACATAATCTGCTGATTTATTTATTACTAACATAAAATTTAACTGTTTCTTGTTATAAACATACAGATTTGTAGAAAAATTATAGATAATGTAGTAATTTCAATCAAATTGATTGTTATAACATTGGAAAGTATAGCCTAAGAAAAACAACGTATAGCATTTTTTTAAGAGGTGTATAACTTATATATTCACCATAAATGCAACAATCTGATTAGTCATTTATATTAAAGCATGGTAGAATTCTAGTTACTATCTCTTTAGACAGTTTAAAGATTAGAGTAAATATATTCATTCTCATGATCTGAATTACCTTATCAACAACACTGATATCAGCATTATGGTTGAGTAATATTTCTACAACATCAGCATGTCCTTCATTACTTGCAAAATGAAGAGCTGTCCATCCATCCTATTGAAAAAACAAAAAATCAACTGGCAAATTAAACCACTAACAGAGTATGCCAATAGAAAAAACATACAAAAACCCAATAAAAACACAAACCCTTCAAGAATACATTGCTTAATAATATATCTTTAACAATTCTTTTAGAAACATTTAAAATTACGAGTAGTTTATAATACAAAGGAGATTCTAATAGTAAACAAAGTAGGTTCTTAATGATGCTCAGACATTATAATGTGATGTATCCTCAAGAAGACTTACTGCATTAACAAGGTCTAGATTGGCTCCTCTCTGTGTTAGTATTAAAATCACATCTTTGCATCCCTTTCTTGCAGCTAAATTAACTGGAGTGTCTCCCATCTAAATAAATAATGATAACCATATTAAGGTGTACCAATAGAATATATCAATAACGATTGTAAATTATCTCTACTAACACTGTTGTAAATGTATTATACAAGTATAATAGAACATTACTCATCTAAACAATGTTACAATTAGTTTAAAATAGTAACAATCACAACAAATACTCTAATTTTAAACAAACTACTCTTAAAGCTTTATATATAATTTAACTGTATAAATGGATAGCATGGTAGAAGTCTAGTTACTATCTCTTTACACAGTTTAAACATTAGAGTAAAATACACTCATTCTCATGATCTGAATTACCTCAGTAATGACATTAATATCAGCATTATGATTGAGTAATATTTCTACAACATCAGCATGTCCACAAAAACTTGCATAATGTAGAGCCACACATCCTTCTTCCTATTGTAATTACAAAAAATTCATCAACTGCTAAATTAGACAACTAAACATTAAACCAAGAGTAAAACATAAACAGACAATCAATTTGATTGAAATTACTAAAAAGCAAAGACATAGATTTAAATATTATCTATATGAATTCTGATGAAAAATTACAGTGGTAGTTTAGTATTTATATTGATGTCAATAAAACCCAATAAAAACACGAACACTTCAAGAATACATTGCTTAAGCAATACTGAATAATTAATATTTCTTTAACAATTCTTTTGGAAACAATTAATAATTATGAGTAGTTTATAATACAAAGGAGATTTCAATAGTAAACAAAGTAGGTTCTTAATGATGCTCAGGCTTTATAATCTGATATATCTTCAAGAAAACTTACTGCATTAATAAGGTCTAGATTGACTCCTCTCTGTGTTAGTGTCAAAATAACATCTTTGCATCCCGTTTTTGCAGCTAACATAACTAGGGTCAATCCTTTTTAAATATATTACAATAACCCCATTAATGTGAACCAAAAGGATATATCAATAACAATTGTAAATTATCTCTACTAACACTGTTGCAAATGTATTATACAAGACAATACTACATTACTCATCTAAACAATGTTACAATTACTTTAAAATAGTAACAATCACAACAAATACTCTAATTTTAAACAAACTACTTTTAAAAAATCTTACTTTATTGACATCAATATAAATACTAAACTACCACTGTAATTTTTCATCAGAATTCATATAGATAATATTTAAATCTATGTCTTTGCTTTTTAGTAATTTCAATCAAATTGATTGTTATAATATTGGAAAGCATAGCCTAAGAAAAACAGTGTATAGTAACTTATGCACCTTTTTAAAAGGTGTATAACTTATATATTCACCATAAATGCAACAATCTGATTAGACATTTATATTATAGCATAGTAGAATTCTAGTTACTATCTCTTTAGACAATTTAAGGATTAGGGTAAAATACACTCATTCTCATGATCTGAATTACCTTAGTAACAACATTAATATCACCATTATGGTTGAGTAATATTTCTACAACATCAGCATGTCCTTCGTTACTTGCAAAATGAAGAGCTGTCCATCCATCCTATTGAAAAAACAAAAAATCAACTGGCAAATTACACCACTAACAGAGTATACCAATAATTAAAACATACAATAACCCAATAAAAACACAAACCCTTCAAGAATACATTGCTTAATAATATTTCTTTAACAATTCTTTTAGAAACATTTAAAAATTACGAGTAGTTTATAATACAAAGGAGATTCCAATAGTAAACAAAGTAGGTTCTTAATGATGCTCAGACATTATAATGTGATGTATCCTCAAGAAGACTTACTGCATTAACAAGGTCTAGATTGGCTCCTCTCTGTGTTAGTATTAAAATCACATCTTTGCATCCCTTTCTTGCAGCTAAATTAACTGGAGTGTCTCCCATCTAAATAAATTATGATAACCATATTAAGGTGTACCAATAGAATATATCAGTAACAATTGTAAATTATCTCTACTAACACTGTTGTAAATGTATTATACAAGTACAATAGAACATTACTCATCTAAACAATGTTACAATTAGTTTAAAATAGTAACAATCACAACAAATACTCTAATTTTAAACAAACTACTCTTAAAGCTTTATATATAATTTAACTGTATAAATGGATAGCATGGTAGAAGTCTAGTTACTATCTCTTCACACGGTTTAAACATTAGAGTAAAATACACTCATTCTCATGATCTGAATTACCTTAGTAACAACATTAATATCAGCATTATGATTGAGTAATATTTCTACAACATCAGCATGTCCACAAAAACTTGCATAATGTAGAGCCACACATCCTTCTTCCTATTGTAATTACAAAAAATTCATCAACTGCTAAATTAGACAACTAAACAATAAACCAAGAGTAAAACATAAACAGACTGAATATAAAATTAAGCTTGCAAATATACTTTGCTTAGAAAATAATGTAAAATTATTATTATATTAACAATAATTTGCATACATTTCACAAGTTCCTAAATCTTAGTCTTTGCTTTTTAAACAATTCAAGAGCATTATATTTTCCATGCAATAGTCTCAATTTACATAATCTGCTGATTTATTTATTACTAACATAAAATTTGACTGTTTCTTGTTATAAACATACAGATTTGTAGAAAAATTATAGATAATGTAGTAATTTTCAATCAAATTGATTGTTATAACATTGGAAAGTATAGCCTAAGAAAAACAATGTATAGCACTTTTTACAAGGTGTATAACTTATATATTCACCATAAATGCAACAATCTGATTAGTCATTTATATTATAGCATAGTAGAATTCTAGTTACTATCTCTTTAGACAATGTAAGGATTGGGGTAAAATACACTCATTCTCATGATCTGAATTACCTTAGTAACAACATTAATATCAGCATTATGGTTGAGTAATATTTCTACAACATCAGCATGTCCTTCGTTACTTGCAAAATGAAGAGCTGTCCATCCATCCTATTGAAAAAACAAAAAATCAACTGGCAAATTACACCACTAACAGAGTATGCCAATAGAAAAAAACATACAAGAACCCAATAAAAGCACGAACCCTTCAAGAATACATTGCTTAATAATATTTCTTTAACAATTCTTTTAGAAACATTTAAACATTACGAGTAGTTTATAATACAAAGGAGATTCTAATAGTAAACAAAGTAGGTTCTTAATGATGCTCAGACATTATAATGTGATGTATCCTCAAGAAGACTTACTGCATTAACAAGGTCTAGATTGACTCCTCTCTGTGTTAGTGTCAAAATAACATCTTTGCATCCCTTTTTTGCAGCTAACATAACTGGAGTAGATCCCATCTAAATAAATTATGATAACCATATTAATGTGAACCAATAGAATATATCAATAACAATTGTAAATTATCTCTACTAACACTGTTGTAAATGTATTATACAAGAAAATACTACAATACTCATCTAAACAATGTTACAATTAGTTTAAAAAAGTAATAATTACAAAAAATACTCTAATTTTAAACAAACTACTCTTAAAAAATCTTACTTTATTATATCAATGCAAATACTAAACTACCACTGTAATTTGTGATCAAAATTTATATAGTTAATACTTAAATCTTGGTCTTTGCTTTTTAAACAATTCAAGAGCATTATATTCTCCATGCAATAGTCTCAATTTACATAATCTGATGATTTATTTATTACAAACATAAATTTAACTGTTTGTTGTAATAAACATACTGATTTGTAGAATAGTTATTATTACTATTTTAACAATTATTTGGACACTTTTCACAAGTTCTTAATAATTTAGAATACAAAGTAGACTTTAATAGTACAGGTTTTACAATCTAAAATATACTCATGAACGCTTATTGAATTAACAAGGTCTACATTAGCTCCTTAACATGCACATAAATACTTACTGCATCAACAAGGTCCAGATTGCCTCCACTCTGAGCTAGAGTCAAAACAACATCTTTGTGTCCCTCTCTTGCAGCTAACATAACTGGAGTATATCCCTCCTAAATATGTTCAAACAAACACATTAATGTGAACCAAGATAATATATCATAATAATTGTAAATTATCTCTGTTACAATGTATTACATGAGTACACTAGTACATAAAAATGGAGACAAGATTATATCTAGTTAAAAATGGATGCTCTTATTTATAGAAACTACTTTCAACAAAACTCTTACTATAATGTCATCAATACAAATACAAAACTACCACTGTAACTTGTCATTAGCATACATCGACTTTATACTTAAATCTCAATCTTGTTAACTGTTCCAAGAGTATTATCTTCTGTATATAATAAGTATTAACTTGCATAAACTTTAGTTTATCCATTATGAAAATAAATTTTAAACTGTTTGTTATAATAAATTTACTGATTTATAGTAAATTTATATATAATGCAGCAATTTTAGCAAAACTGTTGCAAATGTATTATACAAGTATAATAGAACATTATTCATCTAAACAATGTTACAATTAGTTTAAAATAGTAACAATCACAACAAATACTCTAATTTTAAACAAACTACTCTTAAAGCTTTATATATAATTTAACTGTATAAATGGATAGCATGGTAGAAGTCTAGTTACTATCTCTTTACACAGTTTAAACATTAGAGTAAAATACACTCATTCTCATGATCGAAATCACCTTAGTAACAACATTAATATCAGCATTATGATTGAGTAATATTTCTACAACATCAGTATGTCCACAAAAACTTGCATAATGTAGAGCCACACATCCTTCTTCCTATTGTAATTACAAAAAATTCATCAACTGCTAAATTAGACAACTAAACATTAAACCAAGAGTAAAACATAAACAGACTGAATAAAAAAATTAAGCTTGCAAGAATACTTTGCTTAGAAAATAATGTAAAATTATTATTATATTAACAATAATTTGTATACATTTCACAAGTTCCCAAATCTTGGTCTTTGCTTTTTAAGCAATTCAAGAGCATTATATTCTCCATGCAATAGTCTCAATTCACATAATCTGCTGATTTATTTATTACAAACATTAAATTTAACTGTTTCTTGTAATTAACATACTGATTTGTAGAAAAGTTATTGATAATGTAGTAATTTCAATTAAATTGATTGTTATAATATTGGAAAGCATAGCCTAAGAAAATGGTGTGTAGTAACTTATGCACTTTTTAAAGAGGTGTATAACTTATATATTCACCATAAATGCAACAACTTGATTAGTCATTTATATTATAGCATGGTAGAATTCTAGTTACTATCTCCTTAGACAGTTTAAAGATTAGAGTAAAATATATTCATTCTCGTGATCTCATTTACCTTAGTAACAACATTAATATACGCATTATGGTTGAGTAATATTTCTACAACATCAGCATATCCTTCAATACTTGCAAAATGAAGAGCTGTCCATCCATCCTATTGAAAAAAAATAAAAATCAACTGGCAACTTACACCACTAACAGAGTATACCAATAGAAAAAAACATACAAGAACCCAATAAAAGCACAAACCCTTCAAGAATACATTGCTTAATAATATTTCTTTAACAATTCTTTTAGAAACATTTAAAATTACAAGTAGTTTATAATACAAAGGAGATTTTAATAGTAAACAAAGTAGGTTCCTAATGATGCTCAGACAAACCAAGAGTAAAACATAAACAGACTGAATAAAAAAATTAAGCTTGCAAGAATACTTTGCTTAGAAAATAATGTAAAATTATTATTATATTAACAATAATTTGTATACATTTCACAAGTTCCCAAATCTTGGTCTTTGCTTTTTAAACAATTCAAGAGCATTATATTCTCCATGCAATAGTCTCAATTTACATAATCTGCTGATTTATTTATTACAAACATAAAATTTAACTGTTTCTTGTAATTAACATACTGATTTGTAGAAAAGTTATTGATAATGTAGTAATTTCAATCAAATTGATTGTTATAATATTGGAAAGCATAGCCTAAGAAAATGGTGTGTAGTAACTTATGCACTTTTTAAAGAGGTGTATAACTTATATATTCACCATAAATGCAACAACTTGATTAGTCATTTATATTATAGCATGGTAGAATTCTAGTTACTATCTCTTTAGACAGTTTAAAGATTAGAGTAAAATATATTCATTCTCGTGATCTCATTTACCTTAGTAACAACATTAATATACGCATTATGGTTGAGTAATATTTCTACAACATCAGCATGTCCTTCATTACTTGCAAAATGAAGAGCTGTCAATCCATCCTATTAAAAAGACAAAAAATCAACTGGCAAATTACACCACTAACAGAGTATACCTTGGAAAAAAGCATACAAGAACCCAATAAAAACACGAACCCTTCAAGAATACATTGCTTAAGCAATACTGAATAATTAATATTTATTTAACAATTCTTTTGGAAACAATTAATAATTATGAGTAGTTTATAATACAAAGGAGATTATATTAGTAAACAAAGTAGGTTCTTAATGATGCTCAGGCTTTATAATCTGATATATCTTCAAGAAGACTTACTGCATTAACAAGGTCTAGATTGGCTCCTCTTTGCGTTAGTATTAAAATCATATCTTTGCATATCTTTTTTGCAGCTAACATAACTGAGGTCAATACTTTTTAAATATATTACAATAACCCAATTAATGTGAACCAGAAGGATATATCAAATCAATTGTAAATTATCTCCATTAACACTGTTGTAAATGTATTACATGACTATAATAGTATATTACTAATCTAAATAACATTATATCTAGTAAAAAAGAGTGTATAGTAACTTATATACATGTTTATGAGATGCATAACTTATATATTCACCAAAAATGGAGGAATATGATTGGTCAATTAAGGCATAGAATGTACAAACCTAGTTACTACCTCTTTAGTTAAAAGATTAGAAAAATACACTCATTCCATTGATCTGAATTACCTTATCAACCTCATTGATATCAGCATTATGGTTGAGTAATATTTCTACAACATTAGCATGTCCTTCATTACTTGCAAAATGAAGAGCTGTCCATCCATCCTATTGAAAAAACAAAAAATCAACTGGCAAATTACACCACTAACAGAGTATACCAATAGAAAAAAGCATACAAGAACCCAATAAAAACACGAACACTTCAAGAATACATTGCTTAAGCAATATGAAAAATTATTTTTTATTTAACAATTCTTTTGGAAACAATTAATAATTATGAGTAGTTTATAATACAAAGGAGATTTCAATAGTAAACAAAGTAGGTTCTTAATGATGCTCAGGCTTTATAATCTGATATATCTTCAAGAAGACTTACTGCATTAACAAGGTCTAGATTGGCTCCTCTTTGCGTTAGTATTAAAAATCATATTTTTGCATCCCTTTTTTGCAGCTAACATAACTGAGGTCAATCCTTTCTAAATATATTACAATAACCCAATTAATGTGAACCAAAAGAATATATCAAATCAATTGTAAATTATCTCCATTAACACTGTTGTAAATGTAATACATGACTATAATAGTATATTACTAATCTAAATAACATTATATCTAGTTAAAAAGAGTGCGTAGTAACTTATATACATGTTTAGGAGATGCATAACTTATATATTCACCAAAGATGGAGCAATCTGATTGGTCAATTAAGGCATACAATGTACAAATCTATAGTATGTCCGAGTTGAGAAGAGCCCCTTATTAAAAAAAAGGTGTTTTATGCATGGAATGTAAGGTGAGGTATTTTTTATTTTATTTTATTTTTTTTATAAAAATAATAGTCATAATAGAACATTTGTTCATGTAATTAGAATTGTAATTTTCAATTTCCTCGTGACACACGGCTGACTTCTTGAGGTGAAAATTGTTATTCGTTAAATCCTTGAAAGTGTGTAATTTAAAGTATGACAAAGGTATGCCATTGAAAATGTATGGAGTTTTTTAGTTTGCTACTTTTTCGTAGCACTAGAGCGCCAAATTTTATATATAAAATGCGCATTTGCAAGCTGAATCAATTGGTGCAAGTTCCATGCAGATAGCATGTAAAACGGCAAAGTTATTTACATGTCAGGGTGGCTCTTCTCAACTCGGACATACTATAGTTACTATCTCTTTAGTTAAAAGATTACAAAAATACACTCATTCCATTGATCTGAATTACCTTATCAACAACACTGATATCAGCATTATGGTTGAGTAATATTTCTACAACATCAGCATGTCCTTTGTTACTTGCAAAATGAAGAGCTGTCCATCCATCCTATTGAAAAAACAAAAAATCAACTGGCAAATTACACCACTAACAGAGTATACCTTAGAAAAAAGCATACAAGAACCCAATAAAAACACGAACACTTCAAGAATACATTGCTTAAGCAATATGAAAAATTAATATTTATTTAACAATTCTTTTGGAAACAATTAATAATTATGAGTAGTTTATAATACAAAGGAGATTTCAATAGTAAACAAAGTAGGTTCTTAATGATGCTCAGGCTTTATAATCTGATATATCTTCAAGAAGACTTACTGAATTAATAAGGTCTAGATTGACTCCTCTCTGTGTTAGTGTCAAAATAACATCTTTGCATCCCTTTTTTGCAGCTAACATAACTGGAGTAGATCCCATCTAAATAAATTATGATAACCATATTAATGTGAACCAATAGAATATATCAATAACAATTGTAAATTATCTCTACTAACACTGTTGTAAATGTATTATACAAGACAATACTACATTACTCATCTAAACAATGTCACAATTACTTTAAAATAGTAACAATCACAACAAATACTCTAATTTTAAACAAACTACTCTTAAAAAATCTTACTTTATTGACATCAATATAAATACTAAACTACCACTGTAATTTTTCATCAGAATTCATATAGATAATATTTAAATCTTGGTCTTTGCTTTTTAGTAATTTCAATCAAATTGATCATTATAATATTGGAAAGCATAGCCTAAGAAAAACAGTGTATAGTAACTTATGCACCTTTTTAAGAGGTGTATAACTTATATATTCACCATAAATTCAGCAACAATCTGATTAGTCATTTATATTATAGCATAGTAGAATTCTAGTTACTATCTCTTTAGACAATTTAAGGATTAGGGTAAAATACACTCATTCTCATGATCTGAATTACCTTAGTAACAACATTAATATCAGCATTATGGTTGAGTAATATTTCTACAACATCAGCATGTCCTTCATTACTTGCAAAATGAAGAGGTGTCAATCCATCCTATTGAAAAAACAAAAAATCAACTGGCAAATTACACCACTAACAGAGTATGCCAATAGAAAAAAACATACAAAAACCCAATAAAAACACGAACACTTCAAGAATACATTGCTTAAGCAATACTGAATAATTAATATTTCTTTAACAATTCTTTTAGAAACATTTAAAATTACGAGTAGTTTATAATACAAAGGAGATTTCAATAGTAAACAAAGTAGGTTCTTAATGATGCTCAGGCTTTATAATCTGATATATCTTCAAGAAGACTTACTGCATTAACAAGGTCTAGATTGGCTCCTCTCTGTGTTAGTGTCAAAATAACATCTTTGCATCCCTTTTTTGCAGCTAACATAACTGGAGTAGATCCCATCTAAATAAATTATGATAACCATATTAATGTGAACCAATAGAATATATCAATAATAATTGTAAATTATCTCTACTAACACTGTTGTAAATGTATTATACAAGACAATACTACATTACTTATCTAAACAATGTTACAATTAGTTTAAAATAGTAACAATCACAACAAATACTCTAATTTTAAACAAACTACTCTTTACTTTATTGGCATCAATATAAATACTAAACTACCACTGTAATTTTTCATCAGAATTCATATAGATAATATTTAAATCTTGGTCTTTGCTTTTTAGTAATTTCAATCAAATTGATTGTCATAATATTGGAAAGCATAGCCTAAGAAAAACAGTGTATAGTAACTTATGCACCTTTTTAAGAGGTGTATAACTTATATATTCACCATAAATTCAGCAACAATCTGATTAGTCATTTATATTATAGCATAGTAGAATTCTAGTTACTATCTCCTTAGACAATTTAAGGATTAGGGTAAAATACACTCATTCTCATGATCTGAATTACCGTAGTAACAACATTAATATACGCATTATGGTTGAGTAATATTTCTACAACATCAGCATATCCTTCAATACTTGCAAAATGAAGAGCTGTCCATCCATCCTATTGAAAAAACAAAAAATCAACTGGCAACTTACACCACTAACAGAGTATACCAATAGAAAAAAACATACAAGAACCCAATAAAAGCACAAACCCTTCAAGAATACATTGCTTAATAATATTTCTTTAACAATTCTTTTAGAAACATTAAAAATTACAAGTAGTTTATAATACAAAGGAGATTTTAATAGTAAACAAAGTAGGTTCCTAATGATGCTCAGACAAACCAAGATTAAAACATAAACAGACTGAATAAAAAAATTAAGCTTGCAAGAATACTTTGCTTAGAAAATAATGTAAAATTATTATTATATTAACAATAATTTGTATACATTTCACAAGTTCCCAAATCTTGGTCTTTGCTTTTTAAACAATTCAAGAGCATTATATTCTCCATGCAATAGTCTCAATTTACATAATCTGCTGATTTATTTATTACAAACATAAAATTTAACTGTTTCTTGTAATTAACATACTGATTTGTAGAAAAGTTATTGATAATGTAGTAATTTCAATCAAATTGATTGTTATAATATTGGAAAGCATAGCCTAAGAAAATGGTGTGTAGTAACTTATGCACTTTTTAAAGAGGTGTATAACTTATATATTCACCATAAATGCAACAACTTGATTAGTCATTTATATTATAGCATGGTAGAATTCTAGTTACTATCTCTTTAGACAGTTTAAAGATTAGAGTAAAATATATTCATTCTCGTGATCTCATTTACATTAGTAACAACATTAATATACGCATTATGGTTGAGTAATATTTCTACAACATCAGCATGTCCTTCATTACTTGCAAAATGAAGAGCTGTCAATCCATCCTATTAAAAAGACAAAAAATCAACTGGCAAATTACACCACTAACAGAGTATACCTTAGAAAAAAGCATACAAGAACCCAATAAAAACACGAACCCTTCTAGAGGACATTGCTTAAGCAATATGAAAAATTAATATTTATTTAACAATTCTTTTGGAAACAATTAATAATTATGAGTAGTTTATAATACAAAGGAGATTATATTAGTAAACAAAGTAGGTTCTTAATGATGCTCAGGCTTTATAATCTGATATATCTTCAAGAAGACTTACTGCATTAACAAGGTCTAGATTGGCTCCTCTCCGCGTTAGTATTGAAATCATATCTTTGCATATCTTTTTTGCAGCTAACATAACTGAGGTCAATCCTTTTTAAATATATTACAATAACCCAATTAATGTGAACCAGAAGGATATATCAAATCAATTGTAAATTATCTCCATTAACACTGTTGTAAATGTAATACATGACTATAATAGTATATTACTAATCTAAATAACATTATATCTAGTTAAAAAGAGTGCGTAGTAACTTATATACATGTTTAGGAGATGCATAACTTATATATTCACCAAAGATGGAGCAATCTGATTGGTCAATTAAGCCATAGAATGTACAAATCTATAGTATGTCCGAGTTGAGAAGAGCCCCTTATTAAAAAAAAGGTGTTTTATGCATGGAATGTAAGGTGAGGTATTTTTTATTTTATTTTATTTTTTTTATAAAAATAATAGTCATAATAGAACATTTGTTCATGTAATTAGAATTGTAATTTTCAATTTCCTCGTGACACACGGCTGACTTCTTGAGGTGAAAATTGTTATTCGTTAAATCCTTGAAAGTGTGTAATTTAAAGTATGACGAAGGTATGCCATTGAAAATGTATGGAGTTTTTTAGTTTGCTACTTTCTCGTAGCACTAGACAGCCAAATTTTATATATAAAATGCGCATTTGCAAGCTGAATCAATTGGTGCAAGTTTCATGCAGATAGCATGTAAAACGGCAAAGTTATTTACATGTCAGGGTGGCTCTTCTCAACTCGGACATACTATAGTTACTATCTCTTTAGTTAAAAGATTACAAAAATACACTCATTCCATTGATCTGAATTACCTTAGTAACAACACTGATATCAGCATTATGGTTGAGTAATATTTCTACAACATCAGCATGTCCTTCATTACTTGCAAAATGAAGAGCTGTCCATCCATGCTATTGTAAAAACAAAAAATCAACTGGCAAATCACACAACTAACAGAGTATACCAATAGAAAAAAACTTACAAAAACCCAATAAAAACACGAACACTTCAAGAATACATTACTTAAGCAATACTGAATAATTAATATTTCTTTAACAATTCTTTTGGAAACATTTAAAAATTATGAGTAGTTTATAATACAAAGGAGATTTCAATAGTAAACAAAGTAGGTTCTTAATGATGCTCAGGCTTTATAATCTGATATATCTTCAAGAAGACTTACTGAATTAATAAGGTCTAGATTGACTCCTCTCTGTGTTAGTGTCAAAATAACATCTTTGCATCCCTTTTTTGCAGCTAACATAACTGGAGTAGATCCCATCTAAATAAATTATGATAACCATATTAATGTGAACCAATAGAATATATCAATAATAATTGTAAATTATCTCTACTAACACTGTTGTAAATGTATTATACAAGACAATATTACATTACTCATCTAAACAATGTTACAATTAGTTTAAAATAGTAACAATCACAACAAATACTCTAATTTTAAACAAACTACTCTTAAAGCTTTATATATAATTTAACTGTATAAATGGATAGCATGGTAGAAGTCTAGATACTATCTCTTTACACAGTTTAAACATTAGATTAAAATACACTCATTCTCATGATCTGAATTACCTTAGTAACAACATTAATATCAGCATTATGATTGAGTAATATTTCTACAACATCAGCATGTCCACAAAAACTTGCATAATGTAGAGCCACACATCCTTCTTCCTATTGTAATTACAAAAAATTCATCAACTGCTAAATTAGACAACTAAACATTAAACCAAGAGTAAAACATAAACAGACTGAATATAAAATTAAGTTTGCAAAAATACTTTGTTTAGAAAATAATGTAAAATTATTATTATATTAACAATAATTTGCATACATTTCACAAGTTCCTAAATCTTAGTCTTTGCTTTTTAAACAATTCAAGAGCATTATATTTTCCATGTAATAGTCTCAGTTTACATAATCTGCTGATTTATTTATTACTAACATAAAATTTGACTGTTTCTTGTTATAAACATACAGATTTGTAGAAAAAATATAGATAATGTAGTAATTTTCAATCAAATTGATTGTTATAACATTGGAAAGTATAGCCTAAGAAAAACAATGTATAGCACTTTTTAAGAGGTGTATAACTTATATATTCACCATAAATGCAACAATCTGATTAGTCATTTATATTAAAGCATGGTAGAATTCTAGTTACTATCTCTTTAGACAGTTTAAAAATTAGAGTAAATATATTCATTCTCATGATCTGAACTACCTTATCAACAACACTGATATCAGCATTATGGTTGAGTAATATTTCTACAACATCAGCATGTCCTTCATTACTTGCAAAATGAAGAGCTGTCCATCCATCCTATTGAAAAAACAAAAAATCAACTGGCAAATTACACCACTAACAGAGTATGCCAATAGAAAAAAACATACAAAAACCCAATAAAAAAACGAACCCTTCAAGAATACATTGCTTAAGCAATACTGAATAATTAATATTTCTTTAACAATTCTTTTGGAAACAATTAATAATTATGAGTAGTTTATAATACAAAGGAGATTTCAATAGTAAACAAAGTAGGTTCTTAGTGATGCTCAGGCTTTATAATCTGATATATCTTCAAGAAGACTTACTGCATTAACAAGGTCTAGATTGGCTCCTCTCTGTGTTAGTGTCAAAATAACATCTTTGCATCCCTTTTTTGCAGCTAACATAACTGGAGTAGATCCCATCTAAATAAATTATGATAACCATATTAATGTGAACCAATAGAATATATCAATAACAATTGTAAATTATCTCTACTAACACTGTTGTAAATGTATTATACAAGACAATACTACATTAATCATCTAAATAATGTTACAATTACTTTAAAATAGTAACAATCACAACAAATACTCTAATTTTAAACAAACTACTCATAAAAAATCTTACTTTATTGACATCAATATAAATACTAAACTACCATTGTAATTTTTCATCAGAATTCATTTAGTTAATATTTAAATCTTGGTCTTTGCTTTTTAGTAATTTCAATCAAATTGATTGTCATAATATTGGAAAGCATAGCCTAAGAAAAACAGTATATAGTAACTTATGCACCTTTTTAAGAGGTGTATAACTTATATATTCACCATAAATGCAACAATCTGATTAGTCATTTATATTATAGCATAGTAGAATTCTAGTTACTATCTCCTTAGACATTTTAAGGATTAGGGTAAAATACACTCATTCTCATGATCTGAATTACCTTAGTAACAACATTAATATCAGCATTATGATTGAGTAATATTTCTACAACATCAGCATGTCCACAAAAACTTGCATAATGTAGAGCCACACATCCTTCTTCCTATTGTAATTACAAAAAATTCATCAACTGCTAAATTAGACAACTAAACATTAAACCAAGAGTAAAACATAAACAGACTGAATATAAAATTAAGCTTGCAAAAATACTTTGCTTAGAAAATAATGTAAAATTATTATTATATTAACAATAATTTGCATTCATTTCACAAGTTCCTAAATCTTAGTCTTTGCTTTTTAAACAATTCAAGAGCATTATATTTTCCATGCAATAGTCTCAGTTTACATAATCTGCTGATTTATTTATTACTAACATAAAATTTGACTGTTTCTTGTTATAAACATACAGATTTGTAGAAAAAATATAGATAATGTAGTAATTTTCAATCAAATTGATTGTTATAACATTGGAAAGTATAGCCTAAGAAAAACAATGTATAACACTTTTTAAGAGGTGTATAACTTATATATTCACCATAAATGCAACAATCTGATTAGTCATTTATATTATAGCATAGTAGAATTCTAGTTACTATCTCTTTAGACAGTTTAAAGATTAGAGTAAAATTAATATATTCATTCTCATGATCTGAATTACCTTAGTAACAACATTAATATCAGCATTATGGTTGAGTAATATTTCTACAACATCAGCATGTCCTTCGTTACTTGCAAAATGAAGAGCTGTCCATCCATCCTATTGAAAAAACAAGAAATCAACTGGCAAATTACACCACTAACAGAGTATGCCAATAGAAAAAACATACAAAAACCCAATAAAAACACGAACCCTTCAAGAATACATTACTTAAGCAATACTGAATAATTAATATTTCTTTAACAATTCTTTTGGAAACAATTAATAATTATGAGTAGTTTATAATACAAAGGAGATTTCAATAGTAAACAAAGTAAGTTCTTAATGATGCTCAGGCTTTATAATCTGCTGATATATCTTCAAGAAGACTTACTGCATTAACAAGGTCTAGATTGGCTCCTCTCTGTGTTAGTGTCAAAATAACATCTTTGCATCCCTTTTTTGCAGCTAACATAACTGGAGTAGATCCCATCTAAATAAATTATGATAACCATATTAATGTGAACCAATAGAATATATCAATAATAATCGTAAATTATCTCTACTAACACTGTTGTAAATGTATTATACAAGACAATACTACAAGACTTATCTAAACAATGTTACAATTACTTTAAAATAGTAACAATCACAACAAATACTCAAATTTTAAACAAACTACTCATAAAAAATCTTACTTTATTGACATCAATATAAATACTAAACTACCACTGTAATTTTTCATCAGAATTCATATAGTTAATATTTAAATCTTGGTCTTTGCTTTTTAGTAATTTCAATCAAATTGATTGTCATAATATTGGAAAGCATAGCCTAAGAAAAACAGTGTATAGTAACTTATGCACCTTTTTAAGAGGTGCATAACTTATATATTCACCATAAATTCACCAACAATCTGATTAGTCATTTATATTATAGCATAGTAGAATTCTAGTTACTATCTCCTTAGACAGTTTAAGGATTAGGGTAAAATACACTCATTCTCATGATCTGAATTACCTTAGTAACAACATTAATATCACCATTATGGTTGAGTAATACTTCTACAACATCAGCATGTCCTTCATTACTTGCAAAATGAAGAGCTGTCCATCCATCCTATTGTAAAAACAAAAAATGAACCATCAAATCACACCACTAACAGAGTATGCCAATAGAAAAAACATACAAAAACCCAATAAAAACATGAACCCTTCAAGAATACATTACTTAAGCAATACTGAATAATTAATATTTCTTTAACAATTCTTTTAGAAACATTTAAAATTACGAGTAGTTTATAATACAAAGGAGATTTCAATAGTAAACAAAGTAGGTTCTTAATGATGCTCAGGCTTTATAATCTGATATATCTTCAAGAAGACTTACTGCATTAACAAGGTCTAGATTGGCTCCTCTCTGTGTTAGTGTCAAAATAACATCTTTGCATCCCTTTTTTGCAGCTAACATAACTGGAGTAGATCCCATCTAAATAAATTATGATAACCATATTAATGTGAACCAATAGAATATTTAATAATAATTGTAAATTATCTCTACTAACACTGTTGTAAATGTATTATACAAGACAATACTACATTACTCGTCTAAACAATGTTACAATTAGTTTAAAATAGTAACAATCACAACAAATACTCTAATTTTAAACAAACTACTCTTAAAAAATCTTACTTTATTGACATCAATATAAATACTAAATTACCATTGTAATTTTTCATCAAAATTCATATAGTTAATATTTAAATCTTGGTCTTTGCTTTTTAGTAATTTCAATCAAATTGATTGTTATAATATTGGAAATCATAGCCTAAGAAAAACAGTGTATAGTAACTTATACACCTTTTTAAGAGGTGTATAACTTATATATTCACCATAAATACTAAACTACCACTGTAATTTGTGATCAGAATTTTTATAGTTAATACTTAAATCTTGGTCTTTGCTTTTTAAACAATTCAAGAGCATTATATTTTTCATGCAATAGTCTCAATTTACGTAATCTGCTGATTTATTTATTACTAACATAAACTTTAACTGTTTCTTGTTATAAACATACAGATTTGTAGAAAAATTATAGATAATGTAGTAATTTTCAATCAAATTGATTGTTATAACATTGGAAAGTATAGCCTAAGAAAAGCAATGTATAGCACTTTTTTACGAGATGTATAACTTATATATTCATCATAAATGAACAATCTGTTTAGTCATTTATATTATAGCACGGCAGAATTCTAGTTACTATCTCTTTACACAGTTTAAACATTAGAGTAAAATACACTCATTCTCATGATCTGAATTACCTTAGTAACAACATTAATATCAGCATTATGATTGAGTAATATTTCTACAACATCAGCATGTCCACAAAAACTTGCATAATGTAGAGCCATACATCCTTCTTCCTATTGTAATTACAAAAAATTCATCAACTGCTAAATTAGACAACTAAACATTAAACCAAGAGTAAAACATAAACAGACTGAATAAAAAAATTAAGCTTGCAAGAATACTTTGCTTAGAAAATAATGTAAAATTATTATTATATTAACAATAATTTGCATACATTTCACAACTTCCTAAATCTTGGTCTTTGCTTTTTAAACAATTCTAAGAGCATTATATTCTCCATGCAATAGTCTCAATTTAAATAATTTAAAATTATCTCTACTAACACTGTTGTAAATGTATTACAGGAGTACAATAGTATATTACTAATCTAGACAACAATATATTTAGTTCAAAAGTATCAATCACAACAAATATTTTAATTTTGAACAAATTACTCTTAAAATCTTTATATATAATTTATCTGTATAAAGGTATAGCATGGTATAAGTCTAGATAATATCTCTTTACACAGTTTGAACATTAGAGTAAAATACACTCATTTCATGATGTTAATTACCTTAGTAACAACATTAATATCAACATTATGGTTGAGTAATATTTCTACAACATCAGTATGTCCACAAAAACTTGCATAATGTAGAGTCACACATCCTTCTTCATATTGTAATAACAAAAAATTATATTCTCCATGCAATAGTCTCAATTTACATAATCTGATGATTTATTTATTACAAACATAAATTTAACTGTTTGTTGTAATAAACATACTGATTTGTAGAATAGTTATTATTACTATTTTAACAATTATTTGGACACTTTTCACAAGTTCTTAATAATTTAGAATACAAAGTAGACTTTAATAGTACAGGTTTTACAATCTAAAATATACTCATGAACGCTTATTGAATTAACAAGGTCTACATTAGCTCCTTAACATGCACATAAATACTTACTGCATCAACAAGGTCCAGATTGGCTCCTCTCTGAGCTAGAGTCAAAACAACATCTTTGTGTCCCTCTCTTGCAGCTAACGTAACTGGAGTATATCCCTCCTAAATATGTTCAAACAAACACATTAATGTGAACCAAGATAATATATCATAATAATTGTAAATTATCTCTGTTACAATGTATTACATGAGTACACTAGTACATAAAAATTGAGACAAGATTATATCTAGTTAAAAATGGATGCTCTTATTTAAGGAAACTACTCTCAACAAAACCCTTACTATAATGTCATCAATACAAATACAAAACTACCACTGTAACTTGTCATTAGCATACATCGACTTTATACTTAAATCTCAATCTTGTTAACTGTTCCAAGAGTATTATCTTCTGTATACAATAAGTATTAACTTGCATAAACTTTAGTTTATCCATTATGAAACTAAATTTTAAACTGTTTGTTATAAAAAATTTACTGATTTATAGTAAATTTATATATAATGCAGCAATTTTAGCGAAACTGTTGCAAATGTATTATACAAGTATAATAGAACATTACTCATCTAAACAATGTTACAATTAGTTTAAAATAGTAACAATCACAACAAATACTCTAATTTTAAACAAACTACTCTTAAAAACTTCATATATAATTTAACTGTATAAATGGATAGAATGGTAGAAGTCTAGATACTATCTCTTTACACAGTTTAGAGATTAGAGTAAAATACACTAATTCTCATGATCTAAATTACCTTATGCCAATAGAAAAAAACATACAAAAACCCAATAAAAACACGAACCCTTCAAGAATACATTACTTAAGCAATACTGAATAATTAATATTTCTTTAACAATTCTTTTGGAAACATTTAAAAATTATGAGTAATTTATAATACAAGGGAGATTTCAATAGTAAACAAAGTAGGTTTTTACGGATGCTCAGGCTTTATAATCTGATATATCTTCAAAAAGACTTACTGCATTAACAAGGTCTAGATTGGCTCCTCTCTGTGTTAGTATTAAAATCATATGTTTGCATATTTTTTTTTGCAGCTAACAAAACTTGGGTCATTCTTTTTTAAATATATTACAATAACCCCATTAATGTGAACCAAAAGGATATATCAAATCAATTGTTAATTATCTCCATTAACACTGTTGTAAATGTATTACATGACTATAATAGTATATTATATGCATTTCATAAGTTCCTAAATCTTAGTCTTTGCTTTTTAAACAATTCAGGAGCATTATATTCTCCATGCAATAGTCTCAATTTACATAATCTGCTGATTTATTTATTACAAACATAAAATTTAACTGTTTCTTGTAATTAACATACTGATTTGTAGAAACGTTATTGATAATGTAGTAATTTCAATCAAATTGATTGTTATAATATTGGAAAGCATAGCCTAAGAAAAACAGTGTATAGTAACTTATACACCTTTTTAAGAGGTGCGTAACTTATATATTCACCATAAATGCAACAATCTGATTAGTCATTTATATTATAGCATGGTAGAATTCTAGTTACTATCTCTTTAGACAGTTTAAAAATCAGAGTAAAATATATTCATTCTTGTGATCTTATTTACCTTAGTAACAACATTAATATCAGCATTATGGTTGAGTAATATTTCTACAACATCAGCATGTCCTTTATAACTTGCATAATGAAGAGCTGTTCTTCCATCCTATTGAAAAAACAAAAAATCAACTGGCAAATTACACCACTAACAGAGTATACCAATAGAAAAAAAACATACAAAAACCCAATAAAAACA
This sequence comes from Xestospongia muta, assembly GCA_963693285.1. NCBI lineage: Eukaryota > Metazoa > Porifera > Demospongiae > Haplosclerida > Petrosiidae > Xestospongia > Xestospongia muta. Next base: position 10,471,246 of record OY848917.1, on the reverse strand, counting down.
CGAACCCTTTAAGAATACATTGCTTAAGCAATACTGAAAAGTTAACATTTCTTTAACAATTTTTTTTGGAAACATTTCAAATATTCTTAGTAGTTTAGAATAGAAAGGAAATTTCAATAGTAAACAAAGTAGGTTCTTAATGATGCTCAGGCTTTATAATCTGATATATCTTCAAGACTTACTGCATTAACAAGGTCTAGATTGGCTCAACTCCGTGTTAGTATTAAAATCATATCTTTGCATATCTTTTTTGCAGCTAACATAAATGAAGTCAATCCTTTTTAAATATATTACAATAACCCAATTAATGTGAACCAAAAGGATATATCAAATCAATTGTAAATTATCTTCATTAACACTGTTGTAAATGTATTACATGACTATAATAGTATATTACTAATCTAAAATTCATTATGTCTAGTTAAAAAGAGTGCATAGTAACTTGTACATCTGTTTATGAGATGCATAACTTATATATTCACCAAAAATAGAGCAATCTGATTGGTCAATTAAGGCATAGAATGTACAAATCTAGTGACTACCTTTTTAGCTTAAAGATTATAAAAACACACTCATTCTCATGATCTGAAATATCTTATCAACAGCATTAATATCAACATTATGATTGAGTAACGTTTCTACAACATCAGCATGTCCTTCATTACTTGCATAATGAAGAGCTGCCATTCCATCCTATTGTAGTAACAGAAGAATATCAAATAAGACGACCTACAAAGTAAACCAATAAGAAAGCACATGCAGGAATGCAATAAAAACATAAAGGCTCCAATAATATGTTGATTAGCCTGAAAATTATTACTATTTTAACAATAATTTGGATACTTTTCACAAGTTCTTAATTTAGAATACAAAGTAGACTTTAATAGTACAGGTTTTACAATCTAAAATATACTCATGAACGCTTATTGAATTAACAAGGTCTACATTAGCTCCTTAACATGCACATAAATACTTACTGCATCAACAAGGTCCAGATTGCCTCCACTCTGAGCTAGAGTCAAAACAACATCTTTGTGTCCCTCTCTTGCAGCTAACGTAACTGGAGTAGATCCCTCCTAAATATGTTCAAACAAACACATTAATGTGAACCAAGATAATATATCATTATAATGTATTACATGAGTACACTAGTACATAAAAATTGAGACAAGATTATATCTAGTTAAAAATGGATGCTCTTATTTAAGGAAACTACTCTCAACAAAACTCTTACTATAATGTCATCAATACAAATACAAAACTACCACTGTAACTTGTCATTAGCATACATCGACTTTATACTTAAATCTCATCTTGTTAACTGTTCCAAGAGTATTATCTTCTGTATACAATAAGTATTAACTTGCATAAACTTTAGTTTATCCATTATGAAAATAAATTTTAAACTGTTTGTTATAATAAGTTTACTGATTTATAGTAAATTTATATATAATGCAGCAATTTTAGCAAAACTGTTGCAAATGTATTATACAAGTATAATAGAACATTACTCATCTAAACAATGTTATAATTAGTTTAAAATAGTAACAATCACAACAAATACTCTAATTTTAAACAAACTACTCTTAAAAACTTTATATATAATTTAACTGTATAAATGGATAGCATAGTAGAAGTCTCGATACTATCTCTTTACACAGTTTAAACATTAGAGTAAAATACACTCATTCTCATGATATGAATTACCTTAGTAACAACATTGATATCAGCATTATGGTTGAGCAATATTTCAATAATATCAGTATGTCTTCCATTACTTGCATAATGAAGAGCTGCATATCCTTTCTATTGTAATACAATAAAAAGTCAAATAAGACCACTAACACAGTATACCAATAGTAAAACATACATAGACAAAATAAAAATATGAAGACTGCAGAAATCCTTTGCTTAGGCAATACTGGATAATTATTATTACCTTAACAATAACTTGAATACATTTCACAAGTTCTTAGTAATTTAGAATACAACAGAAATTTTCATAGTAACCTGGGTAGGCTTACAATGATGACATTCTTCATATTCAATGAAATTTCAGTCTAGCTGCATCATTCATATTCTTCTGTTTAATAAATTAAGTAGACTTACCAAAGATATAGCATTAACATTGGCTCCTATTAAGAGAGATTTTTTTACTCCAGACAAATCTCCTTTTCTAGCAGATTCAATTAGACTGTCATTCTAAGTTAAAAACATTAACAATATCCTTAAATATTTATTTTAAAAATATCAGCAACTGCTCATCATTTTACTTTATTGGTATTAATAGTCTAAAAATTAGTATCTTATTGGAAAAATCTTTAATATAGTGTCAATCTCTGACTCAATGTTATAACTAGGGCTAACTCAAACAGGCTAACATCATTACATTACCTTGCAATATCACTTAACATATTAAAATCTGTAAAATAATTTTACAGGTATTCCATATAAATGATGTTCCATAACTGTTTGATAACATATATAGTATGGATATCAAAAGAACATTAGACAATACCTTAAAACAACATTAAACTCAAGAAAAAATAAATAAACACTGCAGGAAGTTTTGAATAACTCTAACACGAGAACATTAATTCACTAGTAAACATATTTTAATCTTACGAACCACTATTGGAACTACAACTTAGTGGCTCAGCACACTAAAATTGTGCAGTTTTAATTTGAAAAGGTAATGACATTTACTAGAGTATATTCTCAACCAGAGGTGGTCCTAGTAAAAGTCTTTTAGGAAGGCAAGAAATTGTAGTACATGTACTTGTCCATTAAGCGTGATATTTACAAAAATCACATGTCCTGTTGTGGGTTGAATAAAAGAAGGTACTAAGTTGGGTTCAAACTTGCACCTACAGCTTTTTTGGTTAATGTTTTATCTTCAGATGATGTATGCACACTTCACCAGCTGTTAATCCAAACATCTAGCACTCCAAACAAGTCAGGGTTCAGTGTTTGGATGACTGGCCTTGCAGAGGTCACCCTCAGATCCACCCCTGTTATCAAATTAAGAGGTTATTTGTCTATGTAAGATCCCATGCATAATGAGAAAGCATAATAGTGAACCAAGGTATAGTAGACTCTGCCACAAGAATTCTGCATTATTAACTACTCAGCCACAAGAATTTTGCAGTATTAACTAGAGATCAGTAATATTATGATAACAGGTATTATAATCTTTCTAATAATCACATCATCCTAACAATGTCATACCTTGGCTACAAAGGTGGTACATTTTACAACAATTGGGCTCTAAATCCATGTTTTCTGTACAATCATGCCACATTTTAGCACTGTTTACTCAACAATAATACAGCCAATTTAAACACAACTAATAGCTATATTAAATTTGCTTAAGAAGACAGTAATTTGCAATAATCATAATATCTGCATAGCAGTAATTGTTCACTTAGATTACTATAATCATCTATCCTAGTATTAACACTACACTGTTCTTATATGAATTACTAGCAGTAATATCAATTCAAGTTTAGTACATAAGTCATTGGTGTTTGTGGATTGAAACAACTATTTATTCATTTATGATGACATGCCTTCACTCATAGTATCTTGTATAGTTTTATACATGTATAGTAGTATATACTTCTTATCATTTAACTGTGTATTTTAACACTTGATATCTAAATTTTATTAACTGAAACTATTCTTTTGATCATTTGGTAGGCGAAACTGTTCTTTTGGGAATAGACGAAATGGGAGTAGGTGAACAGGTACCAAACCATTATTTTATATTGAGTAGATATATAATATTATCAGGTGTTATAATAACAGTCACATAATTGGAAAAATGAACTATCACACAAACATTATGTACAAATTAGTATAGTATATATAGATACAATATGGCTTAGAATAATCTCAGGACTGTCTGGCACATTGAAATATCAGCCAAAAAATGGTGAATATTATACCCCAAATTTCATTGATTAGGTAAATTGACGATTTTCTATTATTTCACATAGATCATAGTAGGAACGTTTTGACCTCATTCACTTAGAACAATCTGTAGACATTACATACTGTAATCTTGCAATGTTCATTAGACTTACATAAAAGTCATGGTTGCAGAGAATGACCCTAATTAATTTTGATACTTTTGGATTCCCCTCATTCTTATAGTTTCTTTTCTTGTGACAGTATTCAAAAAAATAATTGAAATTTTCTAAGAATTATTTTTACATACTTCCATGTAAAGTATGTGTATAAAAGAAAAATCTAGTTTTACCATATCAAGTTTATTGGGCATGTCAAACTTTCCATTTAACAAACAAGGTTACACATACATATATACATATAGCAATGGTATTGGGGAAACTGAAGCATAAGTACATGAGTCCTTTTAATGGGTTATCCAACAATGGTTACAGAAATAGTTCGTCTCATACCCACTAGTTAGTGAGGGCTTGGACACAACACTAAGAAAACTTAGATAAAACAATACTTAGTTTGCAGACAGTAATTAATATGAATAGTGAACAATAGCATGCAGTAATATTATTGAATATTAGGGACTATTCTATCTTCATGGATTGATCCATAAACTATCTATCGAAACAAGATGAATGTTTTTCTGTTACATATGACAGTAACATTTAGCAATAGGACATTACTTAATGTACTTACCATGGTTTATGATGACAGCTCATGTGAAGAAATACAAGGACAGCAAACGTTATGTTGTCCAATAGAAAGTACAACAAAAATAAAAATTTTTCAATATCGATGCAGATAATTTTACGAGTAATTAATATTTGATGGGCGTTATCGTAGCGATGACAAAATGAAAGGTACTAAAGTGCCGAACCTCGCTGCAGTTTCTAAGTTATTTATAAATCCTGTGCCAGCTTAGGCCCAGCTATGATGTTTTATTGCAAGAAAATTTATTAACATTCCAGAAGGTGTGGTTATAAAATAGTAAGCTTTGTCATTGTCTATATGCTCATTAACCTCACTGTGTGTGGGCGCAAAGCGAGGGTACTGTAGTCTGTCAGTGTGTGTGTGTGTTTGTGTGTGTGTGTGTGTGTGTTGTGTGCACTGCCTGTTTTTTTGAACTGCTATAACTTGGCAAGCGAAGCGTTAACAGCTACCAACGTTTAGCAACGAATAAAAAAACGTGTGGACTTTACAACAGTAGTATCAAGAACATCGTCAAAGAAAACCTAAGCTTAAAACTCGCAAAAGAATTTTCAGGCTGCAGAGGTCAAGTGCCGTTTCTCGAAAAGTAAAAAATTTAATGTGGAGATTTTTTAGTATGTTGTAGAGAATCTTAGAGGAATACGGATCACCAAGACAGAAGGCCCTTTGGTCGAAGCAATCGTTAGAAAAGTTCTGAAAAGTGTTTTGTGGACTTGGAGCTAAGTAACGCATTCAGGAAACGTCTCAAAGAACTGAAAAAACTGCTACTAATAGATAATATATCGATTTATATTTGTACTACGGGATGTTTCCAAAGAACGTTTCATTTTCAAGTTACAATAAATTTTGTATATGAAATATTGAAACATTTTAAAGTGTCATGTAAAGGCTCAGAGAAACATTCATCACGAATCGAGCACTTAATCTTGCTTGGCAATTGAATGATACTATTACTTACTCAGTTACAGCTTCACAGACATGTCAATGAGAGTGCAAATTACCCAGTAAACGACAAAGCTTTTTTCTCTTTGATTGAAAAGAAATGCTGAGTCATCAAAAAAAGTTTGTAATGTGCATCACGTGATCCTATCAATAATTTGACCACACCTTGTCCAATCTTAAATGTACGTGTTATATGCACTCTGCAATATAGATTTATACTGGGCACCGCAACGAGGTTAAGCACTTTAGTGCATTTTTATTAATTGTTGCTTTATTTCTAGCTTTGACATGTCTGTGAAGCAGTAACTGAGTAAGTAATAGTGTCATTAAATTGCCAAGCAAAATTAAATACTAGATTCGTGATGAAAAGTTTCTTTGAGTCTTTACATGAAGCTTTAAAATGTATCAATATTTCATATACAAAATTTATTGTAACTTGAAGATGAAATGTTCTTTGGAAACGTCCCGTAGTACAAATATAAATCAATTATCTATTAGTAGCAGTTTTTTTAGTGCTTTGGGACGTTTCCTGAATGCGTCACTTTCGCTCCAAGTACATGTACAATCTTGAAAACACTTTTCAGAGCTTTTATGACGATTGCTTGGACCAAGGCCCTTCTGTCTTGCTGATGCGTATTCCTGTAAGATTGTCTACAACATACTAAAAAATCTCCACATTAAATTTAATACTTTTCGAGAAACGGCACCTTGACCTCTGCAGCCTGAAAATTCTTTTGCGAGTTTAAGCTTAGGTTTTCCTTGACGATGTTCTTGATACTACTGTTGTAAAGTCCACACGTTGGTAGCTGCTAACGCTTCGCTTGCCAAGTTATAGCAGTTTTAAAACAATCCCCGGTAACAGGCAGTGCAGACACACACACACACACACACTGACAGACTACAGTAACCTCGCTTTGCGCCCACGCGCAGTGAGGTTAATAAACAGATCAAAAAAGCTAAGGCACTTCATATCTTCTCTTATTTATACAAAGTTTAAGTACTTTTGTGATATCTTATGGCCATATTGTATTCAGCAGACTTTATATTACCATAACGTAGTTGTTCGACTGCATTATAGATAAAAGAAGGATTACCTAGTGGAAGTATGCATGCATACTACTGTAGGTACTACTGCAAGCATGCCTACTTCCACCAGTAATCCTTCTCTTATGTATACGCAGTCATCAAGCGAAAGTTTTCTGTTGAAACGCAATCGGACTTGTTTTGGAACGCGATATCTAGAGTTAGCCCACGAAAATCGCACAATAACGTGAAAAATCTAAAATGTGCGCACCATATAATTGCGCATCATCACCATTATCTACACTTCATAGACAAAGTGGTCAGGGTAATATCTAGAAGCCTTGAACAAGATCTCGCCACAAATCGTGGCTTGATTATAACTAATTGATGACTTTTATTATTAGTTTCATTGATTTGATTTTTTAAAAATTGCTCTGATGTTTTTACATATATATACTATATGTATATTCTTGTTGAGTACAGTTTCCATCTTCTCTCTTTAAGTTCTTTCGTTGCCATAGGATATTTGTATTTAATGTATACAGTAAGAAAAAATAATCATGAAAAAATATAATAAACAGCATAGTGACTTACAATAAATTCCATCAATAATATATTGTTGAAGGAATTCTCTTCCTCATCTTCCATACAGTTACTATTGGAAAGCTCCCTCTTAGAGAAAAATCACATGTTAGAGCTAATTGAGGAGCATAAATTGAAGCATTTTCCTTCAAATTATTAGCAAAAACATCAATAACATAATTAATTTTTAGATCTCCCAACACACACTTATCAGTCATTACATAACATTATTAAAGTATTGAAATTATTATACAAAATAAATATACTTGAGACCCAGCATGATCAAATGGCAACAGATTGTGGTGACGACATTTACAGTAATGAAGGTATGTTAGGAGATGGTGAATAAAACTAAGCCACACACATATCACCTGACTGACCATCTTCAGAAATTGAAAGGATATCTTTGGATATTTCAACGTCTGGCTATTCTTTTAACCTATTATACTACCGCAATTCTCATCATCAACATTGACTAGCATAATACAGTACTAGCATAATAAAGTGGGGTGGCATCAAAACATCACTTCCATAATAAACAAATAACCCATACAAGAACTGGTTTCAATATCTATCACTTTAAATGCCTAACTCAACCAAACAAAGTCTATTATTAAGTCAACTGTAATTGTAAAATTAAATAACTAAACAGCCTATACAAAGCCATGTGGTTGACCTATTCAAAGTGTCAAACTTCTCATTCCACCCACTGGCTTTTAATGAAACACTCAACACAAACATAAATTACCATTACTTAGACTAACCTTAGCTTCTGAAGTTAAGTTAAATAACAAGAGAGAGACGCAAAAAGTGACAACGTATACTATTTATAGGTGAGCACAGTCTATTTGTTTATAATAAAATAGAAGGGTAGCCTGTAGAAGCAGTGACTAGCCACAATCTGTTTTAATCACAATACCATGATTGATAAAGTACCTTTCAACTGCTTCCATGATCCTGTCGCCTTTCTGACATCTCAACTGTAAGGAGGCACTATTTTGTAGTATACAGGAACGTACACCAAAAAATGCTTCAACTTGCACTATGCAATCAATCCAACAACACAGGCAGAGAGTCTGTCATATCACATGACTAGCTATTGCAAATGAGTTTTGCTATATCCAAAGGAAAAGGAAGTAAGAGAAAAATTATAAAGAAAATTAGCACACAAATTAGATTGGAAGACAGAACAAGACTGTTTTGATGGTATAACTAAAAAGTGTTCTTTCTTTTATTGTATTCGGAATGATCCCTTTCTTATTGACAGTCAACAAGATAGTACATAACATATTAATAATATGAATGAAAGAAGAGTGAGCAGTTAGACTATATGGATGGACAGATAGGTGAATAGATGGCAATGGATTGGTGGATGAATCAATAAATAGATGGATGGACAGATACATACTGGATCAATTGATGGATCAATACTGAAGTGTAAATGAGAAGTCAATGTAAATTTTCTTCAAATCTAATTGTGAAGGTCCACATTAATTAATTATATGTTTAAGATATTTAGTGTAGTCAGATTTTGTTAATTAAGTGTAAAAATAACCTAAAGGTGTTAATTTGTGCTAGCATCCAGCCCATTGAGCTAGTTTTTTTGTGTGTTTCTAATGGAAGAGAGACTGAAGCGAGACAAAGAACGACGTCGTAGGGACGTCAAAAGCATGCAGAGATGTTTGACATGCTGACGAAACCTATGGAGGAATCTAGTAGGATGTGGGACTCAGCTGCACAAGCAACAGTCATTGTGCAAAGCACGAAGAGATGAAGCTTACTCGTCTAAAGATATAGAGGCTTATCTCACAACTTTCGAACGAATGATGGAAGTATATGGCATTGGAAACGAGAAATGGACTTACAAATTAGCACCACAAATTAACGGGAATAGCTCAGCAGGATTATACAGCTATCCAAGGACTATATAATAAGTGACTACGAGGACCTTAAATCAGCAGTATTGTGGAGATACAATATCAACGAGGAGACCTATTGTCAGAGATTCGACTTCGACAGGAGGGAGAATGGACTTATCAAAAAAGTGAACAAAGGACTGCAGTACCGTCGAGGATATACGTGAAGTGGTCGTCATAGACCAAGTTATCAATACTTTGCCTAAAAATGTAAGCGTCTAGATTAAGGAGAGGAAGCCTACCACAAGTTTAGCAAATGTGTTGACTCTCACTGAGGAAATCGCAAATCAGAGTATGCTATGAACCAGAATAGTTAAAGGCCAGTGGCTCAATGATATACTGCCGAATACAAATTGGTCCAGAACCCTTTTACACCAGCAGTTGGTCCCATTGGCAAAGTATATCTGCCAGAACACAGGGTGGATGAATGAATTCTAAAATCTTCCTGAACTGGTTCACACACCATTATCTTGTCCATTCCCAATTGTCAAGACCAATTCCGCTTCTTGATGACCATTCTACTTATTACAATCCTAGCTTTGTAAGAAGAGCAGCTAAGGAAATGGTGATAGTATTCTGCTTACCTCCCAACATGACCACTTGACTCGACCCTTGACAAATGCATATTTGTTCCTTTAAAGACATGTACTGAAACCTGGAATGTCAGAGTTTTATGTCCAAGAATTCTGGTAGATACATGACAGAGTATGACTTTTTGCCATTATTTAGTAAGGCATGGTACCGCTCTATGACTATACCAAACATTGTGTCTGCTTTACGCACAACAGGTATTTATCCATTTGACTGTAATGCCATTAATGTGATTGACAGCACACTTCACATTAATAATCCTATCTCCTTGACTGAAAGAACAGGACTAGCCTTTATTCCTTTATATAGCCCTGCTTGTAATTCTTCCGCTCCCAGTTGCAAGACTATAACCAAACCAACTGTCACATTCACAAGTAAAGAAATTGCTCATTTTATTAGAAGGTATGAGGAAGGATATGATATCACTACTGATGAGCGTTGGATATTAATGTATAGGTACTAATGGTCGAACAGGGTCTAGAACTAATGCATCTTGTGGGTATGGAACTGGTAAGAGAACTCTTGGGCGAGAAACTAGTGTAAGAATTCATAGGCGAGGAACTAGTGCAACTGACAAGTGTCAATCATGTAACTCATCTCCAAGTAGGACACATATATGTAGTATTTTACTGAATATTAATGTATAGGTACTAATGGTTGAACTGGGTCTAGAACTAATGCATCTCATGGGCATGGAACTAGTGTAGGAACTCGTGGGTGAGGAACTAGTGCAACTGACGAGTGTCAATCACGTAACTCATCTTCAAGTAAGACATATACATATACTATTTACTGAATATTAATATATATGTACTAATGGTCAAACAGGGTGTAGAACTAATGCATCTTGTGGGCAAGGAGCTAGTGCAACTGACAAGCGTCAATCATGTAACTCATCTCCAAGTAAGACACATATATGTAGTATTTTACTGAATATTAATGTATAGGTACTAATGGTTGAACTGGGTCTAGAACTAATGCATCTCATGGGCATGGAACTAGTGTAGGAACTCGTGGGTGAGGAACTAGTGCAACTGACGAGTGTCAATCACGTAACTCATCTCCAAGTATAACATATACATCTACTATTTTACTGAATATTAATGTACAGGTACTAATGGTCAAACAGGGTCTAGAACTAATGCATCTTGTGGGTATGGAACTAGTGAGGTGAACTCGTGGGCAAGGTACTATTGTAGGAACTGGTTGGTGTGGAACTAGTGATGGAACTTGTGGGTGAGGACCTAGTGAGACTCGTGGGTGTGGAACTAGAGTAGGAACTGGTTGGCGTGGAACTAGTGGAACTGACAAGTGTGATCACGTAACTAATCTCCAAGTAAAACATACACATGTACTATTTTACTGAATATTAACGTGTAGTTACTAATGGTCGAACAGGGTCTAGAACTAATACATTTCATGGGCGTGGATCTGGTGTAGGAACTCATGGATGTAGAAGTAGTGCAACTGACGAGCGTCAATCACGTAACTCATCTCCAAGCAAGATATATACATGTACTATTGTACTGAATATCAAAGTATAGGTACTAATGGTCAGACAGGGTCTAGAACTAATGCATCTTGTGGGCGTGGAACTGATATAGGAACTCATGATTGTGGAACTATAATGGTTGAATAGGATCTAGAACAAATACATCTTGTGGGTGTGGAAAAATTGTAGGAACTCAGGGGCGTGGACTAGTCTAACTGAAGAGTGTCAATACATAACTCATCTCTAAGTAAGACATATACATGTACTATTTTACTGAATATTAATGTATAGGTACTTATAATGGTCAACAGGGTCTAGAACTATTACATCTCGTGGGCGTGGAACTAGTGTAGGAACTCAGGGGTGTGGACTAGGCTAACTGAAGAGTGTCAACACGTTACTCATCTCCAAGTAAGACATATACATGTACTATTTTACTAAGTATTAATGTATAGGTACTTATAATGGTCGAACAGGGTCTAGAACTAATACATCTCGTGGGCATGGAACTAGTGTAGGAACTCAGGGGCGTGGACTGGTCTAACTAAAGAGTGTCAACGCGTAACTCATCTCTTAGTAAGACATATATATATACTATTTTACTGAATATTAATGTATAGGTAGTAATGGTCAAACAGGGTCTAGAACTAATGCATCTTGTGGGCGTGGAACTAGTGAGGGAACTTATGAGCCAGGAAGTAGAGCAAGTGATGAGTGTCAATCATGTAACTCATCTCCAAGTAAGACATATACATATACTATTTACTAAATATTAATATATATGTACTAATGATCAAACAGGGTCTAGAACTAATGCATCTCATGGGCGTGGAATTATTATAGGAACTTGTGGGCGAGGAAATAGTGTAGGAACTCGTGGGTGTGGAACTAGTGAAGGAGGTCATGGGTGTGGAACCAGTGCAACTGCCGACTGTCAATCACGTAACTCATCTCCAAGTAAGACATATACATATACTATTTATTGAATATTATTGTGTAGGTACTAATGGTCGAACAGGGTCTAGAACTAATGCATCTCATGGGCGCGGAACTAGTGAGGTGACTCGTCGGCGAGGAACTAGTGCAACTGACAAGTGTCAATCATGTAACTCATCTCCAAGTAAGACGTATACATGTACTATTTTCCTGAATATTAATATATAGGTACTATAGGTCAAGCGGGGTTTAGAACTAATGCATCTTGTGGGTATGGAACTAGTATAGGAACTCGTGGGCGAGGAACTAGTGCAAGTGACGAGTGTCAATCACGTAATTCATCTCCAAGTAAGACATATACATGTACTATTTTACTGAATATTAATGTATAGGTACTTATAATGGTCGAACAGGGTCTAGAACTAATACATCTCGTGGGCGTGGAACTAGTGTAGGAACTCAGGGGTGTGGACTAGGCTAACTGAAGAGTGTCAACACATAACTTATCTCCGAGTAAGACATATACATGTACTATTTTACTGAGTATTAATGTATAGGTACTTATAATGGTTGAACAGGGTCTAGAACTAATACATCTCGTGGGCATGCAACTAGTGTAGGAACTCAGGGCCGGTGGACTAGTCTAACTAAAGAGTGTCAACGCGTAACTCATCTCTAAGTAAGATATATATATGTACTATTTTACTGAATATTAATGTATAGGTACTAATGGTCGAACAGGGTCTAGAACTAATGCATCTCATGGGCGTGGAACTAGTAAGGGAATTCAAGGGTGAGAAACTAGTGTAAGAATTCATAGATGAGGAACTAGTGCAACTGACAAGTTTCAATCATGTAACTCATCTCCAAGTAAGACATATGTATGTACTATTTTACTGAATATTAATGTATAGGTACTAATGGTCAAACTGGGTCTAGAACTAATGCATCTCGTGGGCATGGAACTAGTTTAGGAACTCGTGGGCAAGGAACTAGTGCAACTGACTAGTGTCAATCACGTAACTCATCTCCAAGTAAGACATATACATATACTATTTACTATATGTACTAATGGTCGAACAGGGTCTAGAACTAATGCGTCTTGTGGGCGTGGAACTAGTGTAGGAACTCATGGGCAAGGAACTAGTGAAACTAACAATTGTTAATCATGTAACTCATCTCCAAGTAAGACATATACATGTACTATTTTACTAAATATTAACATATAGGTACTAATGGTCAAACATGGTCTAGAACTAATGCATCTTGTGGGCAAGAGAACTCCTGGGCAAGGTACCATTGTAGAAACTCATGGGTGTGGAACTAGTGCAAGTGACGACTGTCAATCACGTAACTCATCTCCAAGTAAGACATATACATGTACTATTTACTGAATATGAATGTATAGGTACTAATGGTTGAATAAGGGTCTAGAACTAATGCATTTCGTGGGTATAGAACTTGTGAGGGAACTCGTGGGCAAGGAACTAGTGATGGAACTTGTGGGTGAGAACCTAGTGAAACTCCTGGGTGTGGAACTAGAGTAGGAACTGGTTGGCGTGGAACTAGTGCAACTGACAAGTGTCAATCAAATAACTCATCTCCAAGTAAGATATATACATGTACTATTTTACTGAATATCATTGTATAGGTACTAACAGTCAAACAGAATCTAGAACTAATGCATCTCGTGGTCGTGGAACGTATAGGAATTCGTTGATTAGTGAGGGAACTCGTGGGCGAGGAGCTAGTGCAACTGACAAGTGTCAATCATGTAACTCTTCTCCAAGTAAGACATATATATGTACTATTTTGCTGAATATTAATATATAGGTACTAATGGTCGAACAGGGTCTAGAACTAATGCATCTCGTGGGTGTGAAACTAGTAAGGGAATTTGTGGGCGAGGAACTAGTACTACTGATGAGTGTCAATCATGTAACTCATCTCCAAGTAAGACATATACATGTACTATTGTACTAAATATTAATATATAGGTACTAATGGTCGAACAGGGTCTAAAACTAATGCATCTTGTGGGTGTGAAACTAGTAAGGGAATTTGTGGGCGAGGAACTAGTACTACTGATGAGTGTCAATCATGTAACTCATCTCCAAGTAAGACATATACGTGTACTATTGTACTGAATATTAATATATAGGTACTAATCGTCAAACAGGGTCTAGAACTAATGCATCTTGTGGGCATGGAACTGGTATAGGAACTCATGATTTTGGAACTAGTGCAACTGATGAGTGTCAATCATGTAACTCATCTCCAAGTAAGAGATATACATGTACTATTTTACTGAATATTAATGTATAGGTACTAATGGTCAAACAGGGTCTAGAACTAATGCATCCTGTGGGGGTGGAACTAGTGAGGGAACTCGTGGGCAAGGTACTATTCTAGGAACTCGTGGGTGTGGAACTAGTGCAACTGACGACTGTCAATCACGTAACTCATCTCCAAGTAAGACAATACATGTACTATTAACTGAATATAAATGTATAGGTACTAATGGTCGAACAGGGGTCTAGAACTAATGCATCTCATGGGTATGGAACTTGTGAGCGAACTCGTGTGCGAGGAAGTAGTGATGGAACTCATGGATAAGGACCTAGTGAGACTCGTGGGTGTGAAACTAGAGTAGGAACTGGTTGGCGTGGAACTAGTGCAACTAACGAGTGTCAATCACGTAACTTGTCTCCAAGTAAGGGATATACATGTACTATACTATTTTACTGAATGTTAAAATATAGGTACTAATGGTCGAACAGGATCTAGAACTAATGCATCTCGTGGGCGTGCTACTAGTGTAGGAACTCAGGGGCGTGGACTAGTCTAACTGAAGAGTGTCAACACTTAACTCATCTCAAGTAAGATATATACATGTACTATTTTACCGAATATTAATGTATAGGTACTAATGGTCAAACAGAATGTAGAACTAATGCATCTTGTGGGCGTGGAATGTATAGGAATTTGTGGATTTGAAACTAGTGCAACTGACGAGTGTCAATCACGTATCTTATCTACAAGTAAAGGATATACATGTACTGTACTATTTTATTGAATATTAATGTATAGGTACTAATGGTCAAACAGAATCTAGTACTAATATATCTCGTGGGCGTGGTACTAGTGTAGGAACTCAAGGGGGGTGTACTAGTCTAACTGAAGAGTGTCAACACATAACTCATCTCAAGTAAAGGTACTAATGATTGAACAGGGTCTAGAACTAATGCATCTCGTGGGCATAGAACTAGTAAGGGAACTTGTGGGCAAGGAACTAGTGTAGAAACTCGTAGGCGTGGAACTAGTGAGGGAACTCGTGGGCAAGAAGCTAGTGCAATTCACGAGTGTCAATCACGTAACTCGTCTCCAAGTAAGACATATACATATACTATTTATTGAATATTAATGTGTAGGTACTAATGGTCAAACAGGGTCTAGAACTAATGCATCTCGTGGGCATGGAACTAGTGCAACTAACAAGTGTCAATCATGTAACTCATCTCCAAGTAAGACATATATATATACTATTTTATTGTATATTAATATATAGGTACTAATGTTCGAACAGGGTCTAGAACTAATGCATCTCGTGGGTGTGAAACTAGTAAGGGAACTCGTTGGCGAGGAACTAGTACTACTGATGAGTGTCAATCATGTAACTCATCTCAAAGTAAGACATATACATGTACTATTTTACTGAATATTAATGTATAAGTACTAATTGTCAAACAGGGTCTAGAACTAATGCATCTTGTGGGCGTGGAACTAGTGTAGGAACTCACGATTGTGGAACTAGTGCAACTGATGAGTGTCAATCATGTAACTCATCTCCAAGTAAGTGATATACATGTACTATTTTACTGAATATTAATGTATAGGTACTAATGGTCGAACAGGATCTAGATCTAATACATCTCATGGGCGTGGAACTAGTTTAGGAACTCGGGGGAGTGGACTAGTCTAACTGAAGAGTGTCAACACGTAACTCATCTCCAAGAAGACATATACATGTACTATTTTACTGAATATTAACGTATAGGTACTAATTCTCGAACAAGGTCTAGAACTAATGTATCTTGTGGGTGTGGAACTAGTAAGGGAACGCATGGGCCAGGAAGTAGAGCAACTGACGAGTGTCAATCACGTAACTCATCTCCAAGTAAGACATATACATGTACTATTTATAAATATTAGTATATATGTACTAATGATCAAACAGGGTCTAGAACTAATACATCTCGTAGGTGTGGAACTAGTGTAGGAACTTGTGGGCGAGGAAATAGTGTAGGAACTCATGGGCGTGGAACTAGTGAAGGAGCTCATGGGTGTGGAACTAGTACAACTGACGACTGTCAATCACGTAACTCATCTCCAAGTAAGACATATACATGTACTATTTTACTGAATATTAATGTATAGGTACTTATAATGGTCGAACAGGGTCTAGAACTAATACATCTTGTGGGCGTGGAACTAGTGTAGGAACTCAGGGGTGTGGACTAGGCTAACTGAAGAGTGTCAACACATAACTTATCTCCGAGTAAGACATATACATGTACTATTTTACTGAGTATTAATGTATAGGTACTTATAATGGTTGAACAGGGTCTAGAACTAATACATCTCGTGGGCATGCAACTAGTGTAGGAACTCAGGGCCGGTGGACTAGTCTAACTAAAGAGTGTCAACGCGTAACTCATCTCTAAGTAAGATATATATATGTACTATTTTACTGAATATTAATGTATAGGTACTAATGGTCGAACAGGGTCTAGAACTAATGCATCTCATGGGCGTGGAACTAGTAAGGGAATTCAAGGGTGAGAAACTAGTGTAAGAATTCATAGATGAGGAACTAGTGCAACTGACAAGTTTCAATCATGTAACTCATCTCCAAGTAAGACATATGTATGTACTATTTTACTGAATATTAATGTATAGGTACTAATGGTCAAACTGGGTCTAGAACTAATGCATCTCGTGGGCATGGAACTAGTTTAGGAACTCGTGGGCAAGGAACTAGTGCAACTGACTAGTGTCAATCACGTAACTCATCTCCAAGTAAGACATATACATATACTATTTACTATATGTACTAATGGTCGAACAGGGTCTAGAACTAATGCGTCTTGTGGGCGTGGAACTAGTGTAGGAACTCATGGGCAAGGAACTAGTGAAACTAACAATTGTTAATCATGTAACTCATCTCCAAGTAAGACATATACATGTACTATTTTACTAAATATTAACATATAGGTACTAATGGTCAAACATGGTCTAGAACTAATGCATCTTGTGGGCAAGAGAACTCCTGGGCAAGGTACCATTGTAGAAACTCATGGGTGTGGAACTAGTGCAAGTGACGACTGTCAATCACGTAACTCATCTCCAAGTAAGACATATACATGTACTATTTACTGAATATGAATGTATAGATACTAATGGTTGAATAAGGGTCTAGAACTAATGCATTTCGTGGGTATAGAACTTGTGAGGGAACTCGTGGGCAAGGAACTAGTGATGGAACTTGTGGGTGAGAACCTAGTGAAACTCCTGGGTGTGGAACTAGAGTAGGAACTGGTTGGCGTGAAACTAGTGCAACTGACAAGTGTCAATCAAATAACTCATCTCCAAGTAAGATATATACATGTACTATTTTACTGAATATCATTGTATAGGTACTAACAGTCAAACAGAATCTAGAACTAATGCATCTCGTGGTCGTGGAACGTATAGGAATTCGTTGATTAGTGAGGGAACTCGTGGGCGAGGAGCTAGTGCAACTGACAAGTGTCAATCATGTAACTCTTCTCCAAGTAAGACATATATATGTACTATTTTGCTGAATATTAATATATAGGTACTAATGGTCGAACAGGGTCTAGAACTAATGCATCTCGTGGGTGTGAAACTAGTAAGGGAATTTGTGGGCGAGGAACTAGTACTACTGATGAGTGTCAATCATGTAACTCATCTCCAAGTAAGACATATACATGTACTATTGTACTAAATATTAATATATAGGTACTAATGGTCGAACAGGGTCTAAAACTAATGCATCTTGTGGGTGTGAAACTAGTAAGGGAATTTGTGGGCGAGGAACTAGTACTACTGATGAGTGTCAATCATGTAACTCATCTCCAAGTAAGACATATACGTGTACTATTGTACTGAATATTAATATATAGGTACTAATCGTCAAACAGGGTCTAGAACTAATGCATCTTGTGGGCATGGAACTGGTATAGGAACTCATGATTTTGGAACTAGTGCAACTGATGAGTGTCAATCATGTAACTCATCTCCAAGTAAGAGATATACATGTACTATTTTACTGAATATTAATGTATAGGTACTAATGGTCAAACAGGGTCTAGAACTAATGCATCCTGTGGGGGTGGAACTAGTGAGGGAACTCGTGGGCAAGGTACTATTCTAGGAACTCGTGGGTGTGGAACTAGTGCAACTGACGACTGTCAATCACGTAACTCATCTCCAAGTAAGACAATACATGTACTATTAACTGAATATAAATGTATAGGTACTAATGGTCGAACAGGGGTCTAGAACTAATGCATCTCATGGGTATGGAACTTGTGAGCGAACTCGTGTGCGAGGAAGTAGTGATGGAACTCATGGATAAGGACCTAGTGAGACTCGTGGGTGTGAAACTAGAGTAGGAACTGGTTGGCGTGGAACTAGTGCAACTAACGAGTGTCAATCACGTAACTTGTCTCCAAGTAAGGGATATACATGTACTATACTATTTTACTGAATGTTAAAATATAGGTACTAATGGTCGAACAGGATCTAGAACTAATGCATCTCGTGGGCGTGCTACTAGTGTAGGAACTCAGGGGCGTGGACTAGTCTAACTGAAGAGTGTCAACACTTAACTCATCTCAAGTAAGATATATACATGTACTATTTTACCGAATATTAATGTATAGGTACTAATGGTCAAACAGAATGTAGAACTAATGCATCTTGTGGGCGTGGAATGTATAGGAATTTGTGGATTTGAAACTAGTGCAACTGACGAGTGTCAATCACGTATCTTATCTACAAGTAAAGGATATACATGTACTGTACTATTTTATTGAATATTAATGTATAGGTACTAATGGTCAAACAGAATCTAGTACTAATATATCTCGTGGGCGTGGTACTAGTGTAGGAACTCAAGGGGGGTGTACTAGTCTAACTGAAGAGTGTCAACACATAACTCATCTCAAGTAAAGGTACTAATGATTGAACAGGGTCTAGAACTAATGCATCTCGTGGGCATAGAACTAGTAAGGGAACTTGTGGGCAAGGAACTAGTGTAGAAACTCGTAGGCGTGGAACTAGTGAGGGAACTCGTGGGCAAGAAGCTAGTGCAATTCACGAGTGTCAATCACGTAACTCGTCTCCAAGTAAGACATATACATATACTATTTATTGAATATTAATGTGTAGGTACTAATGGTCAAACAGGGTCTAGAACTAATGCATCTCGTGGGCATGGAACTAGTGCAACTAACAAGTGTCAATCATGTAACTCATCTCCAAGTAAGACATATATATATACTATTTTATTGTATATTAATATATAGGTACTAATGTTCGAACAGGGTCTAGAACTAATGCATCTCGTGGGTGTGAAACTAGTAAGGGAACTCGTTGGCGAGGAACTAGTACTACTGATGAGTGTCAATCATGTAACTCATCTCAAAGTAAGACATATACATGTACTATTTTACTGAATATTAATGTATAAGTACTAATTGTCAAACAGGGTCTAGAACTAATGCATCTTGTGGGCGTGGAACTAGTGTAGGAACTCACGATTGTGGAACTAGTGCAACTGATGAGTGTCAATCATGTAACTCATCTCCAAGTAAGTGATATACATGTACTATTTTACTGAATATTAATGTATAGGTACTAATGGTCGAACAGGATCTAGATCTAATACATCTCATGGGCGTGGAACTAGTTTAGGAACTCGGGGGAGTGGACTAGTCTAATTGAAGAGTGTCAACACGTAACTCATCTCCAAGAAGACATATACATGTACTATTTTACTGAATATTAACGTATAGGTACTAATTCTCGAACAAGGTCTAGAACTAATGTATCTTGTGGGTGTGGAACTAGTAAGGGAACGCATGGGCCAGGAAGTAGAGCAACTGACGAGTGTCAATCACGTAACTCATCTCCAAGTAAGACATATACATGTACTATTTATAAATATTAGTATATATGTACTAATGATCAAACAGGGTCTAGAACTAATACATCTCGTAGGTGTGGAACTAGTGTAGGAACTTGTGGGCGAGGAAATAGTGTAGGAACTCATGGGCGTGGAACTAGTGAAGGAGCTCATGGGTGTGGAACTAGTACAACTGACGACTGTCAATCACGTAACTCATCTCCAAGTAAGACATATACATGTACTATTTTACTGAATATTAATGTATAGGTACTTATAATGGTCGAACAGGGTCTAGAACTAATACATCTTGTGGGCGTGGAACTAGTGTAGGAACTCAGGGGCATGGACTAGTCTAACTGAAGAGTGTCAACATGTACCTCATCTCCAAGTAAGACATATACATGTACTATTTTACTGAATATTAATGTATAGGTTGTAATGGTCGAACAGGGTCTAGAACTAATGCATCTTGTGGGCGTGGAACAGGTAAGGGAACTTATGGACAAGAAACTAGTGCAACTGACAAGTGTCAATCACATTACTCATCTCCAAGTAAGACATATATGTGTAATATTTTACTGAATATTAATGTATAGGTACTAATGGTCGAACTTGGTCTAGGTTCGCAAAACACTATTGTACCATATCATAGTCTCTGCTTCTCCATCACTCTCTACTTCAATTCTATCTTTAAAATAATTTACACTTTCACAGTGTATAAAGTATGATTTTGCTATGTCCTGTAGTTCTTGAATGTTCGATGATAAAAAATGGAACAGCAAATTGAATAATAAAATTGGTATTACTAGAATGTGCAGAGACAGTTGTGTTGATTTTGAAGGATAACAGAGTGACAAACGAAATAGAGAATGGTAAGAGCCTTTCAATCGATTTTTCGTTTTCTTTTAAAAAGAGTAATTACAAATTTACGGCCTTACATTTATATTTACACCAGCCACGAGTTGAACGGGAAAGTGTTATTAGACATATCGAGTGTAAGCAGACTAGTAAAATTAAGACAGAGTTTGAAAGCAAAACTCCTGAAGAGGTAGTCTTTTATATCAAGTAGCATGCTCCCTCTATCGACGATGACTCTTTGGAGGATATCTATGTCGGTATAAAATCGATAGATACACCTTACTACAGCTCACAGAAGAATATCTGAGGGAAATCATCCCGCTGTTTGGTGACCGTGTGAAGGTCTAAAGACTGATCAGTAAAGGTACAGACTGTACAGTAACTACAAGAAAGACATGACATTTAATTATAGTGAGGGTGTGGCTCTATTGACCTGTTTGCAGGACACACAGAGTCTTTATCAAGACCAGGTCATGTACAGAAAAGAAAAATTAACCCTATCCCTGGCCTCTGATGAGGATGACTCAGATGGTGCTTGAGTATAATGATGATGTGTAGAGAGAGAATTTGTTTATCCACCTAGAAAAAAAACTTACATTCAGAAATTTACAAATTCTGTTAATGCAAAAGACTTGAATAGTAGTCACAGACTTACTAATCTGGTTTCTTAAGGCTTTAGTAGGTGTATATATTTTTTATTTAATACTCTTGCATGAAAAAGAAACCACCTATTAATTTGTTGGATATTCCTGTGCAATTAGGATAGTTGGACTTAGTGAGTTCATTGTTTTTGATGATCATCAAGGTTAGAAACAATATTTGTTATACTTATTTCACATGTATATTGTATAGTATGGCTTACTGCTGACCTGTCTCCAAAAGCTTCCTAACAAGATAGACTGTATTTTAATACAAAACAATGAAAGATGCAATAACTTTTGAGCAACCAATCTCATCTCAAGAATGACTTTGACTGTCCTCTTTATGATCTAGCACCGTATATGTACCTACATTGTCTTGTTTACAGGCAGTTTCTTTTTGAGCACCACTTTGATAGTTTTGTAAAGTGGTTATAAGTATAGCAAATACAGCAATTGAAAGACAATCAGTTCAACAACACAAGTTGAATTTTGCACATGATTACAAAATTAAATAATACACTTGACATTAATTGAACATTAGAAAATTGTTGAAGATACCTTTACAAACTTCAATTCCTTCCACCAACACATCAAGTCATCATCATTCATAGCCACACTGAACAAATTTGTATCCAAATCACAAACTTTATCAACAGCTGTAAAAGATATAGATTCAGATAAGAGATACAGTTTAACTATGTTTTTAAATGCTATTTTAGATGCTGTACACGATATGTGTGTATTGAAGGTGAGAAATTGTTCTTAATTCATTGAGACTCACCTCGGTTTTTTAACTAGAAAGAATATGTTTTGAGATTTACTGTTCCACAAGGTACTGTGTCTCCAACAGAGCGACCAATGAAATAACTGTAACAGCACTGGTTGGTGGACAATTTCAATTACCTGAGGGAACTGAACTTATATTAGTGCTGTATATGTGTGTGCTATATCTGTCTCTAAACTACTGCTTCAACCACTCAAATTAGAGATACAACACCGTGCAGATATAGTCACTCAAGATAACACTATAATTATCTCAGTTCTGCTACAGCCTCTTTTAATGAACCTGTACTCCTTACCCATTTCACTAGGAGAAGGAGGACAAAACAACAAGCCAATTTCATGTTTACCTGACACTTCAGAGGAAACAGATTCTGTTGTAGTAGTAAGTTCTAGTAACATTTAAATCAAAACAACAAATGGTAGTTTAGCTAAACTATATTATTTGAAATTATTAATTCTGTTTTAGATGACTCAACAGTAACACACTAACAAGTTGTAGACAACCAAATCTTCATCATCAGTTAATAGTAAACGCATCATTGTAGAGACACAAACTGGGTCTAGTTTAGAACCTTGTTTAGTACAACCTACCGTACTTTTTTTGTCCTCAATAAATAGTCAAGGTGTATTTCATTATAAAAAATTAAACTATATACACATCTCCTTATCATTAATATAGATGAGTATCCAGTTAACACACTATCTGATGAGACTGTTACTGGATCTACTTTAGAATCTTGTACATAACCTACTACCATAACGTTAACTGTACTTAGTGAACCATCTTTTGTAACTAGTTTAGTATCATGTACATTGTATTATTAACTGCATGTAATATTGTTGTATCTTATAGGTGAATCTCTTGTTAGATTATCTTCTAATAAAAAGTATATATGTCAAGTGATATATTAAAAAATGTAGTGACAGAGCATGGTGGATGTATATATGTAATATATATATATATACAACATTTGATAAATCTATCAAAGTGATATGTTTGGTCTACAAAATCCTCCATCTTTCCCTTCTATAATGATCACAGTGTCAGCTGATAGTGGACATAATACAGCTATATATATAGAATAAAATATAATGTACTATTGAAGGAACCAAAACCAGAAAACAGGAAGAATAATGTAATTTGTTCTCTTCTTAGTAACGAAGGTAAGTACTGAACTAAATGATACTGCAGATTATTTATTTCAATAAGTATATAGGAGTATCAAGACATTCTTTATCAAGTGGTGAATTTGTCAGATGTTGGAAGTATGTTTATATATGCTATTATATGTGATTATTATGAAATGGCCATTGGTTACTATAAAACATGATATCAATATACCCCTAAATTTACCCTGTTGAATTATAATAATTACTGATCCGTTAACAAAGACAAGCACTATGGGGCATCATTTGTGTCAAAATTGATTTACTTTTAATACTCATTATTTGTTAAATAAATTGTGATTGACTAAATAATGCATGATTTATTAAATAAATAAGAAGTAAATGAAGATTATTTAATAAATAATGACTTTAATATATCATGATAATTTTCCAATTTTGATACAAATGGCGCTCCATAAAGCACTAAGTTATTATAATTGCAAAATAATTTACACTCTCTCTGTCCTTCAATTTTACAGTTCCAGATGAGATAGTCAACCCATCAGAGACATATTGTACTCAAGTCTCAATGAAGTCACTGATGGAAAGTGTTTCCTAAAAGTTGATAGGACAATCTGTACTAGAGTCCACAACTGCAGAAAATGTTTTTAATATTTTAAAGCTAACAAACTGGTCCATGAACTATATAATCAGAGTAACATTTGCTTTTAAAACCAATGGTAATGACCTACCAGATTTACAAGTCCTTCCAAATCAAAATCAGACCAAAATGTCTTTGCTATATTTGCATTTACACAGATCCAATGGAAGAACTAATATAGTCATCAAACTTCACAAAGCTCCTGCTGAGTTCTACACTTCCTATGAAACAGGAAAATTGCCAGTACTTGGACGTAGGGCCATTTCAAGGCTTATCATAAGACTGAACAAGCAAATTTACTAATATTTCTTGTGTACTAGAAACATTCATTTCAAACATTTATTTAAATTTCACAAGACAATACTTGATAAATTAATGTATAGCTAAGAAAAGAGATAAAAGAAATACATCAAATAATTGTTACTTTTCATTAAAAATGTGTGATATATAGTTGTGACACATGTCAAGCAGTACAACAATATACAATAATAATAACAATTAACCAACTGGAAGAGCGCCCTATTAAATGAAAGAAATTTATTTTATTATCAATCATCATATTATTTTAAAATCTTTATTTACAAATTACTTGACTAAATCAGAAAAACTAATAGTTTTGACCAAGATCTTTCATTCATCTACATAGTTGACAACATTCAGAGTACGTTTACAATTGTGTCCTTTTTTTGTAGTATTCCATTCTTTTATTGTTTGTAAAATAGTACTAATAGCAACAAACAAAAGTGAGTCACATAATCAGACATACACCAACTTGGTACTGTGCAGCTATTTCTTTCAAAATTGACTCAGATACTTATTAAAATGTGATATTTGCAATAACTAAATTGTCTCAGAGTCAGTTTAAAAATATCTGGTATAGAAAGTATTGAATGCAGATTACATAGTGTGGCTTGAGAATCTACTATTGAAAAGCTTTTGTTGTGAAGGTTCACTTTATAATACAAAGCTTTTAAAACATTTGTTTTTTTGATGTGACTTCATACAATACAATAATAACTACAAACACTAACCAACCTATTATTTTAAAACTATATTTGGGCAGGGTTTGTGTGATCTAAATAAGGATATTGAAACCATTATAGCTATATAACAAGTACATACAAATTATACATATCATATCCTACTGATCAACCAATGATTGTCTTACACACATACTATTAAATGTACTACCAATGATCCTTGACTCTTAACCTAACTAATATGTGTGGTATACATTTATACAGAAGTATGCATAGTATATATACAGAACTTATACAAATCATTGCAATGTTATAGTACAATTATGTATTGTCTGGAGACCACTAAGCAAACATTCCAGAATAACCATTTCCTCTTACTTAAGTAAACAATCAGATAAGAGCTGCTGTGTAATACCAGATATAGAATACTTCTAGTGAGATGGATCTACTAAAGACTCTGTTAGAATCCTACATCATATTAACATATATTTCAGTATCAAGTCAAAGTTAGTCAATAAACAATCAATGTCTTTGTCTATTCTCTTCATTAACAGTACATGCTCTGTGCACAGAAGAAGATTTGAGGCTAACTAATATAACTTTAAACACACCAGATGATATTGAAGGCAGATTACAAATATGTCTTAATGATAGCTGGACTGGAATATGCTACTCTTTTCCAAACTACTATGCACAACAAAACTATTCTATTACATGGAACAACATTGATGCCAGTGTAGCCTGTAAACAGATGGGATATCTAACAACAGGTAATTTATGTAATAAACATCATCATTATTACAACAACTACAGATTCTTCTTCTAGCAATGTTACACACACCAGTACAACATTATTCAGTGTTGTCTGCTTTGGATATGAGAGTAAACTAGTGGAATGTATCACACAATTTCGTGATTCTGAACAACAATGTGACTATGATGCCAGTGTACAATGCAAAAAACCAGGTATCAACAAAATGATACTGTAAAAGATCCCTGACTTCTTTTCACAGGTGTGTCACCATCATGCACTCAAGGTGACATCATTAGAAACAACATCAGTGGTATTTTGCAATATTGTGATGTTGGTACATGGAAACGTATCTGTGCAGACTACTGGACTAGCAATAATGCTGCTGTGGCTTGTAATCAGTTAGGATACTCAAAACAAGGTCCATGTACTTAGTAAAATTTTCATTTTACTATAAGTGCTCTTAAATTTAGATGCTCAAGTTACACATGTGGATACGTCATTGAATAACTTGCCTTATTTTCCAGGTCATTTTTATTGCTCTGGCAGAGAAGACATGTTAAATGACTGCTTTAAAGCTGCAATGCCACCATTTCGATACAAATGTCAAAGTCTACCCAGACTATCTTGTAAGAAACATATAAATTATCGAATACTCAAAATATTTACACCTTTTACACAAAGGTCTTCCTCGATCACCAACAATATTTTATACATGGCCTCTTAACTCAACTACAATAATGGTGAAGTGGCAGTTATCCTATCCAAGTCAAGATGTTCCCACTCACTTAAATATTACTTGCTTTAAAACAAATGATATTGAAGACGACACTACATCAACAATATCAGATCTTATAGAAACCATACAGGAGATATCCATTGATGGATTTACTGCCAGTACCAAATACACTTGTTGTATTACTGTAAGTAGTGAGATAGGAACGAGTCAAGATACTTGCCAAAATGTTACTTTATTGGATAATGTGGAACAAGGTAAATTAACATAGTCTATTGGGTGGAATACATGTACTTTCCCCAATTACAAACGATCAGTCTTGTGACAATTTACATAGACATCAGATTAAAGTAACATGTAGTAGTAATACCAACCATAAAATATGATAAAAATGTACAAAAACAACTCATATTGTACAAACATGTCCATATACAGGCATACTGTATATAACATTTACAGAATGCCTTGGCTTACAGTCATATGCCCTATGCACACTCAGAAATACCTGTGAATATCCATTTGTTATTGTCAATCAATTGAGACAATGACCAGAACCCAGCTCTATCTGACATTCAAAGCTATAGATACAACATAAGCATTTATTAAGGATTGGGTGATCATTATTGAACTTTACTTAATGCTTTTGGACTTGTAACAAGCTTTATTTAGCAATAATCATTTTAGTTATCACTTTTCACAGTTGAACACCAAATGCAATGAATATCTAGTTATTGTCATCAATTAAGTCAATGGGCAGTCACCTAACTCTTTCTGATGTTCAAACTTATGTAAGCAACATTAGTAGCATTTATAAAAGATCAGTTGATCAATATTAAACTTTAATTAATGCCTTTGGACTTGTAACCAACTTTATTTAGCAATGATCATTTAATTAAGTTTTAATTTTTGATTTAACGACTGCATGAAAAATCATAGAAATATATAGTGTGTGGTATGGTTTCATAGTGCATGTATCCACCATACAGTCTGTATTCATTCCCTTTGATCCACTTATGTAAAGTGCTTATATATCCAGTTACATTGCACATGAAACAGACTATAATTTAATTAAGTCATTGTATTTGGCAAAAAACATATATTAACTGTAATATATATATATGTATATGTATATATATATATATGGTGTTTCATAATAATAGTTATACCTTTAAAATTACCCAGCTCAGGTCATGCTGTAAAAATGCAAGAATTTCTTTACAATATAATTAAATGGTTATACAAATAGAAATAAACTGGAATCTCTATTGCTATAAATATCATTTTGGAATTACTACATAGAAACATTGCTTTCTGTTTTCTTAACTTTCTCCAAAATGATACATTTCTTAATTGTTCTTTATATTTAATATCATTGACTACCAATAAAACAAGCTTCCCCAATGGTAATAAACTATAATTGTCTTTTTCTCTCTAGTGTCGTGTTCATTGTACCCATCAATTACACAGTGTGAACACTTAATGTCAAGTACTATATACCAAAGCCAAATACAACCAACTCCATCCACTATTCAAGAAATTATAAAAGAAACTCCAGTCACTTCAATAATACTATTGACAACAACAGTTCAAAAATTGTTGACGACAATAGTTCAGATCAGAGAGACTGTAATTGTTATGCCTAATATTAAAGAGATGGATTGTAAAGTGTCATCTATTATAGGAGGGGTTATAGGATGTATACTTGGAGTAGTTGTGGTTATTACAATATGCATTATAGCAGTCTTTGTCTTTTTTACTCTTAGGAGAAAGAAGATGAAACTACATGATTATAACAATAAGTAAGCTATTAGTATTTATGTACACATAACTCTTCATTCAATAAAGGGAATCTGCATCAAGTAATATCGTCCTTAGCAATACAAATTATCAGGATGTTGTTACTTTTCATAATAAAGATGCTTTTTCATGTACTTTGATTAATGACCTATATGGCTCTACTGAACAAATAGGAAGAGAAGAGTATCCATATGCAACAGTAGATAAAAAGGGTGAAAAAAACAATAGTGAATCTGAAAACTGTTATGAAATGCAAGACACAAATGATCATCCAAAAGAATCCAAACCTATTACTGAAGTGGATGTATTACCAAATGACTCTACATATAATACTCTATTGAGATCAGTCAATCCTTCACTTGCAATGCTTAACAGTGATCAATACTCCCAATTAACAGCTGTATCTCAACCAGCTAAAAACCAAAGAAGTCACCAAACAGATTACAGTGAGATCTACTCTGTGGTTGACAATTAAAGCAATGCATTATGACTATGAAAAGCACTAAATTATTGAACTTTATATTGCTACATTAATGCACACAGTGCTATTAAATAATTAGTGAGAGAAAGAGAGATTAAATTAAATATACATTATTAATGGCTAAACTGTTAATACGATGACAAAACGTTAAAAGCACTGAAACCTTCCGGCAAAAGTAGCTGAATTATACTGAGTCCTTTTAATTGACCTGGCTGACACTGCATGATGAATTACTAAATAAAAGGATAAGACTTATAATCATATCTACACTAAATACGAATAAAAATGGTGTTAAGAACCACAGACGTGTCAAGTGACATAGGTTTAATCATAATGGGTGTGCCATTGATAGTCACACTTTGCAAGTGACAGTTCTTTGCTAAGTGTAATGTATGTTAATGTAATGCCTTGTATATACATTAGTAGGCATACCATTATTTTTATTGATTATTATATAACTGTTGTACCATATTGTGTCGTTAGTTCTAAATATATTGGTTATTGTGTCAGTCCAGTGTTATATTTGTTACACTGGTGTCAGGACTGGAATTACTATGTTGGGGCAGTGAGAGATTATGAAGGAAGACTTTAAGCATGCATGGACTAGATTTTAGTTAATGGGAAGGGCAAAGAAGTGGGACAAAGAAGGCAAACAAATTGCTACTATCCCGACCTTACTTCGTGGCAAATTATTCAATACAGTGTGGAATTGCCAGAAGAATCAAAGTTGAGCATAGAGAATTTAAAGAAAGCACTGGCAGAACAGCTCAATGTGATCCAAGATCCTTCTCTCCTGCCAAACATTTCGCTGATAAGAACCAGCAAAGACAAGAGAAGGTTTTTAATGGGCATGCTACCAGCTATCGCAAGGCAGGTATTGCTAAATAGTAAACCTGGTATCATGGAGGAGGAGGCTGTCAAGGTAGCAACAGAAGTTCAGAATACCCTCCAGTTTTGGGGAACAACCCTAGAGGACCAGTAGGAAGTGTATCCAGTGGTAGATCCAGCCAAAACCAGAGATGCTAGCAATAAGGAGGCCTTGGTACAGCTATAGCAAGCAGTAGAACATCTGATAACGTGTTTTGATGCCCTTGAAAACAAAACCACAGTTAACTGTACACAATGGCAGCATGGGGATGCCAGCAATGTGTGTTGTTACAGATGTAATGAAATGAATGGGGTATTATCAATGTCAATGTCCTTTAAATAAGCAGCAGCCAGCCCCACAAGGAGGCAGGGACTGGGTGAACACTCTATGACTTCCCTCCATATAATCAGCAAGCTATTCACACAGTATTACATGTGTGTGGACAAGTGGGAGTATCTCTTACCACATTGATTATCGATTCTGGAGCTATAATTTCATTGACTAGACAAGATGTCATGGATGGGAGGGTTCCCAATGTTAGTCATCAATCGGCTGTCCAAGCGGTTGGTGCAAATGGATTGCCCATTGACATTGTGGGACAAGTGGACGTCTTAGTAAGTTTTAAGGGTGGGTTTTCTACAATGCATACATTTGTTGTTGTAGCAGAATTACTAGAGGAATGCCTTTTAGGATCAGATTTTCTTATAAACCATGCTCCCATTATTGACTATACAGAACAGCTTTTGTTGTTAGGAAAGAGTATATTGGCTTGAGTACCTAACAACATTGCCTATTGGGTTCAGGAATGAAAGGTCTGTCAATGCTAGAGTGCCCTTAATACTGATTACTTCCTCATCCCTGAAAGTACATCCCAAAAATAGCCCATCAATTAAACCCAAAAAATACAAGGCCTACTTATAACATTGTTGTTATACGTAGGAGTAAACTAGAGTCTTATAATTTCCCTTGTTATAAGTATTGATTATTTGTGTCTTATACTACAAAGCTTATAACTCTTGAGCATATAAGTAAGATATAAAATTCTTCTTATTTGTGAGGTCATAATTGTGAGATTCCATATATTCATGTCATTCATATCATGTATTCTGTAACTTATGACATACATCGATATAAATGTTCATGCATTATTAAATAATCAGTTAGTTGTCAGATTTTAGACTTGCATGCATTATTTCGGTCACACAACACTGGTGACGAGGGTATGGCCACTCATGGCGCAATCTCTCCATTTGATCCAGAGAAGAAGCAATAGAACTGCTACTCAGAAAGATTTAACTTCTATATTGAAGCCAATGCAATAACAGAGATGGATGAAAAGAGAGCAATCTTTTTGACTGTTGATGGACCTGCTACTTACCAACTACTAAAGAGTTTAGTGCAACCAAATAAGTCGAAAGAGAAGACTTACCCTGAACTCAAGAAGCTACTAGAAAAATATTATTACCCAAAGCCCTCCACCATAGTGCAACGCTTCAAGTTCCATACTAGAGTATCTGTTGCCACTTACATCACAGCACTCCATGCTATATGTGAACATTGTGATTTCAAGGACACGCTGGTCCTCATGATTCGCGATCATCTGGTCTGTGGGATCAACGACACAGGTATTCAGAGAAGGTTACACCAGGAGAGACCTTAACTCACGCCAATGCATTCAAGAAAGCTCAAGTCATAGAGGTTGCAGGTAAAGGTATCCAAGATTTAACCTAACAAGCACAACATAACTCAAGATCTCTGGATGTAAAACAAATGTCTACTGCTGATTGTTACAGGTGCAGTAGAAAACATCATGCTACCAAGTGTAGTTTCAAAGAATATATGTGTCATGCTTGCAAAAAGAAAGGGCATCTTGCAAGAATGTGCCACAGCCGCAAGGGTCAACCTAGCCACATAAACAGGACAGTGCCCAGCCCAGTCAGAAGTCTTCTTCAGAATGTCAGAGGCAAAAATATCCAGCACATAATCCGGATCAATACGAGCCCCATGAGGACAATGAAGAGAACACATCCCAGCAGTCCCCTCCTGTGAAACCTCAGACTACCCCCTGTTTATATTATCTGGAAAGGTGACACTCATTGTGGTTACAGTGAAGGTACACAGCCAAGAATTCAAAGATATGAATCACATAACTTCCTGCACATTTGAGTATTGCATATGTATAACGGTATGATACATTACTATTATCGCTGTTTCACTAATGATACTGCATCATGTAGATACACGCCACTATTTCTGACTCATAACAGAATATAAGCAAATATGGCTGAGGCTAACTAGATAGATATCAAAGAGGAATTACAGGGTACAAACCTAGAACTGACTGTTTAATTTATATGTGTATTATATATATCTACTATATAGGAAACAAGTATTCCATCAAGGTTGTCTGCGATGAGATAGAACCAATAAAAGACAGAATTGAAATGTTAGCATAAGCAAGTACTGACTGTCTGTTATTATATATGTTATAGTGTTATTGAACAAGTAGAAAAGAAATTGGCCGAAGAGGACAAGAAACCAGAAGATGTAAAGGGTGTCAAAACTAGTTCAGAAGATGAGCAGTGTAAGGATGATGATGAATACAAATACGTGCCAGATCCCAATTATAAGGGCAAACCATATCACTCTTTGCCTTGTAAATATTTAAGAGGACAGTCATACACTTCATCTGGGTGGACAAAGAAGTACACGCATAAAAAAACATGTAGCAAAAAAAGGAAGTCACTTAAGTTTGACAACTAACATGTCATTATTTTTCATTCATTATGTTATTTCAATGATTTAATCACAGCAAACAAAGAATAATTTGATTAAATAAAATAAATACTTAATTGAGAACTAAGTTATAAGTCAGCTGGGATAAATGGGATAATGAGAATTAGTAAATGGATGATAAAATAAGTATGTAATCAAGTGATACAGAAGGTAGTAATTGAATGATATAAAGAGTGTTAAATATGAGTTGGAAGTGATACATAAAATATGAATGGGTGGTGAAAAAAGAACTACTAATCAAATGAAACAGGAGATAGTAATTGATTGATACATAGAGCATTAAATATGAGATGTGATAAAGGAAGTGATACATGAAATATGAATGAAGTGGTGAAAAAAGAACTAGTAATCAAATGAAACAGGAGATAGTAATTGATTGATACATAGAGCATTAAATATGAGATGTGATAAAGGAAGTGATAAAAGAAATGTGAATGGAGTGGTGAAGAAGTGATAAATGCCACTGTCACAACCACTAGAATATCGCATAATCAATTTCACTGGTTAATGCACTTACTATAGAGATCCTCAAACTCGTCACTATTAAATGAAGGAGCAGATGGTCCTTGATCTTGAACTTCTTGAATTTCTTCTTGAATGACAACTTTATCTGTAACAATAACTCCTATCCTCCTTCATTATCGACTCCCATTCTTCTTATGAGGGCTCACCTCCATAATTATGTTTGTGTCAACCACTCCTGGAATTTTTTGTACAGCTTTTCTTCATTCAGATTGAGAGTAGTAATCTGAACAAACTTTCTCTGTGTGACATGAAGACCTCAATAGATGTTGGTTACTTAATACCTTCACTTACAAGCAAAGCAACATGCTTGGTAAAAACAGGGAATTTTTCCCTAGGAACCTTCATGTGTGTGACCATTGAGGAGACCAAGTCAGCTGTTGTAAATTGTGAATGCTTTTGGCATGGTGCAACACCCAAAATCTATGGTAAGAAATAATAAATGCAGATAAAAATGTAGAGTACCTTCCATCTTTCATCACTTTTGAATTGGGAATAAAGTTTCTGTAAAAAGCAGTAGATTTACCTGATTTGTCTTCATCTTTGGATTCTCCCTTCAAAACTCTCCTCACACAGCGCTAATAGTGAAAGAATATATAATGTTCAAAACCAACATCAAATGAGGTTATGTTACTAAGTTGGAATAATGTATATACAACTCAATTATTAATGTTAAACTGTAGCATGTACCTCCATTTGGAATGTAGTGTTGTAATTGTTTAACAATAACTAAAACTAAAACCATTTTTGTAAAAGGGAAATCATTATTGTTAACAATAACAAAACTATAACTAAAATTAGTTAGAAATCATTAACAAACAATAACTAAAACAAAAATTGCAGCTCTATACTAGTAAAATAAGAAAAAGTTATTAACACGTTGATGTGTAAACAAGATGTATAGACCTATTGAATGGTCAAAGAACTTTTACAATACCACAAGTCATCACCTGACTTGGCTGTTTATATGAGAATTTATTTGTTTTGTTCAAAAGGAGAAGAACATTATAAAGGAAAAAGAATCAGCTTTAGCAAAATCAAAAAGGTCCCAATGTAATTTTATTTTGTGAACAATCAATAACAAAAACTAAAATTCAAACAAATTTTGTACAATAACAATAACAGTAACTAAATACAAATTCAATACTTTTACAACACTATTGGAATGCTGTGACTTGTCTGGTAAGTGAAGTGGCTTAGTTTTTCATTTAAATCAAAATATGATTGCCATCTAAATAGTGCATCCCACTAACACAGACGTTTGTCCAAAATGATGGACATTGATGAAAGTATTCAGCTATTTGACAACGTTCCACTATGGCAAATCACAACTGAATGACATTGAGCCAGAAACTGTAGAAAGTTATGACACTATAGTAAGATCATTTTTAAATATAGTGTAACTTATATAGACCCTATAGGATGTTACTCAATGTGTAGAGAATGATGACTCGGATGATTCTCTTGATGGACCTTTTGATGGATCGTTATTGCTAAGTATATCAAATTTATAATTGCAGTCATTATTATAATCAAAATGTATGAGTTATTATTCCCTTTTGTCACTTAGATTTTCAAGATATAATAGAGTGCATAGACAAGGAAGCTTCTTTATCTCAAGACTATTTACCATTTTCTTCAGCAATGCACGCCCTTTTGTTTATGTTAGTCCATTCTCCAAGACCAATAGTAGGTTCATTATCATATCTCATTATAGATTTGTCACCTCTTTCTTTCCCGTTATTAATTATCATAAGGAGAAACAAATCTCAAGTTTATCTTATTCATGTGCAAAAAAATGGACCCATGTCTGCTTAGTGTGGACACAATTAAGAGATTTGCTTTGCTAGGTTTTGTAGCTCCAAAGCAAGTGAGCTGGACACTTAATAATTTGTGATAATGTAAACTTTACTTAC
The DNA here is from genome assembly GCA_963693285.1 of Xestospongia muta. Classification (NCBI taxonomy): domain Eukaryota; kingdom Metazoa; phylum Porifera; class Demospongiae; order Haplosclerida; family Petrosiidae; genus Xestospongia; species Xestospongia muta. The sequence continues at coordinate 10,435,981 of OY848917.1, read as the reverse complement.
ATGTGATAGAGTTCAGATCTGAATCTGGCGTTTCGTTTCATGTAAACCTACCATTAACCATTTTACGTAATTGTTTTGCTACACCTGTCACAGCTACAAAAATTGTACGTTTTCCTGTTATTCCAACAATGTACATTTCATAAAAATTATAAAAGTTGCTTGACATTTAGTTCATTGTTTAATTTTTCAGTGAAATGTTTCATGCTCAACAATGGCATGCTGACTTTCAGTCTCCCATGTTTGAGACCAAAGCTGGAAACATATTTGTAAACGATTTCATCCTTTTTAGTGATGATAGTCTTGGTAACACAATGGGAAAAGTTGTTAAGCTTTATACAATGGTACAGTGCAATACATAAAGATGAATTTTACATTTTGTGGCTTTAGGAAAGGAATTGCAGTGTTTTCTTAGCAGTAGACACTATTCTTACATATGAGCAAATGTGGAGAAGGCATCCAGAGGTGTCTATGCTCTATCCTGACGATAGCCTTATCATTTGAGAGCATGAAGAAATAAACAGTAGCCAAGTGACTAGATTATCGCATCCCCCACAACATCTGTTAAGATTACATCAGGAAACATCTTCACTGACATGTCATACTGGACAGGTATATAGACAATGTACATGTTTAACATGATGCATTTAGTAATGTCATGTTGATTATACTGATACAATATTGCATTTATGAATACAAAATATATTTTTATAGGAATATGTGCAATATATACGCCATCACCTCATTGTGGTCTTCCTGTTGTGCTAGCTCCACTTCTAATTTATTCAGATGACACCAGCAGTAATAGGTCAAAAAAGTGGAATACATTTGACCTTTGGTGTGTGACACTTGCCTGCCTTCCAAAGTATGAGCCTCAAAAATTTGAAAACATCCATTTTATTTCCTGTTCTAACCAATTGTCCACAATTGAAATGAGTAAACCGATTGTTAATGATCTCATATCTCTTGAAAGGGGTATTATTCTGATGTATGATGCACTCTCCAAATCAGATATCCTTGTTATTGCACCAGTCATATGTGCTGCATGTGATAATGTCAGAGCAGCAGAGCTGGTAAATCATTTAGGCAGTAAAGCTACAAAAACTTTGTTGGATATGTATGGTTAGTAACTTCAGTTGTATTCCTCCTTGTATGATGTATTTAGACTAGTGATCCTACTTAAGTTGGGGAAGCACGCTCTAAAACTCTTGCATTGTCACAAATAGAAGATATCAAGAGACTTCAAACTGTAGTAAGCAAGCGAGAAGAAAGGACAAAGCATGGCAAGAAGGAGTCTCCTAATCCTTGGTTTCAAATATCTACAGATTTTTTCAAGTAAGAAAAAAAGGTTTATTGAATTTGACTTAATTATCTTGTTTTGACAGATCAAAACCAGTAGAAAGCATTCACACACTATCCTCCTTGGTGAGTTCATGGACTCTCAAACAGCTGCTCAAAGAAAAGAGGTTTTGGCTAGAGTGTCAGCATTCCCTTACTGTGGATTTACAACATGCATTACTGGTAATGTCTGTTACTATTATAAGTCCAGTTGGATGCAGATGCAAATGTTTATCGTTCCTCCATACTTGTCCGAATCTCAGACAAAGTGTTGGTATTTCCTCTCAAAGGTATAGAAATTATGTTTAATCTTCTTTATGTTGAATTAAACTATTGTAGATTTTTCACGTTGTACACTGTCTCCCATTGTCTAATGAAAACATTGTTGAATGTAGATATTTCTGTGATGAGTTTGTAAATGCTACAGCTCAGTACATGCCTGAATATTCAAATAGATTTAAGACACATCTATTTCTTCACCTTACTGACACTTTATACAACTTTGGACCAGTTGATTGCTATAACACAGAGAGATAACTTCTATCCATGAATTCCTCTTTCAGTTTACATAACATATAGATATGAAGCATTCAATTTGCTCATGAGAGCTCAAAATGTTTATTGCAACAGGCATTCACCAAGTAAAGATATAGCATATAACTTTGCAGTGCTGGAATACTTCCGTTTTATTTGTGCTGGAGGATATTATGATTCTCTTCATAGCACCACGTGAGTAAAATCAGTTAAATGTTATTTGTTTTCTAAACAGGTGTGGTATAGGACTACAAGAGCTTTACCATAGCCCACAGGTTCAAATGTACTTGAATTGTATACCTGCTAAAGAACTCCATAAGCATAAGCCAATTTATTCACCAGGACAAGCTACGCAAGGTAACTTTACAGTTTAAACTAATACATATAATGTTATTACTATCTACCAGTGGCGTAGCTGAGGTAGGGCCTGAGGGGGCCTAGGCCCTACCATCATTTTTGTTTTATAATTATATTTATTGTAAATAATAATTATATTCATTGTTTAATGTTTATACAATAACTATTGGGGTGGCTATTCAATACATTAGTAGGGGTTACTTTTGGAAACCGCATGTAGTAAAATATGAGTAGGCAGCTGTCACTGTTTAAATACTGTTAATAGTTAATAAAACAAATTGGACACACCCTCTATTAATAACTAGAAAATATTAAAAGATAGTTAATTAACATGATTATTATTATTAAGGCCCCTCCATCAAATAGGGCCCAGCTATGCCACTGCTATCTACTATCATAAACCCTAAACAAGGAACTGTGGCATGTAAGCTTGTTAATGTGCCAACCTCAATGACTTTTCTAAAAGAGTTCCCTATCCTCAAAGTTTACATCCATGATTTAAATTGTAACATTCACCTTTGCAACTCCATTTCTTTGGAGTCTAATGTTATGAGCTACTGTGCTGTTATGGCCCAGTCTATAATTATGGCAAACAGAGGTGATTTTGTCAAAGTGAGTGCTGAAGAAGTAAATCTATTGTCTTTTTTGGAGTTCTGTTGGCTCTTTTAAAAGACATCAACTTATTTTTGTATTGTAAGGTAACTAATGGCACAAACCACATTAAGTGGAACACCTTTATTAACTGAATTTGAGTGTACACTACTTGAACTTACGCCACATTTGTACACACTACCTACAACATCAATTATATCACCTATATCAGTAGTACATGTCTGTAGTAATTCTTGCCTAATATACTTGAAATACTGAAATACGTTTTTTACTTATAAGAGAGTGATGCTCCTGTGTCTATCTCCATTTGAAGGTCAACATTGTTTACACAGCCAAGAACCAAATTCCGTATCGGATCCGTTTACACTTAAGATTAACTATACGTATTCCTTGATCATTTGTTCGGGCAATGATCCGTATCACTCTGTCCAATCAGTACCAATACATTATGCCTACATTTATGAATCAACCTGTATACTTTTATGATACAGACTCTATGCTAATTATTCATATTATTCATATTATTCATAATTATTTCCATAATATTGATATTGTAAATGGTTTTTATAAATAGTTATTATTATTTTCAGTAGAAGTTGTACAATAAATATCTAATGCGATACTCACTACTTACACAGGAGAAAAACTTTTCTCTTTGGGCTCTACCACCATTTCAATTCACTTACTCAACATAGCACGAGTCATTGCCACTGCTAGTGGTACTGGGTGATAGGCCAACTCTCCTAGGATGGAACTGGCTTGAAATCATTAAAATAAACTGGTCAGATCTCAAGCTAATCTCATCTCCTTTTCTCATTTTAGATCAAGTTGTAGATAAACATTTCAAAATATTTACTTCAGAAATCAGCAAACTAAAGGATGCTACAGCCAAAATTCATGTCAGTCCAGAGGCACAACCATGTTTTTTCAGGTCACGCTCAATCCCTCACTTATTAAAAGAAAAAGTCCCAAAGAGCTTCAATGTCTTCAGGACATGCAGTGAAGTACTCAGAATGGGCACCCCCCATCATACCAGTGGTGAAATCTGATGGTACCATATATTTATGTGGGAACTACAAAGTCATGATCAATCCAGTCCTCATCCCTGATACCTACTCATTTTCTCAGGTAGATTATTTGTTTGCAGCTCTTTCAGGAGGCAAGGTCTTTTCCAAACTGGACCTAAGCTATGCCTACCTTCAAGTACCTCTAGATGACATCTTTAAGAAACTTACCACTATTAATACTCTGAGGGGTCTGTTCCAGTACGAACCACTGCCTTCTGGCATCTCGTCAGCTCCATCACTGTTCCAAAGGATTATGGAAACCTTATTAATTGACATTAATCATGTATGTGTTTATTTAGATGACATTCTGGTTGCAGGAACTAACAAAGAAGATCATCTTCAGAACCTATATCAAGTTTTCAAATGTCTGAAAAGAGCCAGACTAACATTAAAGAAGTCTAAATACAAGTTTTTCGTCTCATCTGTGGAGTATCTCAGCCATGTCATTGACAGAAACGGTCTCCATCCATCTGAGTCAAAGGTCAGAGCTATCAAGGAGGTACCACACCCTTCTAGTGTCACAGATCTTTCCTCGGACCACTCAACTTTTATCACAAGTTCCTACTAGATCTCACTATAGTTCTAGGACCCTTACATAAATCACTACAAAAAGCTAGCAAGTGGAGTTGGTCTCAATTGCAGGAAGAAGCCTTTAATTAAGCAAAATCTTTACTTCATTTGTCCTCTTTACTGGTACATTATGATGACCAGAAATCCCTGGTCTTATCATATGACACTTCTCCATACAGACTAGGTGTGGTGCTAAGTCATCACATGGTGACAACACTGAGAAACCAATCTCATTTGTTTCTCTCTCTAAACCTAAAAGAAGTACTCTCAGCTAGATAATTTATATGGAAGACACTTCACTCTCTATTCCGACCACAAGCCACTCAAATACCTTCTAAGTGAGCATCTTCCTGTATTCAAAGATGGCCAATCATACTGTCAACCTACTCTTATACTGTTTGACATTAGCCAGGGACTCACCTTGCAAATGAAGATGCTCTAAACAAGCTAACCACTCCCTGACAAACCCGATTTTACCCCAGTCTCAGCGGATGTCTAGGTAATGTTAAATCATCTTTCAGAATGTATTATTCATGCCGATCAAATTAAAAAGTGGACTGATCAGGATCCTACCCTATCTCGTGTTTGAAGGATTGTTGAAACAGGTCATATAGTACCTGAAACTTCTCCTGAGTTGAAACCATATGTTCAGTGTTACATGTGTCTTACAAGGCTATTCCCTCAAGGGATCTGTATCATTATTCCTCCTTAAGGTAGAAAGACTATCCTCTCTCAACTCCATGATACCCACCCTGGTATTGCAAGAATGAAACACCTCGCTAGAGCATATGTTTGGTGGCCAGACCTAGATAGAGAGATTGAGGATATTGTAAAGAACTGTAACACCTGTCATATAAACAGTGTATCTCCACCTGATAGCATTGTTCATCCATGGGAATGTCCATCAACCCCATGGACTAGAGTTCATGTGGATCTTGCCAGACCATTTTTAAGCATATATTATTTTATCTTAGTAGATGCATTATCTCGGTGGATAGAAGTTCAAATAGTTGACTCCACCTCTGCTACAGGCACTATCAACATACTACGTAAATTTTTTTCTACTCGTGGTTTAACTAAACAACCTTCACAAGGAATGGTTTCGAATCTTATGGAAAAAAATGCCATCCTTCATTCTCTCAGTTCCCATATCACCCACGTTCTAATGGATTAGCTGAACGTGCAGTACAGACATTTATTGCTGCCATGAAGAAGTTAGATGGACCTCTAAATACGAGAATCTCTCATTTTCTCTTACAGTATTGCATAACTCCTCAATAAACAACTGGTCTTGCCCCCTCAGAACTAATAATGGGCAGAAGATTACATACAACCTTTGACCTTCTGCATCCTGATCTCTCTGACAAGGTCAAAAGAAACAGTATAAAATCCCTCGACCTCACCAAAAAGTTCTTATCTTTTCTACAGGAGATAAAATTTATGCTAAGAACTATTCAGGAACACCTTCGTGGATACTTGGGCCCTCTATCATACCATGTTAAACAGAAAATGGCATAGAATTTTGTTGACATGCTGATCAATTACGCCCTAGAAGTCTTGAAACTCCAACACAACCAATTTCAGAGATTGGGAAAGACATACCTGATGATGATTTTGATTTTCCACCTACTCCTACTGTTCCCTACATCACTCCAATTGAGAAACATGACCACTGGAACGTTTCAGTCAATATATTTTATTTTCATATCATACATCGATATAAATGTACATACATTTTTAAATAATCAGTTGTCAAATTTAAGATTTGCGTGCATTATTTCGGTCACACAACAATAATCACACGCCAGTATATACACTATACTATAAAAAAGTTAAGTATACGCCAGTATATGCACTATACTACATTTACGTTTTCTACATGTTATAAGGGATTTTCTTTTTTGATATGTTATAAGATGGATATAAGTATTGTCTTATAACATTCTTTGTTATAAGTAGGAGTATAACTTCCTTTGTAATAAGTATTGATTGTATTAGTCTTATAACTCTTGTGCATATAGGGATGTAAAATACTTATTTTGTTAGGTCATAATGTTGTAATCACACAAACAGATAATAGTTTTGAAAAAAAATCTATCAATTATTATGATTGTTGAATTACAAAACACTTTTTAAAGTAGTTATTCATTAGTATATGTGAGCAAAGCTCGTGAGAAGATATAGCACAACGACACAAAATTCTACTAATTGGGACAAAACTTGTACATGACTCATGATCGAATACAGTAGAACAAAGTATAACAAATGAATGTATATAATGCCTACACAAATGATCACCATACCATTGTACATGACCCAGAATATGAACTTTAGTAGTAGATGTGTTCAGAGATGATACAACAACTTCATGCTCAATGAATGATATTATTTGTCCTATTCAAATAGATGCTTCACCTTCCGTATTGATTCCCAAAACATTTGGCCTTTTAGCAATAATTGCAGTAGATTGTGTGTGACAATTGCATGAAATGTACTTCATGTACTTTATTACTATATATATGTGGAATGTTTTGTAAGAATATTTAGTCGTTACTCAATGTTACAGGGTGTCAGGAGTGTTACCCTAATGAGTGACTGAATGGCAGCGCTAAATATTTGATTAGAGCCTCCAGCTCCATTTCTGTTCAAGGTCCCAGACCAGTGGCAGTGGTGGAAAAAGCGATTCGACCAATACCGATTGGCATCGGGACTTTCCACAGAATCAGACGAATGGCAAATAACCATGCTTTAATACTGTATGGGTGAAGATGCAGTACAAAGTTTGACGAATTTTTTAAAGTTCGAAAGAACATTATCTTTGAATGTGCCCAATTTAACCTCAGGTGCCAAGGTGAAGGTGAATCTATTGAACACTTTATTATTAGCTTGTACAGTTTAGCAGAATTGTGTGCACTGAAAGACGAGCTTATTAGAGACAGAATAGTTGTTGGTATCAGGGACAAAGCTCTTTCTAAACAGATGCAAGTGGACCCGAACCTGACCCTTGATAAAGCTAAATGGGAACTACGACAGAGAGAGGCTGTACAAGAGCAGCAAAGAGTTTTGAAGTGTGACGAGGGGAAAATTGTGGATTCGGTGTGACGACCTAATACCCCTCCTGGAAGTCCACATCAAAGGCCAGTAAGAAGCTATCCACTGGCAGTACTAAATCTAGGCCAAGCCTTCCAAGCAGATGTCAAAGGTGTGCGGAAGGCTCACATCCAAAACAATCCTGCCCAGCTAGCCTGGCTGTTTACCACAACTGCAAAAAGAAAGGACATTTTAGTTCTATCTGTTTTTCCAAAGCAGTTTCAAGGGTAGCCACATTACATAATGATGAATTCATCAAGGATGACCTAGAGATTTCTTATCTGAACACTGTTACCTCCAACTCTACACAAACTTGGAACTGTGTAGTAGGTTACTGTAGTCACAGAAGCTGTAGGTGATAGCCTGAATAGAACACTTAAGCCCACACAAAGGATCTTGTATGGACCTGACAAGAAGCGTCTGTCCATCCTGGGAGAACTGGCAGTATCACTCCAGTATAGCGTATGTAGTGGAAGGTCTTCAAGAAAATCTTCTCGGATTGCCAGCAATTCATAATCTGCATATCCTAACTCTAACACATAATTGTACACAGTCACACGACCAATAGTTGAGCAATATTCATCTTTCTTTACAGGCCATTCTCTTTGTTTGTTCCTCATAATGTGCCTTTACCTCTTTGAAAGAAAGTGCGGGAGGAGTTACGTAGAATGAACCAATTGGGAGTCATCACCAAAGTGAACACACCCACAGACTGGTGCACCAGTATGGTAATTGTCCCCAAGAAGTCAGGCGACGTTAGAATTTGTGTAGCCGCTAAATGATAGTGTTGAAAGAGAGACTCATCCTCTGCCAACAGTAGAGAAAACCCTTGCACAATTGGCCAGAGCAACTGTATTCAGAAGAAAGAAAGTTTGGATTTCTTAGGGCGTAAAATTGACAAAAGTGGGATTTCTGCTGATCCTAATAAAATCATGGGTGTGTTGAAAATGGAGACACCAAAAACACGTACCGAACTTAGAAGATTTTTAGGCATGGTTAATTAGCTGGGGAAATTTAGTCCTCACCTTGCTGATCTCTCCAGGAACTGCTTAGTTCAAAGAATGCCTGGATATGGAATCAACCAGAAGACAGTGCATTTCAGCAAGTGAAGCGGAGGTGACAAAACCAGTAGTCCTAGCCCTGAAGGTCTGTTCTGATGCATCTGCTTATGGCTTGGGGGCAGTCCTAAAATGTAATAACCAGTGGAAAGCAGTTGCATATGCTTCAATATTCCCAAATGGAAAAGGAAGCTCAAGGACTAGTATGGGCGTGTGAGAAATTTTCCAATTACATTATCAGAGCACATATACAGTTGGATAGTCTACCTCCACGCATCCTCCGATTTTGACTTCGTTTATCTCGGTTTGACTATAGCATCTCACATGTACCTGGTAAATTCCTTTATACTGCCGATGCTCTCTCTCGTGCACCTTTCAAGAATTTCACTTCGGACCCTGATGGTAGTGAAACAGAATCTTTTGTCCAGGGAGTAGTGGTGAATTTACCAGCTGATTCTGATCATTTAGAAGAATTTGGTGAAGCTCAGCAGTCTGATCCTCTTTTTGTTAAGATCATTCAATTTTGTCAATCACAATGGCCAGGTCAATCCAGAATTGAAGATAATCTAGTTCCATACTGGAGAGCGAGAAGTAAACTCTCTGTAGTTGATGGATTGCTGATGTTTGGGTCATGTATTGTTGTACCAAAATGTTTTTGTGAATAAAGAGATGGAGAAATATATTCAGTCATGTCCCAAGTGTCTAAAGATGACTCCTCTTGCTGTCCAACCACTGATCCAGACACCTCTTCCTAGTTATCCTTTGGTGGTGCAGATTTATTTTGAAGATGATCCATATTTGGCTTTATTGAATTACAGAGCGACCGACGGCTCTAACTTGGTGTGGCCTTAGCCCTTCACAACTATTAATGGGTAGAAGAATCAGAACCCCTGTTCCCCAGGTGAAGGAAAATTTTATACCAGATTGGTTTCATTTGAAAGATTTTGGTAGTTGTGATACCAAGTACAAAAGAGAACAAAAATGACTGTATGACAGACGACACAGAGTCCGTAAACTGGCTCCATATACGGATGACTCATGTGTTTGCGTCAACAACTCAGGTTTGCAGGTACCTGGAAGAATTATAGGCTCATACTCCATGGTCGTATATAGTTTTAACTCCATCTGGCCAAGTTCATAGAAATCAGAGTGATCTTAGAGTCTAGACCACAAATCAGTCACAACACTTATGATGGAGATAATGACTCTCATGTCAACACTCTTTCGCCAATACAAACTCGTTGACATTCGACCTCCTGATCGATTATTATACTGAGTTTGATCATTAATATTCACTATGTTTATTAATATTCAATCATGTTTATGCATATACTTTATTACTATATATATATGGAATGTTTTGTAAGAATATTTAGTTGTTAGTTGATATTACACTTGACACTTCAAAGCTTTAGATTTATGTGTGCCTATATCTCGAGCAGTCCAGTTCTCACAATCAAAGCCACCATACAACAGCTTACTTCCAAATGCTGATGTCACAAACTCTTTCATGACTTGGAGCAGCCAAAAGTAGCATTAACAAATCCACAAACTTTTCAAGTTGCAGGAAGATCACATGCAACACATGCTAGAGTAGCTCTCATACTTGTCAAACCAAGAAGAGTGGAAGAGTTTCTAAATGTAACACCATCATGCAATAACTCCAAATCTCTAATCATTGGAGAAAATACTTGCTGCTTTGGTTCAATTCCAATTAAAATCATGTTTTCTTCTTTAAAAGATTCCTTTCTGGGTAGATTAATAACACAGAGGTAAATGGCACCAGCAGAATAGGGGGTTTCTTTATAAGGATTAACCAATCAACATTGAGACTTAAGCATAAATTATTATGAAGGGCAGAAATTGTCTATCATTAATACTTCTTAGTTCATTCCATATCCTCCCATCATATATATCTCCTAAAATACCTTCCTGCACTCAGATTCTCCAATGATCACATCTTTCAAGGAATCCCTTTCGCTTTGCCATTTCTTTTAATGAACTAACAATACTATGATAAATAAACACTTTTCTTGGTACAAATGTATACTTTTTACCAATTTTAACCATTTTCATTAGCATTTCATTACAACCTTTATGCCTATTTGGAAATCCAATAAATGAGGTGATAAAAAATAGGGAAAATGACATACCAGACAAAATATTCCTTACTGTAGTAGATACATCATCTCTTCAGTCTCGCCCCAAAATTTCAACATCCAAGCTTGATGTAAAATTACTCATGTCAGAACTAGTACTGCTGTGAGCATCTTCTTCATCAACCTTCATATCATCTAATAGGATATGATTGTTAGCAAGTTTACATGACTTCTTGAGCTTTTCATCACTTGTAGCTATGTTTAGTGAATTGATGTTCACTATACCCTCACTTGATTCTTCATCACATAAACTGACACTTTGTCTCTTACCATGTCTCTTACCAAGACATACAGCTCCAAATCTGTTGGGTAAGTGTTGATAATAAGCTATAGGAGAAGCTCCTATGCACAAAAAGAGCAAGTTCTACGCTTGTTTGATATTAGAGTTAGGTTATAATTACTAATTGGTGTTAATTTGTTTTGCTTAAATAGAATCCACGTGCACATGACAGCAGACTATACTACTGGTTGTGATGACAGTCAGTCATGGAGTTACCAAGACCTAGACAAAGACAAGTGGTCAATACTAGGGATGAGGAAAATCGTCTGTTGTATAGTCATTGTTTTCTCAAAGCAGCATGCCAGTAAGACTGGTGGCTTCTATGGATCAATTTCAGCTACTACGTAGGCTTGTGTAGATGTAGCAAAGTTTTACTATTACTGTTGTTATGTTGTTGTCATAATTTAAGTATGTTTTGATAATTGAGTCTTAGTAAACATTAATATTAATTTTTTGTCATTATTATCGCCTATCAGGTCACTTAACAATGTATATGCATGTATATCCATACTATATACATGCACCTGTAAGTTTGATTAAACAGCATTAGCAATAGATTAACATTAATTATTGTTTTATTATAGTTATGTTGGTAGTATAGCATGTTGGTCTCAGATACAGAATACACAAATTATATTCTTAAAGTTGTGGTTATTAAGCTGTCAACTTCACTTTCTTATGTTATTGATTACTGCTTACATATGTAAATTTTCACTTGTCTTTTACTCTGTTGTACAGAGATTATTGGCAACCTGGTCAAACTTTATCCAACATTTCTCCTGATTCACCTGACCAGTTAGCTACCTCTTCCCATTAGCAGCAGACTGCTGACAACAGCATAGTTATATTCTTCAAAGCTTTCAGACTAGCATAGAAAAGCAGCTTAGAAATATTCATGAAAGAATGGACAACCATGAGTAGCGACAAAAGTTACTGAAAGATGAAATGAAATCAAGTATCTCTGTTTCAAGTTCTACCTACATGTACACCAGATATTAAACCAAGGGTTCATTGCAGGTTAACACCTACCTTGCTACAGGTAAAGTGTGTGCTTCCATGCAGGTATGTAGATACAGTTTGTATGTTCTCTTTATTATAGAGTAAGATACGACATGTCCATTCTATGTTTGACAAAGAAAATCAGCTGAATCCATCAAAGATATAATTAATCATTTCATCAGTCACAATGTTTTTTATATGTTCACAGAATCAACAGTCAACAAAATTCTAAGGTTGTTGAGCAAACACATGACTACTCCTATTAAGAGAAAAAAACAGGAGAGATCGAGAAAACAAATAGTAAGTATGGAGTAGTCACTTGTCTACCAGTGACTAATGTTTATGCACACAGAGCTATGAACGCAGAACCAAAATCATGAAAGAAGGGGGAGAAGCTGAGCTGTGAGCTGATGTTACCCTGGAAATGATGTCAGAAGAAGAAAAGGTTGGAGAACTGTATATACAACATCCACCAGCCTATCGAGCACAGTCCTTGGATAAGTTTACTCAAAGTTAGATATCCAACTGGATTCAGAGAAAAACAAAAACTAACATCCTCGAGCAGACCATAAACTTGGATGCAAAAAGAGGTGATATGGAGTGTCAATTGTAATAACATAAGTGATCATGAGCATGGAACATTAACTAATCAAGGAGAGATGGAGGACGATGTCTGAAAACAAAGATAGTGATGACTTGTTGTAATAAACCAACAATTTCACATGGTGTATTTAAGATTTGTTGGAATGTAATTAATTTATTAAGAAAGTATTTACTGTGGTTAATTAAACAATCTGGTATAAGCAAAAATAAGCTGGCTATGATATTCCTTGTCATTGGGATACCCATTTAAGGCAACAGCTCTTGCTTTGGTTCCTAAAACATATTGATCTCTTCTTGCTCGTTGGCTTATTTGGGCATTATACATTCATCAGCTTCGAGAAGGTCTACCTAGATATACTACAGTAGGTGTGATAGGACTTGTCAACTCAGAGAAATCAACATTAGTGAATATAGTCTTTGGAATACAAGTAAGTAATAATTTATCAGTATGTAACAAAGTCTTTTGTTTTATATTATAGATAGTACAAGGTACTGCTTAGTCAGCACATACAACAGTACCTTTTATTTATAACTTGGATGACTCTGTGAAGAGATTAGGTGTGATTGATTTTCCAGGACTAGATGACTGAGACATGTCTGTTGCTGGTCTAGCTGAACTTTCTAGTTGGTTTAGCACAAATTGTGATATTTGTTTGTGTATATGAGTAAGAATTGCACAACATTTGATAGATATGATATTGATTATTACCATTCAGGAGGTTTCATACTGTATCTGCTACTGAATGGTTGGAGGTTTTCCATGACTCAAACATGACATTCTCCATTAAATAATGAAGATAAATGAAGATCAATGAGGAAAGCTGGAATATTTACTCCGGAAGATATTGGGGATTGGATAAAATGTGTCTTGTCACCTAATATTCAACAAGAAGATTTAGCCTAATACACAATTACTTTAATATAAAATTTATAAGGTGTTGCAAGATATTTTGTTATCGACATAATTCTTTGGTAGGATTAGCAATAATGTCCATAGCATTTCAAGGAGTTCAACAAATTTAATGTTTAATGATCAACCATTTTATTTTGTTTAATCTGAACTACTATCACTATTAATTTCTATAATATCATATGGAGTTAATGCATTGGTATGTGAGTAGAAAATTCTAACAAAAAAAGTATTATTTACAAGCTCACACAAAAGTTACAGATTACTTAGACTAATTCGACTACCATCTTTGAAGTGATTGTTGCATGTAGAAAGCAAATTGCTCAGACTCTTTTTCCTCACATGCGCATACCTCACATGCAAGGACAGAATTACAAAGGTGTGTGTACTACAGTGGTGCTCAAAAGATTTCGGCCACCCATGAGTTTCTTATTAAAAGTAGTACAAAATCTAATTTACTTAGACAATGCACAGTACTTAACAGAACATCTTACAGCTGCTCTGTTATGTGTATCAAAAGCTCTTTACACAAAGCAATTTGAGCTATATCAAAACAGTTAAAATACCAAAGAATACAATAAATGACATCATCAAAAAATACAAGAAAAATAAGTCAGTAACTGATGGAGCACGACCTGGACATCCCAAATTGTCTTCAAAACTAGAAGATAAAAGTCTTGTAGTAAAGTCAATCAGAGATCATAAACTAACAGCACCTCTTCTGAAAAATATATGGAAGGAGGAAGGTAATGTCATGGCTTCCTCGAGTACAGTAAAGAGAAGACAGGTAAATGCTGGATTAAATGGTAGAATATCGAGAAGAAAACCAGTGTTTCTGTCAAGACACAAACAATAATGTCTCCAATGGGCAAAGGATCATAGGAACTGGACAGAAAATATGTGGAAGAAAGTCGTACGGTCTGATGAGTCCAAGCTTAATCTCTTCCATAGTGATAGTCGAATATACATATGACATAGACTATAAGAAGAATTTAATGAGGACTGTATACAGGGCACAGTAAAGCGTAGTAGCAGTAGTGTGATGGTGTGGGGACACATCTGTGGCAATGAAAAGGGTATGTTAGTACAACTCAAAGACAAGATGGATAGATTTCAGTATTTAGAAATACCAGAAAATGCAATGATTCCATCAGCTTGGTCAATAAAAGGTTTGGACTACATCTTCATTCATGATAATGCATCTTGCCACAAGGCTCATCTAATAACAGATTGGATGGACGAAAACGATATTAATTGCACTACATGGCCAGAATAATCTCCAGACTTAAACCCAATAGAAAATTTGTGGAACTATTTAGAGAGGAAACTAGAAAAATTGCCAACAACAAATTTAGAGAGACAACTAGAAAAATTGCCAACAACAACTCTCTTTCAATGATGGAACACCCAAAATGATCTTTGGGAGAATATACCATCAGAGATAATACAAAACCTGGTCACATCAATGCCATGAAGAATTGAAGCTGTAATCAAAGCAAGGGGTGGGCACACAAAGTATAAGACATCTTTACTTGTAAAAATAGTTGTAACAGCACAGAAACACTAAATGTGTAGCTGTGATTAATTTAAATAAACTCAAATAATGCAACTTCCACATGGGTAGCCGAACTCTTTTGTTGACATGTAAGATGCATGTGACATGAGTTTGACTTAATAAAGAACCTTAAAATTAGATGAACATATTGTTGGCAGCTATCAGTAAGACACTGTGACCAGGTGTTCTTTGATATTCTAATACAACATTGTATGAATATGCAAAACATACCATTAAATAAATTGCTGAATTTGCTATGCATGACCATATTGTTTTAATCTTATTTCACGAAACTATGTAATACAAATTAGAAATCACTGTAAGAAAGCATAGGAATATCTGTTACAACATGGAATATTTACTAGCACTGAAGGTAAGTGCCAAGAAGTGGGCAATAAGTTTAATCAAAACACAAACTTCATAAATAAATCTTCAACCCATTGATATCACAAAATCATTGAATTTAATAATCATTAGTTATCTTTGATAGAACATCAACCACTACTCATTTCCAATCAAAAATGTCAATGCAAAGCCTAAGATTATCTAGATTAACTAATAGACAAAAACTTGAAGAAACATCTGTATCAATCTCAAGATTAGAAGTACAGTAGTACACAAATTCACAGTTGATTAGCCAAAGAGACAGGTTGTGTAAGTTAGTTCAAAAAGAATGCAAACAAGTAATAAAAAAATGTTTCGAAAAAAAGAAAATGATAACAATGCTAAATAGGGATGAAATCCCTACACAAGTATCCAGGAAAAGCTCTGTAGTACAATTTCATTATAAACACAATATATTATATATATATATATATATATTATATATATATATTCTCTTTCCTCTTATATACTGAAAACTCAATAATTAGATATAAAGCTCACCATCTCATACTAACTGGCTAAGGAAGGATTCTAATACAGTTTTGGGTGTCCATCTCTATTAGGCATTGTCATAACTACATCAATTCACTTATCTGAACTGTTTCTTTATTGCTTGGAGCAAGCCTAAATTTTAAGAGGTCCTTGACCTTGACTGACTTTTCAATCTCAGGTGTACAAAATCATTTTTTGGTCAGATATCAGGTATAATATTGTGGTGTAAATGTGTAATAACTGTTTGCTTGACTTATAGATAAGTTTATTTTTATTGGAAAAAAATAACAACTAGAATGACTCTACATAAAATAGTAGATAAGGGACTGTAGTTCATATGACAAGAAGATATTTTTCTTATGTGTGAGAGCATTTTATACCAGTGCTATGTCATGTGCTCTCCAATATCTTCCTTTTATGGATCCTCTGCTACATAATGCTAGTTTTCTGAATTTTGACACAATAAGATAAATCTAAATTGGACAAAATCATGTTTCCAAAAATCATACACGAGGTTCTGATGAGATCAATTCATGTAATTACTAGACCCCAGAGATGTCATCTGCCCACAATTATTAGTCTCTGCAGCAACAACAAATAATAATAGTTGAAGGCGGCCAATGACATACAAAACTGAATAGTACAACTCATACACAAAATAAATCACAGAAGCACTATATATGAAAATTATATATCTGCTTTATAACTCAACACTCAAAAAGTTAATATTTTATTGCAATATCTTCAGACAACAACCATAAAATATTTTTTGCTATAATATCATATGCTAATGCAATTTAGATGTCTGCTCTTAGTAGTTTCTATCTCTGCAAACAACAACAATAACAGAAGATAACTAAAAAAGTAGGTGTGGCTATTAAGATAGTGTACCTGATTTGCTATAACATTTAAGAAAAGATAACAACGTGAAAGAGAGAGACACACAGTAAATTAATTAACCAATAATTGCTATATAGAAATAATTTTCTCAGATCCAGATAACAAACTTAAAGGCTGATTCACATTGTTTGCAAATTAGCATGTGCTTGCAATATATATCCTGTTCACAATGTAACATACAGCCTTGAAATCTGTTCAACTTTTCCCAGGGTTTATAAGTTGACCAATCAGAAGTACCTGTGTGTGTGTGGCCACATAAATCTTGTTCAAACTTTTCCATGTAAGGTAAATGTACCCAAAATGGAACATTTCTTGTTATGGAACACTAAACTGTTGAGAATCATTACTATTACAAATCTTACGCTTGTAAAGAAGTACACCTGCATGGACAATTTCAAGTTCTTGCTGGTAACCTACAGCCAATAAAAGTCAAAGGTCAAATTGACCTATGGCATACACGTTAATTAGAACTTCGAAATGAGTTCTAAGTTGTCAAAAAAAGTGCAAAAAGGTAAAGGGTTAGCGATAATTTGTAGGCTAGAACCCCACAAGTCAGTTAGTCATCAAGAAGCTGTACTCAAACACCAGCTTAGAAGCTCAGTTAAGAGAGAGCAAGAAGCTTGAACAGAAACATAACTGGGAAATGCTGCTTAAGCATCTATCATCTTTACGTTATTTGTGTCAAGGTCTAGCTTTGAGGGGACATGATGAAACAGAGGGCAATTTAATGCAATTACTAATGCTTAGAGTTGAGGATTGTGCTGGTTTAAAGCAGTGGCTAAGAAATAGTAAGTATTTGTCACGTGGCATTGCTACTGAGCTTGTGAGTATAATGGCCAAGAGTGTTTTACTGGACATACTAAGTGAGATACGAGAAGCTTCATTTTATGCTCTACTTATTAATGAGGCCACAGATATAGCCAAGAAAGAGAAAATTTGTAAAAACTTCAGTGTGAGTTTAGCAGCTTTCACAGTTGACCTTGCAAAGCGATGGACAACTGTTCAGTGGCAGCAAACAGAAGGTGTGACAATTTTCGGCCAAAAACGAGGAAAATTTCTCCAAAGAACTACATAATTAGCAAGTGGTCCACCTAATAGGGCAGAGAGATTTTAAGCTTTGGGTACCTGGACCTACTCATGCTGAATAGACTGGAAAATAGCAAATCTTTTAGGGGACCAGTTGATTAATTGATTAAGGCCCATTACAAGATCAAGTGGATCATGAATGATAGCTGACTGCTTTCCAACTGTTTGAAGGCACAAATTTGTACAGTGAGCTAAACAATGTACAGCTACACTAGTCTTATGACCTGACATACAAGCTGCCCCATCATATGCCTGACCTCGACACTGAATGATGGGAAGTGAAAAGCGTATCAAGCTATCTTTTATAAGTAAGGAAGAGTAGATGAATCGGTTTTGGGGGCATGAATCAATTCCACAGGTGCTTCATGTATTGAAAGGTTTTTGTCAACCCATCTGATATTTATACAAAAAATATAACAGATGAGCCAACATTGCCTCAATGTCAAAAACAACCTCAACGTGTAGAGGATGGAGAATCAAATTACAGGCATGATAACCATGTTACAGTTGTGTTAAATCAAATCATACTGCCAGTCAGTGTCGCTATAAAGATGTCAATTGTTTGAAATATGGCAAAAGGAGTCACTTGAAAGCTGTCTGTCGCAGTAAAGGACCTATGAGAGTCCGACCTCCAGTTAGTAGTCTTAACAGTCAAAACATAGCCCTAGATCACACAAGATAAGAGCGGTAATCAGTCATCGTCTCCTAGTCAAAACTTGGCACTGTTTAATGTAGGTGCCGAAGCTCATTGACCAATCAAAGTTGAAGTCAGAATTGGAGACAGCCCATTGATAATGGAAGTAGACACTAGAGCTGCTGTTTCCATTATATCACAACAGGAGTACAAATCCAAGTTTTCTCATTACAAACTATGCAAGTCTGATGTAATATTGAAGACGTATACTTCAGAAATGATGAATGTAGTAGGAGAAATCACTGTTCATGTAAATTACCAAGACTACGTCTCAAACCTGATACTACCCCCAAGTTCTGGCGCCCTCATCCCATACCTTTTGGACTTAAAGATGGAATAGAGAGATAACTTAGTAAGTGGGCAGCACCTATCATTGCTGTTGCTAAAAAGGACGGCTCTATACGTGTATGTGCTGACTATAAAGATCACGCTTAATCCATCATCAGGGATTGACCAATACCCATTACTAAACCTGTAGAATTATTTGCTTCTGTACAGGAGGTAAGAAATTCACAAAACTAGATTTCTCTTAGGCATATCAGCAAATGTTGCTGGACGATCAATCCAAAGGCCTAGTCACCATCAACACTCACCGTGGACTTTTTCAGAATTGCCTCTGCTCCTGCTATTTTTCAGCAAACTATGGACATTATTTTACAAAGGATACCTCATACTAGCTGCTATATTGATACACTAATAACAGGAGTTGATGACCAAGAACGTCTCACTAATCTTGAAGAAGTACTCCGGTGTTTAAAATATCATGGAATCACGTTGAAGATAAATAAAACCGCACAAAATGGCTTGCTATATTTTCGTCTTATATTTTTTATTCTATAGTAATAATATTTTAGGTTAACATGAATTTTTATTTTGTTTATGTTGGAGGACTGATAGTGTTAGTATATTTCAAAAACTGTAATAAGCTTTTAAATTTAACTTGAACATTATACAGAAATTATATCACAGGTGTCACATAACCAAATAGATGATCTTTTCTTGATGACCTCTTCTGAGATTTGCACACAGGCATCAATATGGTACCATTCAGAACAAGTGCTACATTGAATCATCTTTAAATCTTTGATCTCTGGCATCCGACATTTGCAATATACTGGTATCTTTATAATATTTATTGATATTTCGACCTACACGTCTTGTAGGAAACTCAGAAAATGTTGCTTTATTTAAGCAGCTGTGTAAGTGATCTCTCATCTTTCATTGCTCAAATGTATATCTGCCTGGATCATCTCCCATAGCAATCACTGATGCAAAAACCAGAGCAAAGAGACCACAATCAGATGAGCCAACTTGTGACTGACAATATGTATACTTTTAAAGATATCTCAAATGCTAGAGTTTGTCCAAGATTGGTATCTTGAAAACCATTGAAGAGAGGAAAAGATTTTGCTATAAGTCTTTGTGATGCATTTCCAATGGTATCATTCAACCACTCTCTACTAACTCTTTTAGATTTGCTAACTTAGCCTTAGATGTTTGGCATGAATGTTTTGTGAAGACTCTGATGATGAAATGATGGCACAGAACTAAGAGGCTGAGATGGTAAAGAGGGTTGCACTGTGACAAATACAGACATAAGAGGTTGAGATGTAGTTTAGCTAGCTAGACCCTCCTCCTTTTTGATAAGCTGATGCGCGGAGGAAGGTCTAGAAGCGAACTAGTTTACTGCCCCATTGGAATGTATGGAATGTGAGACGGTACCGCGATGTTTACATAGTGGTTATAAACTGTTATTACAATTGCCACGTAGAGTTATTATATGGAGGAGAAAAAGATATTTGCAATTCAATTTGGATTAGACTGTCTTAGAAGATATGAGGACAGTCCACCAATATCTATTAATGAGTTTTCATCAATTGTACTAGTTATTTCACCATTGTTAGCTCTAATGGAAGAACAGTGCAAAGCACTAAACAAAAAAGATGTTGCTGCTGCATATGTGGGAACTAACTGTGATATCACCCCTGAAAGTGTTTGTACCTCCAACTTTAATATACTATATTTCAGTCCGGACTGTCTTCTTGGAGTCAAGAAGTGGCGAAATTTATTACTGAGTTCATTTGCTGAAAAAAATGTTGCTATTGCCCTTGATGAAGTTCATTGTTTATTGAAATGGTGAGGTTAATATATATCTAGTAATGGATGTTAGTTAATTTGTGTTTCCTTAGGGGAAGGGTGAGCATATATTTCGGGAGTGGTATGGTCAGCTAAGACAACTCAGAGCACTTATACCATCTTCCATTCCTTTCCTTTGTTTGACAGCCACAGCAACACAAGCAATGCAAAATCCTATTGTGAAAGACCTTCAGTTAAAAGATTTTGTGTTCATTCAAGGAGTATTGGATAGGCCAAACATCTTTCTGAAAGTAGCAAAAGTATCTGCAAACTTGGAATTGACTTTCTCGTGGCTCTGCAAAGACTTAAAAAAGTGTGAATTACTGGCTCATGTTATTGTATATTGCCGAAGTATTGACCACTGTACTGCTCTTTATTTAGTATTTATTCATTTCTTGGGCTCTTCAAGTTACTCTCCAGATAATGGTGCAAATAAATGCACATCTAATCGTTTGTTTGCATCGAATCATTCAAGAGTTGATGAAAGTGACAAAAAAGCTATATTAAATTCTATGAGTGATCCCAGTGGTGGTTGTTGTGTTCTTTTTGCTACAATAGCCTTTGGAATGGGAATTAATATTCAAATATTTCTTTAGTTATCCACTTAGGACCACCTAGTGATATTGATGATTGTCTTCAAGAGACGGGAAGAGCTGGGAGGAATGGTAAACCTGCTCATGCTCATTTGTACCTAAATGGTAGACTCATGTATCATTCACTCTCTAATGAAATGAAGATGTATTGCGACAATAATGAACAGTGAAGACGTGTGGCACTATTGAAACATTTCTCAAACTTAATGCCTGATCATGGAATTCTTTCACCACTTCATAACTGTTGTGATATCTGTGATTCTTGCACTAACCCAATAGCTACTTCTGTATTTGAAAAAGGAAAAAGTGTACATGTCAGAGTTACTAGAGCTCAAAAGAAATCATTAGAACTAAAACTGCAACAACTTATTAGATGTAGCCTTAAACCAGCCAATCAAATAAGTCAAATACTCTACGTAGGAGAGGATGTTGCATGTGGTTTGCCAAAGGTGATATGTGAGCAGATCGTCAAGAAGCTTCACATAATCAATACACCAGATGACTTAGAGTCAATGTTTGGTTTAGTGGAATATAAGAATGTCATATTTGCAATGATTCAAGAATGTAAATACAGTAATGAGGAGGACAAGGAAGATTATGACAACAATGATATTGGTTTAGATGTTTTTATTTTTGATCATTAAGTGGTATAAAAAAACTGTTATTTATACCATAACTGATAACATGTGTAGTTCTTTTCGTTTTCTTGTTAGCCACTTGTAAAGCCTTATTTTGTATTTGTTTTTTTAAAGGGAGAACTCTCAAAAACATTTTCTTTAACAAGTTCATTTAGTACTGTACAAAGATCATCCTGGGTTTCAGGTATTTTATGTCTTTCACTGGCCTTATTGACATTGTGCTCCTAAAGTTTTTCAATATTTCATTAACTATTCCAATTGGATAACTGCTTCATTGGATGCTTTTGTCTGTTATATGCCCGTCAGCTTATCAAAAAGGAGGAGGGTCTAGCTAGCTAGACTAGTTGAGATGGTAATGAAGGATGCAATGGCTGATGAATTTAGAAGGTGGTAATATAGGAGAAACGGCCGGGGGTGATGATTTGGTGATAGGTAAGTAAATAGGTGTGGATGATTGAAAGATAATTTACTGTGAAAGTATCATTTTGATGAAACTCTGAAGATAATAGAGATTTTTGAACATCCAAATGTTCTAGGCCTAATGATGACAGTGATTTAGAAGATTTGTCAGAGTCAAATGATGTTGGAACGCAATGATTTAATGATGAAATATGTGAATTGTTGTAAAAAGGTGATGAAAGTACATCTGAGTGACCATTAAGATTAAAAGGTGATAAGAAATTGCTAGAATTTGGTGAATTTGGAGGTGTACAAGTGGGCACCATGGATTCATTTAATAATCTTACCATTCTCTACACTTTTGATTAAAAAAACCTTGACCAACATCTTTTATAACTTCATATGGTCCTAACCATTTGTGATCCATACAGCCTCCCTTCCTCTTTTTGCGTAAAAAGTCTTTCTTCAGAACTTTAACTCCAACTTCAAATTTTAGTGGAATGTTTTCGATCATATTGCTCTTTTTGTTTCTGAGAAAAGCCTTGCTTGAGAATGCGAAAAAATATATAGAAGTAGCACAACAGAGTAGTTAGAGTATCAACAGTGACTACTTTTAATTGTTTTCTCTATTTTTAATAGTATCAGCGAGTAAAACACTAACTTACAGATGTGTTTACCAAACATGAGTTCAAATGGTGTATGCAGAGAGGATTCATGTTTCTAAAAATAAATCCCACTCGTCTTTCTTGTCATGAGTAAATTTCACCAACATCTGTTTAAGGGTTTGATTCCATCTCTCATCTAATCCATTTGCCTATTCAATTTTACAATGTATCATAAAAGACTGACTACAATACTTGTGGATGATAGGGTGTCGTATAATGTCGCTTTATGCCTAGAAGTTTCATAAGATCTTTGTGGAGTTGGCATCTAAACTCTCTGCCTTGGTCACTTGTCAACAATTTAGGAAGACCCATTCTCTGTCAAACGTTAGATCAGCTCTAACTTGACGCTCCCGCAAAATTTCAGAGCAATACGTGTACTCATTTTAATTTTAATGGCATTGTTTCAAACATCGTTAATTTAGAATTATGCGGATTACACAATACTTATGTTGTGGTGAGAAAATGGACCCTGGTTTTGGCTCTGAGACAAGTGAAGATCATTCTTTTGAGAACAGGGGAAGAAAACGCATTTGTTGCATTGATCAATGGGTAAAAACAAGTAGAAGAACAAAAAGGACAGTGGTGAAGCCTATAGAACTTACCAAAGTCAATGCATAAGCTGAAAGCAGCTGGCCAGTTCTCTTTCGTGCCACTGCCAGCATCACTGCTCTTCCCTTGTTACAGTGGCTGATATGAAACGGATATTCAATGATTTCTATAAGCTAGGGAGCCATGACACGCAGAACAAGTATCTGTTTGGGCTCATAGAAAGATGTACTCCTCAACAGCGAAGACGGTGTCAATCGACCGGGAAGCCACATTCGAATACTTACTGCTACTTCCTTTGAAACGTCACTGGAGAGAAAATTCAGGTGTGTAAAGATGCATTTTGTCAATTACATGCTATAGGAAAGTATAGGATCGAAATTGTTACTGCAAAGTTAGCTTCGAGAGTGTTTTGCTCGGGGCATAATCGTGGATTGCATGATAATAGACCACATGCCATTCCAGATGAAATAAAGGCTCAGGTTAACACACTGAATCGTTTCCAGCCCACGAGAATCATTACTCCTGTCAGGATAATCTGAAGCACAAGTGCTTACCTGAGACCTTAAGCATTGCATGGATGTACTGTTTGTTTATCCAAAAATATGACCCCAACAAGATGGTGAAAAGCCTAGGGTAAAGGAGTGGCTAATGAAGAGTATAATATTGGGTTTGGTTACCCACGAAGCGACACATGTGAAAAATGTGACATGCTAAAAAGTGGCTGGTGACAATGCATCTACAGAAGAAGCACGTAGTGAAATACAAGCAAAGCTTGCAAATCACCACGAGAAAGCAGCTCAGGGATATAGTTCACTCCGTTCAGATTCTCAAAAGAGCAAAACAAACCCTAGGACTGCTGTGATATCTCACCTTTGATCTCCAACAAAATCTTCCAGCTCCATTTAACGCATGGGCCCATGTTTTACCTGCAACAGGTCTGGGTGTATAATTTTGGCATTCATGACTGTTCCAACAATACAGCTGTCATGTGCATGTGGAATGAGAGCAAATGAAATCATCTGCTTAATGGAGTATATTTCAAAACTCCCACCAAGCATTAGAGCACCTAACCTGTTACTCAGATAGCTGTTTTGGTCATAACAAAAACTCTCAAAAAATCTGTTTCTCGGATAGCTGTTTTGGTCATAACAAAAACTCTCAAAAAATCTGTTTCTGGACCCACCTTATTTCTCCAAACGACTAAAACTTTGCCTAAATTGAGAAGAGAAAAGCTAGTGCAAGGGTAAATCTCCCTCAGGATTGGAAGACTGTCGTGCATGAGTCATGTCCCTCAAAACCATTTTCAATTTAGAAAATGACTGGAGAAATGTTCTTGGATATTGAGCCGTTTACTCGGCACTTTACCATGAGGAAAAAAGACTACAATGGGTCACCAGTACTCATCAGCAAAGCTCACTGGCTGAACTTTGGGGAGGGTGAGGAAGATGGGGTCATAATCTTTCATCCAGGAGAATATTGGATGAGGTCTTCCTTCAGTGACGATGAAGCATGGGAAAAAGTCAACATTTTCAAGGGACGTCGCAAGGTGCCACCTCCTACAAGTTTGGAGCTGCCAGTGAAGTACCCATCTGGTCACCCAATCAACCCAAAGAAAGTTGCTGACTTGCATCAAAACACTGAGTAAGTACTTAACTGTGTACTGCAATTTTCATTGACAAATATATCACCTACTTTACCTTCTTTGCAATTGATTTGTGTAAACCTAAGTGTGTGTAAGAAATGAAATTTTAAAAATGCCATACTTTCTTTATCTAGCTAAATCTTGACAAGTATGAATGTCTGAACAGTAAAGTGTGAATCTTTGAACAGTATATCATGTAACAAAAAGACTTAAATCAGTTATTTGTGCGGCAAAGGACTTTTTGTTCAATTTGTAGAGATAGCAACGCACGTAGATACAAAATTGCTGGGTGGGATAAAAAATAGCTAGCAATTTTTGGTCCTAGGACAAAAAATTGCGTAGGATAAAATACTTCATGACAGTTCTACATTATACAATATATGGATGGCCACCACTGATCAAATGAGCTAACAAGAAACTTAGAGCTCGAATTCTTGAGGAATTGCATATCAGCCATATGGTATGAATAAGATGTGGCCCTCAATCGATAAAGAAATTAAACAGTTAGCTAAATGTTTTGTGATGCATGTTTATCTGTTCGACATCCCCCATCTCGTTCACCATTACACCCTTGGTCTTGGCCAAGCCAGCCATGGCAACGTGTGCATGTTGATTTTGCTGGACCACTGTTCGGTAAGACATATTTGCTTGTAGTTGATAGTTACTCTAAATGGCCAGAGATCTGGGAAGTATCATCTACATCTACTACGGCAACAATCTAAGTTCTAAGACACATTTTCTCTGTTTTTGGCCTACTATCTTTCTTCGTAGCAACGGCATTAAACATTTCAAGTCAGCCCCATATCATGGTGCTGTAGAGAGACTGGTCCAAACTCTAAAAAATTCTCTTAAGAAGGGAAAGAAAGAAGGTCACACTAGTCAGTATACTCTCTTGAATTTTCTCTTGTTTTACCGAGCAACTCTACACTCAACCACTGGCAAACCTCCCTCTGAAATAATGATAAAAAGACCTTTAAGAACTGTACTGGACTTATTATATAACCTAATACAGAAACTAAAGTTCATAATTAACAAGGTCTACAGAAGAGTAATCATGACACTCATTCACACAGTCCTGTCAACTAGAAGTAGGGCAGCAAGTCATGGTTTGTAGTTATCATGATATCGACCCCTCATTAATTAGTGACAAAAAAGTGGAGAAGAAGGGTGATGTTACGTCATATGGACCAGTTACTGAGTAAAGGTCAAAGTACTGAACTTGATGACACCTGTGAATATCCTAGTCATGTTACCTTTCCAGAACCTCAATTACCAGTTAGATCAGAATACTGCCCAGTTAGATCAGAATACTGGTCCTAATTGGTCATGTAGTGAATCCAAGACAGTTAATTCAGATGATTGTGCGACCAACACTACTCGACGCTACGCTCAACGAGTTAGTCATCCACCAGATTGACAATTGTAGTCATGGGATGATAATTTATTATACATTCTATCATGTATTGTTGTTTCATTTCTTTTTAAGAAGGAAGGAGTGTAGTGGATCTTAATTGTGTTACTAATAATTACGTATAAATATTATTATGGTTAGTTCCTCATGTTTTTCTAGAGGTTGTGTCTGTGTCTTTGTGTTATAATCAAAATAAATCTTTGTCAATAGTAAGCACAGACTTTACATGTGTATTTATTAAGAGTCAATAAAGAAATCACAGTTCTTTTAGTACAATAGGTAATGCTGACTTGACTGAATAACTTGATGGAATCATCAGAGTCACAAATGACAGAGTCTCAAGAGAATCCTATGACACCGTCATCTTGTGTGATTGAGGAGGTGGAGTCCTTGACACCCACATCCACCATTAATCAGGCGTATGTGGAGCATGGTATTTAGCTATTTTATGTCATAGTTTGTCTTCAGTAGTGGCGAAAAAAAGGAAGTGTGAAGTTGATTTGGAAACTTTGTGGAACAAGACTAAGCCAGCCTCTTTGATTTAAGTGTGGCTGAAAGATTACAAAAATTCTCTCCTGATCAAGTATCACCTGCTAGACTGATAGTTAAAAAAGTGCTGTATGAAATCCAGTACTCTCTCCTTTCCTCTTATAACTATGACATGCAGTAACTTGCAAAATTTATTGAAATGTACATTGAAATTCATAATAATACCTGTAAGTACAATCAAAATGCAATCATGATTGAAGCCGCTTGCCATGGCAACAGACATGGGCATACTGCCATGATACTTCCCCTTGAGGACTGAGTGGTCATAAAACTCATAATGCTGTCTTGCAAGTCAGAAGCTGACTGAGAGTAGGTGATGCTGCCCATACACTGTACACATTGCAGTGCACTAGATGAAATTTCTGACCTCCAGTCACCAGGAATGCATTATCTTCTAGGTCAACAACTCCGTGAGAGCAATAAAAACAAGCAGATGTAGGTTAGTTTATCTCGGATATCCATAGGTAGTTGTGAAAACAACAAGCTGCTTTATTGATCTTGGTTACTTTGTCTGGATTAGCAACAATATATCTTCTAAAAATTCTAAATTTTGTTGCCATGATTCGGAAAGTGTTTTTAATCACTTGGCGAGCCCTGGACAAACGATAATTAAATATTTGTTTGTCTTCTGGTGAAAACCTTCCAGGGAATGGATGCAACACGTAGGTCTTAAGTGGAAATGCTGAGTCACCAACAGTATCTCCAATATCAAGAATGGTGAAGCAGTATTGAGCATCATAAACAGCCAGTAAAATAATGCTAAATGTTCCCTTATAATCGTAGAAGTTGGAACCAGAGTTGGCTGGCGCCTGCATCACAATGTGCTTTTCATCGATAGCCCTAAACAGTGAGGAAAGTTCCAGAGTTGATGAAAAAAACCTTCACTGATCTTTATCCATTCTTCTGGTGTTGATGGTTTTCTAAGATATTCATGAGATCACAAGTGCTACCAAATACTGTAAGGTAATGGCAAGTTGTTCATCAGTTTGAATCGGTTGACAAAAGGATGTTGTTTGTGTTGGGGATACAGTCTGACTGTCATCAGGAAGTGTTACTTAACTTGTATGTATTCTGTTGTGTTCATTTACTGACCTTATTAATAACCTGCATTTGATCATGTATGTGTCAAATTGGGTTTGTTTCATCATACCCAATGTCATGTGTTCTAGAATGTTCTCGAATTACTTAGTGTATAAAACCATTGATTTTGTATTGTTTGTTTTAGTCAAGATAGTTGTTATCAAATATAAACTGTTGAACTTTGCTATGCTAAAGAAGAATTCTATCAGGTTATGAGCCCAGCGCCCTTTAGAACTGGGAAGAAATGGCAAAAGTATTCAAGAGCTGTCAATATCATTCCACTGAATGGATCGAATTACCCAACTTGGAAGAT
Organism: Xestospongia muta; assembly: GCA_963693285.1. Taxonomy (NCBI): domain Eukaryota; kingdom Metazoa; phylum Porifera; class Demospongiae; order Haplosclerida; family Petrosiidae; genus Xestospongia; species Xestospongia muta. The sequence continues at coordinate 10,407,321 of OY848917.1, read as the reverse complement.
ACAATGCAGAATGGCTCTGATGCAAGATTGTGTCTGGAGCATTGTAAATGGCTTGGAAGCGCCCCCAGATCCAGAAAACAGAAACCGGTACTCAAATTTGTTTCTCAGAGAGATAAAGCACTAGCAACTATTGTGTTGTCTGTGGATCCATCGGTACTGTATCTGATTGGTGATCTAGAAGATCCAGTTGTTGTGTGGAAGAAGTTGAGTGATCAATTTCAGAAAAGGACATGGGTAACACAAGCTGGTGCTGAGGTGACAACTCCACTCACTTCGTCTGAAAGAGGGAGACTCGGTGCAAAAGCACAGCCATGACTGAAATTTTTAATGATTTATGTGTTATTGGTGAGGAAATGTCAGAGGAAGATCGTGTAGTCTACTGTTGGCTAGTTTGCCAGAATCTTTTGATACGCTCATTACAGCTCTTGAGGCGAATGTTGAACTCACTGAACGGTGGCTGAACGAAGAAAAGAAACAGACAGACTGTGAAGGCACATTAGCTGCAAAACGACATAATAAATGGCAAAGCCCTATTGAGTGTTTGTTGACTGGTCACGTACAATGTAACTGTCCTGAACGAGCTAACCACTCATCTTATAGAACCAGACGATCTTCAATTGATACAGTCAAAACAAAGGACAAGCAGAGAGAGAATAAGCATGTGATAAACAAGGCTGAAGTTACAGAGTAACTTTGAAAGTGACGTAGGACTGGTGACTACTAGTCAGGTATTAATAGCAAAGGGTACATTGAAGCCAGATTATTGTATCATTGATTCCGGAGCAACGAGCCATATTTGTAATGATGAGCGAATGTTCGTCGAGCTGAAATCATTCAAGAGGTCTCAATCGGTAGTACTGGGGGACAGTCACTGTTTAGTAGCAATAGGAAGTGGACTTGTTAAGTTGAGTCTAGTACTTCCAGGTGGCGTAACAAAAGGATACCAGCTCCATGATGTCCTTTATGTACCTGATCTGTCATATAACCTCCAAGATGACTGAAGCTGAAAAGAAAGTGAACTTCCACAATAAACCTTTGTCTCATCAGAGATCAAAAGGAAAGAGTGATTGCCATTGCCTTGAAGAAAGGGAACTTGTACTATTTGTAGAAGAACACATACAACAGTTGGCAAAAGAGAAGTTAGTGAATGAAGTCTACTGAGCTTTGTGAGCTGTGTGTTCAAGGAAAACTCCATAAAAGTAAATTTCCTATATGCTCACATTGAAAAGATGAGCAATCCAAATTAGATTTGAAAACAAGGAAATGTATTCTACTTGGATATGGTGCAGAGATGAAAGGATATCGGTTGTATGATATAGAGAAAGATCGTGTTATTCACAGTCGTAATGTAGTGTTTGAGGAGTCAAAGTTGGGAATTGCTGAGATGGAATGACAGAAACCAAAGGAGCCAGAAGAAGATAATGATGATAAAGAAGAGGAAAACAAAATGAACAGTGAGGAATTCAATGATGAGGAAGAAGAAGCAGTTACCTGATTATTATGGAGAAAGAGATGCAGTCAATTTGTGAAAATGATGTTTGGGACCTAGTGGAGTTACCTAAACAAAGAAAGGCTATAGGATGTAAATGGATATTTAAGTGAAAAACTGGTGCTGATGGCTCAATTGAGCGCTATAAAAGCTTGTTTGCTGGCTCAGCGTTTCTCACAGCAATATGGTCTTGATTATGATGATAAACATTTTTTTCATTTCAAATCATTACGTACTGTCATTGCAATTGCTGTATAGAATAATCTTTATTTGCATCAAATGGACTTCATGTCTGAATGGTAACCTAAAGAAAGAAGTTTAGATGAAACAGCCTGAAGGATTTGTTGTAAACTGAAACACAGCTTGTATGGATTCAAACAGTCTCCTCAGTGCTGGAACTCGGTGTTAGATGTTTAGTTGAAACAAATGGGGTTTGAGGAGTCCAACAATGATCCTTATATTTATACCCTGTCAGGAGGAGAAACATTCATTATTGGTGTTTATCATACATAAAGAAAAGAGAGGGATTGGAAACAGATGTAGCTCAGATGGTTTTATACAGGCATTACTCCATATATATGACAAGTCCTTTCATGTCAATCCATGTTTCCCAGCCTGATCCCTCAACCTTCTATATTAAAGAGTTATAAATTAGAATACAAGACAAGGGTCATTAATTAGAATGCAAGGCTACAAGTAACAACACACGAAGTTGTTGTTTTCTTACTAAAGCAGTGTTGATTATCAGATAAGCCATATAAGACAATTATACTATCAGTAGCCCTAAATACTCGGCTTCAATCTGCCTATGTACCTGTAAAAATTAGATAAATACTTTGCTACTAGTGTTACTAGTGTATTTTTATGTAAGTGACATGAGAGTGTGGAAATATACTATTACAGGTGTTAACAAGTATGGTTAAAGTCTTATATGACCACTATAAGTTGAGACATGTACTTGTGTTAAAAATGCAGTCAGTGCAGTGTGGAAATCACTATGTTATATTTGTTAATAATGCTTTCCTGTGATGGAAATGGGACGCAAGCTACGTTTATGTTCTAAATTATCCACAGAATAAAGCACAGTCATCCAATTCTAAAGAGAACAGCCCTACCGATAGCCGTAGTTCATCAGAGCAATTGGCATCTGTAGAAACATCAGATTCTGAGGCTATGTCTGCTGTGTCTACACATACATCTAGAACATGTACTTTTGCATCTGCTACATCTGTATTAGATTTATTTGATGAGTTAGCAACTAGGAATTCACCTTCTATACAGCAATCTTCACTTACTTCTCTGTATGATTTTTTGTCCATACCTCAATCATGGATTGATCACAACACTCCAGTTCCCTAAATTCCATACGTTTATGTAAGATAGTTGATCAACCATCTTCATCACAGCCACTAGTGAGCCATGCTATGATTTATATATGGACATAATGTCAAAAATGCTCTGCATTAGAGAAAATTCCTTCTTATTTGAATAATACCTTGTTTACAGAACTTGCTTGGTAGAAGGACTTCAACGGTTGTGCAGGTCCTGATGAACATTTTGTGATGTTTGTTGAGTCAAGAAAAAGAAAGTTGACTTCTAAAGAGGGAAATTTTGTAGCTTATGTTGACAGCTTAGTTAAAGGAGAAATTTATTTCAAAACAGTTTGTACTACATCATGTGAACTGCTTGTTCAGGGGGACAGATGTAATCCATGCAAGGCTTATCGGAAAACTTTGAATGTTTTATGTGTAAGGTGGAGTAAAAGGGACTCGGCTCAGAGGAAATGAGTAGTTCAAGTAGTCATACTAATGTGTGTGTGCTGTTACTATCAAGCTTATCATCACTATGTGAAGGACAGGTTTAGGCTTCTCTCAGATTCAGAATATCTTTCCTCAGATTCAGATCCTTCCATAAAAGTTTCCTCTATACTGTGATCCATCTTCATTCAATGACTAAAAATGCGTCATCATAGAGGCCACCCCTGTTACAGGAAGTAAATTGCAAGCCTAGCAAATGCTTCAACTTTGACCATAGCAGCAACAGCACTAAAATTTTTGATGTGATAAACAATTGCAAATAGCTACATATTAGTGTGTTTTTCAGTGAAAATAAATTTTTATGTTAGGTACCTTGAATAATGACAACTTTACAAGCACAAGCAATAATGTTATCTTCATCTCATATGAATATATTCTATGCCTCTATCAACATTGATGGTCTAGTATCATTCAAATTGATTCATTGTCAAATATATTATTTACCTTTGTAGCCATCATGGAGTATACTGTACATGAAATAAAACTGTGCAGAAGGAAAAATCTCAGGGGAGACCCTCGGGACACAGTGGTGTGAAACCGAAGAGAGATACAAAATGGCTACAAACTAATGAAATAGATGACTCTGAATTATTATTATGTAACGTCTCTAGTCAATCCAGTCCTCCAGTTCTTATTGATCTACAATTAAATGGGAAGAATGTAGTCATGGAACTGGACAATTAAATGGGAAGAATGTAGTCATGGAACTGGATACTGGGGCTGCTATGTCATTAATCTCTCAGTCTACATATGACAAATTATTTTCAAATGTCAAGCTATGCCCTTCAGACATTATACTACGAACATACACATCTAAAGCGATTATCGTCTTAGGACAATTTGATGTTGATGTCATCTATGAAGATCAGAAGCATAAGCTCAGTCTTCTTGTGATAAAAGGGTCTGGACCCAGTCTGATTGGATGGAATTGGATGTCGTATCTTCGCTTTAATTGGAGTTCTATTAAACTTACTCGCACTTCAAATAATGAAATGGAGCTAGATTTATTAATTAGTAAGTATCCTTCAGTTTTTGATGACAAGTTAGGTACTATGAAGACTTTCTCTGCTAAATTGGATCTCAAACCTGGCTCAAAATCCAAGTTTTTCAGGCCAAGGCCCGTGCCTTTTGCCCTGAGGGAAAATATTGAACAGGAGTTACAGCGATTGGAAGATGTTAGCTATAGTAGTTGGGCAGCACCAATTGTTTCTGTTCCAAAAAAAGATGGCAAACTGAGAATTTGTGGTAACTACAAAGTGACTATAAATCTTCTCTTGAGATTGATAAGCATCCCTTACCTAAGCCAGATGATCTGTTTGCTACACTCTCTGGTGGTAAAATATTCTCGAAAATTGATTTATCACAAGCTCATCAAGAGATGACACTACATGAAGATAGTAGACACCTAGTAACAATCAATACTCATCGTCGGTTGTATCAGTACAATAGGCTTCCCTTTGGGGTTGTCTCAGCGCCTGTATTATTTCAACATGCTATGGATACCTTACTGCAAGGAATCCCTAATGTGCTCTATTATATCGCCGATATTTTGGTAACTGGATCTACCTTAACGCAGCACATGGAGAGTCTAGAAGAAGTGTTGAAGAGACTGGCCAATGAAGGAATCATAGTGAAATACAGTAAGTGTGAATTTTTAACTAATCAAGTAGAGTACTTGGGTTATGTGATAGATGAAAAAGGGTTGTATTCCTCAGATAAAAAGCTTCAAGCTATTCTCAGTGCCCCAGTACCACAAAATACACAACAGTTGCAATCCCTGTTGGGATTAGTCAACTATTATGCTAAATTTGTGTCTAATTTGGTTTCAGTTCTACACCCACTTAATCAATTGTTAAGACTAGATACTAAATGGAATTGGACTACTGCATGTGACCAACCTCTAACCACTGTATAAAATAATATGGTCACGAAAGATCTAGAAGGTAACATAATGACTTCTATTTCAAATATTTTCCACTTTCATGTCTAGTTGATATGGTGTTGAACGATAAGAGAAGAACAAGGAAAGGTATGATTTGCTAAAAAATTGATTTTTAAATCATTGGTATCCAACAGTGTGAACAAAGATGAAACTACAAGAAAATCCTACATTTTTGAAGATGGATGGTATAAAAGGTACATGAAGTATTTAACTATATATACATAGGTTCGTAATTATATATATAATTGTCATAAAGAATCTGTGTCAATAAAAAGGAGAGTAAGGACGTTACTTCAACAAAGGTTAGCTTATGATAGCATGTGATGTCTAATAACAAGGAATGCATGGATTAATGAACAGGTAGATGTTGGTGTGATTCTAAAGAGGTTCAAACTGATCATGAATTTCCAGATTTACAAGAAAATGAGGACAGTCCCAGTGAGGGGGAGGAAGAACTTAATTTTGAGGAGGAATATGAGTGGGAAGACGGATATACTGGCCCCATTTACCCCTCTCAAGAGGGGTGTGTCATATACTCCACCAGGATGACAAAGAGTACTTAAAAAAAAGAAGATTGATAGTAAAAAAAACTATTCAAATAATCATTAATTGTTAAATATATATATTGTGTCATATATCTATTATCATATTACTTTTACATTTTGTGTTCCGTATCAACCTAATTCTAATTGAAATGCATTTAAACAATAACAATTTACAATGACATTAACGACTACTGATTCAATTGAATTGACAAAATATGATTAACTTGAAAGAAGTGATAAATGGTATACAGAGATATATAGAGACATACATAGAACCATATAGAGTCTAATCACCATCACTGTAGTCAGCATGTTCATTATCATATGCTTCTTCCTCATGATCCGCTTCTCCATAATCATCTTTAAGAATTTCATCCATATCCTCAGTTTGTCCACTATAGTCCTACACAGTATTATGCAAAATTGCTAATTTTTTTGTGTAAATCAGTACACATTCTCCTGGTGCCTTCAACGTTCTTATTAGAGAGTTAGCCAGATCCTTGGTCGACATTTTTTGGAACTGTTGATAATGTTGTTTTTCAAATATTTGCAAGTGGAAGTGATTTTGCTAACTGTAGCCTTCTCCTTTCATCACATCTTGCACGAGTCAATCTCTCTGTACAGTACTTTCTCGCCTTCTTATATTTTTCTGTGTCTTTTGACTGTTCTTTCAGGCACTTCACTATAACTTCCTTTTTAAAAAATGAATGCAGTAATGTTAGTATAAATTAACACAAGGTTTCATTGTGAAGAAGTGTTAATCCATGTTACAATATGGTATGAGTAAAGGTGCTAAGTAACTACAATGTACTCAGTCCAATTTCAGAAGAACTAGGTTCTCTGGTGAGGGTTGTTTTGAAGAGTCTGCAAACATTTAAGATTATAAGATCACACATCGTTATTGATAATTAACTCACAGGTGTTTCAGCACTATAATTCTGCCTGCTAGTCTGGCCCCGTTGAGCAGTCACCACAGACGATGAAGGATGTTGTCTGGTATTCTGGCCCTGCTGAGCATTCAACACAGCTGCTGCTGTTTGCAGAATCTGAGGTCTACAGATTCCAGATCCTGTACTATATCTTGCGTTAGTCACACTGGCAAGTTCACTTTTCTCGTGTCTTTTTTGACCAGTCTGATGCTAATAGCTTCGCCCACTGGTGAGTACTTTTTGCTATTTGTACCCCATAACAAATGTATGCATACATTATGATCACATATGTATATATTATCTTTTTAAATGAAACTGACAAGTCAGTTCACAACTGAAAATCAAGTGATATACTCAAAATTGTTGCTTTACTTAGTTCATCATTGGGAAATTATTCTGTTTAGTTTTCTTCATGAATAATAATAAACAAATGAAGGAATACCATAGTAGTAATAACACACATGTACTAGTGGCAATAGTGTAACTCACTACTCACATCATGTTGATGGATATAACTATTTTCACTGATTCATTCATCTTTATATAGTTGGATATGAATGTGACATCTGTAAGATATCTTTCCCATTCAAATCAAAATTTGAGCAGCATTTAAGAACTAATGCTGCTGCCCTTCAGCTTTTATCTTCAGAAGACATGGTTACTGGTGATCAGATTGAGTACTTGGACTGTTCTGGACTGTTCTGTATGTATACAGTAATTACAATACTTAAATAATAACCCTTTACTTTACTTGGACCGGAGACTCATGATGATGATAATGCCTACAATGAAATCTCTGACTCTGACAACAGTATTGATGATCACGAGGAATCATTAAACATGTCTGAATTTGATGATGACTATGACTTTGGTAAGAAATGTGGTATTAATATGTTATGAATTTTCTCTCTCTTGATAGTGATGTCACTACCTTGATGACTCAAGCCGAAAACTTACAAGATGATTACTATCCTTTCCCTAGCAAACTTTTTGCTTTGCTGTATCTTTTAGTGAATAGTCCTCGTCCTCTTGTAAGTTACATATATGTACATTAACAAGTGGTTTTTCCATATTTTTACAAGGGAGAGCAGAATCTAAAATATATATTGTTTACCTTGACACAAATTGGGGTTGACACTCCTTCTCTACATTCTTTAAAGACGTTCAAGTTACCCAGTTATGATCCACCAATTAAGGTTAATATTGTAATATGCCATCTGTGGCTTGTTAATTCCTTAATCTTATAATATGCAACCAGTCATGGCATACCTTATTATTACAATTCCATTGGCAAAACTCTGCAAAAGTGTATTAGCAATCCTGAAATTTCCAGGATGTTTAATTGCTTTCCTGTCATAAGTGAATACAGGTACTTGTATATGTAAATATACAATTCACTATTCATTAGGTAAGTATAGGGAAATTTATCATGGGGAATAGTGGATGATCGATGAATGATTTTCAGCTCCAATGTGCATTTTATCAAATGGGGATCACATGTTTGTACGTGACTGTATAGTCTTTTTACATCCAGAATATGGGCTTATACATGGTCTTGTTGTGAAACTGTTGTATGAGGTATGGATAATAACTGTTTCCCTATTTAAAAATATATCATAGGAGACAAGCAGTTCTCTCCTAGTTGTTACCGACATACTTTCGCTGCCTGCTGTATTTTACAATCTAACAGGGAAATCTGTGACTTGTCAAGATGGGACTTTTATTAAGTATGATTCATGTACTATACCACTGACTGCTGTTGTTGGACTGACTAATGAAGTAGTCAATGTTATTGTATGGGATACAACACAGGAAATTGCATAAACAATGTCAGCTATGGTAAGGAAGCTGTGTAGTCCACAGCCAATAACATTATAACTTCACAGGAATGTAGCTCATACCTCATGCCCCATCCAATAAAAGAAAAATCAGAAGAAAAGCCAGTTCTTATAGTTCCAATTCTTTTATACACTGACAACACCAGTGGTAACATTGGCAAAAAATGGCATGCCTTCAACAATTGGTGTTTCCTTCTTGCTGGACTACCTCGACACATTAACTCTCAGTTACAGAACATCCATTTCATTTGCTGTTCTGACAGGGCCACAGTTATTGAAATGGCTGAAATAATTGCTCAGGAATTGAAATATCTGGAGAGTTCAGAAGTTGTGTGTTATAATGGCTTTCTAAATTGTAGTGTGATTGTCTTTCCTCATGTTATTGGAGTTATGTGTGACAATCCTCGAGCTTCTGAACTTCTTAATCATTCAGGTTCAACAGCCAACAAATACTGCCATATGCGTATGGTGAGTTCCTACTTGTTATACACATACTTGTAAGTTATGGGTTAATTGTGTAGGTTGACAAACGTGTGAATCCTGATGTTGCTGGTCATCTTCGCTCACTTCAAAATGACATACTGTACATTTTATCATCCTGCTCATGATCAAGAGCTTAGACAGATTTGTCAAGATTTTGTAGATCTCATCAAGGAGCATTTTCCTGAATGTTGAAAAAGCCAAAGATCCATCTGATGTTACATATTGTTGACAGCATGAGACAATTAGGTGCTACATCAGCATATAACACTGAAAGGTTAGTGCATGTATTAAATGCAGTATCTCACTCTGTATAATAGGACAGAGTCTTTCAATGGTTTGATGAGAATGCAAAACGTATATGGCAATAAACAAGCTCCAAGTCGTGATATTGCTAATAAGTTTTCCAAATTGGAGAGTATCAGGCATGTATATAGTGGAAATTGTTTCAATGATGGAAGATTGTTGTAATAGTAGTGGAAAGAGTTTGGTTCAACTATGGGCCCACCCAGCTATTCAATCATTTTTTTAATTTTGTATCTTCTCGTGATCTTCATTCACACAAATATATAATCCAGGCACTCTGAGACTGGTTAGTGTTGATTATTAGCTCAGTTTCAAATTTATTCATGTAACACACAGGTTTGCGACTGTCCATTGCAGAAGTTTGGTGATCTTTCTGTTATGTTACACAATGTTGATCAGTATATTACAGCTCTACAAGCTAGTGTTCAATACAGTGACAAATTAAATATAACTAATGAGACTATCGTAAAGCAGTATGGGGGAGTCATTGATCAACACAAAAATCTCATTTATATAGGAAATGCTATAGAATTTGTTTCATATGAGGTATGTCGATACTTTTACATTACCATTTTCAATTATTCTCTATCATAGGGGACACATCAATATGGTATTGTAATTGGTTGCTATATGACAACAGACATTGAAGGACTTTCTTTCTGCTTAATTCGTTGTCTCTCAAAGATAATTTCACTATCTGGACAAGAGTTGACAAATGAATTTGATTGTCCTCTAATAGAATTAGAAGACAAACTTGAAACTGTTCTCTCCTCAAGAATTTATTGCATTGTCAATATTGTACACGAATGTACTGAAACATGTGTCTTCAGAGACAGTACAGAACTACAGACAATAGAAAGAGAAGAAACTCCTAGGTTGGCATTAATTTATTATCATGACAATTCTAATAACATTTATTTATTAAATATATATGCCATGAAAAAATAAATTTAGTTATAATAACTATATCAAGGAAAATGATTGTAAATCATTTCTAGATACAGCGTCTTTCTACTATGTAGTTTCTTTCCTAATAATTACATCAACGAAAGCACAGCGGGACATTATGGATTCTTGATAGAAACAGTGATGTTTTGATATTGTTAAGCGTTAACGTAACGTTCTATTACACTGTCAATTCGCTTGTGAATATACGAGCCTGTTTTGACCCATGTTACGCTATGAAAACGTTAGCATTGTTTTTGGTTGTGTAAACAACTGGCTTTAGCCACTTCTACTGACAGTATTTTGTCTAGTGTTCAGATATACCCAAACTGGTTGGCCTAGCAGTGTACCTCATGAGCTTTAAAACCTTACTTTAATTGTAGACACGAACTGACTATTGAACAAAACTGTGGTATGTGGGATATCCGTGTACTTGTGCCAATCAAATACAGGAGTAAAGTGTTAAATGAATTACACCAAGATCATCCAGGTATTAGCCGAATGAAAGCTATTGCGAGAAGCCATATATGGTGGCCAGGAGTAGATTCTGATATAGAAACCTTAGTAAAATCATGTGAGCCTTGCTTATCTGTCAATCTGTCTGCTCCTAAATCATCATTAAATCCATGGTTGTGGCCTGCTAAGCCTTGGGTTAGAATCCATGTGGACTTTGCTGGCCCATTGTATGGTAAAACTTATTTTATTATAGTTGATGCCCATTCCAAATGGCCAGAAGTCTTTAAAAATGACCTCAAACACTACTTCAAAGACAATTGACATATTAGGACAAGTGTTTGCAGTATATGGCTTGCTAGATCAATTAGTCTCAGATAATGGTCCACAGTTCAGTTCTGAAGAGTTCCAACTATGTCTTAAATGTAACGGCATTAAAACATAGTCGAACAGCTCCATAGCAACAAATGGTGCAGCAGAGAGATTTGTACAAACCTTGAAGAAATCAATTATGGGAGGTAGGAGAGATAAAAGGTCTGATCAGCACAAGTTGTCCAGCTTTCTCCTAAAGTATCGATCAACACCTCATGCTGTTACAGGAGTGCTCCCAAGTACCTTATTTCTCAATCATCACATCAAGACTGTACTAGATTTGCTTAAAACCTGGCTTTGAAAGGCAAGTGTTGGAGAAACAGAGTCTCCAAAAACATGCTTTTTGACTGGTGATAATATTATGGTCAAGATTCTTCGTCATAACTGTGTCACTTGACAGCCTGGTACTATTGTGGAAAAACTTGGCCCTGTGTCATATATTGTAAATATGCATAGTGGTTCTCGGCGAAGGTGCCATATTGATCAGATTCTTAGACGGGAAGTTCCGATAGAGACTAGTGCAAATACTCAGCCCAGTGCTGTGGTTGGTGATACAACCTCTGAGGTGAATGATGATGATGCAATTGAAACAATACCACCTGCTAAAGATTGTGTTACATCAACTAATACTGGTGTTACCACTCTACCTCCCAATTCAGAAATCAATTCAACTTCAACAGCATCCGATACTCTTCAATCATTTTCGTTTAACTCACGTTATCCTACACGTAATCGAAAACCTCCTGACAGGTACTTCTGAACTATCTTAATTTAAGTGGGGAGGGATGTAGTGTATTGAATTATGCATTATTGTGTTATTGTATATAATTATGTTATGGGCATGCTTAGTTTGTTTTTTTTATGTTAGCCTCATGTTCACTTATGATGTATGATATTTGATATTCTCTTTTTGTCATTCTGTTATAATCCTATTCAATCTAACTATTCCTAGTCCAGTCACCACACTTATAATTAAGTTGTAATGTTCTCTGTAGAGGCAAGTTGTTGATGGTGAGTCATAAGTTGAATAAATGGTACAACAGTTTTATTTTATGGTGTAAATAATATATCTGAAAGTCCACTTACAGATAAAGTATCTATTCCATTTTGTCTCAGACAGTTTTTAACTTGGTCTCCAACACAAGAACAAACTTCCTTGATTAATTATAAAACATCATCAACAATTCCAACTGTGGCTATTCTGGTAAGTCTCCTACTTTCACTTGTTTTTGATATCCACTTTGCACAATAATTAGTAATTAGCTAGTTACATGTACCACTAATTTCCAAATCATCTGTCGGAGAATTATTAGCTTCAAATGTATCTAGTTGTGTGGAGCTACTATCAGCTCCTGTATTGTTGATTTCAAAATCCATTAATTCTTCACTGTTAGCTTCAACAGTATTATAACAACTATGCATTAGCAGATGATTCTGGTATGTGCGCCAATTCAAAAATACACAAGACCACAATGGTTGATTAGATTTAATTTGAAAACTTGATTCCTGAGAATGGACATACTTGACATGATGCTCAATAAGTCATTGAGATGGAGCATAAAATGGTTCACCATCCATGCAATATGAACACTTATAAACATTTGTCATATGTAATTATTACTTGCTACGTGATTATTATGCATAACAACCAAGCACATGGTGTTAATTTGCTTGTTAAGGATAACTACTTATCCCTTTTTCTTTCTTTTATCGATGATGATTTCTGTGGTTCTAGAAGATAAATCTATTGAAGAACTTTGTGATTATTGTCCACAGAAATTACTGACATCAGTGAAGATGTATTAAGTAATTTAAGGCGGTGTAAAGTAGATGGAAAGATCTTTGTTCAATTAAATAAAGAGTACCTGAGAGAAGTAGCACCACTTTTAGGAGACAGATTGAAGCTAAAGAAAGTTATTTCTGAAGATCTTGAACCTCAACCCCTTCCAGCACCTCTCCCAATCAATATATTTCACCAAACCAGTCTGAAACACCATTAGTTACTCCTAATACTTCTTTTACTGGTGATGACGACAGCTACATAAAAGTAAATTAGAATGATGGATGAAAGAGTCAAAATTAAAAATAACTACAATATACTTTTAACTCTGTGTCTACAGTCCCGGTTCCGGGATCGTTCGTCATTACCTTATTCTCCCGGAACCGGGAAATTAAGCCATTTCACAAGTGATCCCGGTTCCGGGAATACAAGATATTAACTTATTTTACCGATTCCAGATGACCACACCTTTGTACACGTGTAGAATGGCTGTTCAAAAAGAGAGACCAGCTGTTGTGGCTGTTCCAGTGGCTGAAAATGAAGAAGAGAGTGTTTCTATGGATGACAGTGTAAATTTTGTTGTTGGGGAGCAAGTGGCTGAAAATGAAGAAGAGAGTGTTTCTATGGATGACAGTGTGAATTTTGTTGTTGAATAGACACCACACCACACTAAGGCACACTTATAACAGATTGATTTTCTTACTGCAACCTATATAGTTGGTGTGCCCTGCTGGTATATTATGTAAGCAAGTTTGTCATGTTAGGTTTTATTATTAGAACCTTTAAACAAGATTGTCCTGTACATGTCACTTTAAGAGCAAGTGGAGATGGTTCAGCTCTTGAATTAAAATCTGTTTGTAATGAACACAGTCATGCTGTTTCACAGGTATGCTAATTAAGTCATGCTTTGTTTTTAATGAACTTTGTTCTGCAGCAACTGTTCAAACATCTACCACATCAACGAACACTTTCCACTGAAGAAAAGAACAAAGCTTCTAGATTAATTGGTTTAAGGGTCAATAAGAAACTACTACAACAGGAATTGACTCAAGATTCAGGGAAAATCATTCTTCTAAAGGACCTGACAAACTTGGCGTCACTAGGAAGAAGTCAAACAAGGAATAATTTGGATGCAACTTTTACATTGTTGAAAGATAAATATGGTAAGTGATCATGCATGGTTCTTTATAAGATGGAGGTATATGGTGTGTATTTATAAATATATGACAAAATGTTTGTAGATTGATATAATTATTACAGAGAGTGTCAGAGATATTATGCATGTGTAGTTTGCATAACTCTGTGTATACCTACAGGTGCAACTGTGGAGGTTTTTTCAGACGAAGATCACGTCTTAAAAGGAATCTTTTTACAAGACCAAATAATGCCAACTACTTTCCAAGCATATCCAGAACTGTTGTGTGTAGATGCAACTGACAAATTGCTCCAACTTGGTTTTCCTACTTATATTTTCTTATGCGAAGATTCTAATGGTCTCAGTGAAGCTGTAGCTGTGTGCCTTCTGACAATGGAAGATACAGATTGCATTAAATGGATGGTAGAAACTTTTAAGAAGTTCAATTCATCATGGAGTAAAGTACGTGTAGTAATGGCTGACAAGGACATTCAAGAAAGGGATGTCATTAAGCAGTGTCTTCCCAATGCATCGATTGTAATATGTTTATTTCATACACTGCGTACGTTTAGGAGAGAGGTGACATGTGAAAAACTTGGGATAACATCTGGTCAGAGAACTTTGTGTTTAGAACTTTTACAAAAAATGGCTCATGTCTATTCTGAATCCCAATATGACTCTCTTTACTCTCAGTTTCAAAAGGACGTCCTAAAAGAGGTGTTAAAATACTTCAATTCAAATTGGCATTGTATCAGAAAGGAATGGGTGCTAGGAATGAAGTTTGTTGGTGGTTCATTTCTGAACAGTACAAACAATCGTCTTCAAGCCTTGAACGGGAAACTGAAGCAGGTCATTACCAGAAACAGCTCCTTAGAAGAATTTGTGGACAGTTTTTTTACTATTCTCACATCACTGAGGACTGAACGTGACCACAAAGCTGCTCTTCTATTACAAAGAGTTCGTCTTTTTCCCTTTCAAGAAGGAAGTCCTGAATATCGGTATTCAAGGTTGCTTACTTCCTATGCGTTTAAGTTTGTGATTGATGAAGCAGCTGGAACGATGGATAAAGTAAAGGAAATGAAGAACCTGGCAGGTAGTGAGGAGTTTGTCGTTGACACGTCTGAAGGACAGTGTGTTATTGGTCTCATGAAATGCTCATGTGTTTTCTTTACTGCAATGTCTTTGCCATGCCGACATATTTTTGCATTGAGGAAAAGCCTTAATAAGCCGCTGTTTGATTCTGAGCTTTGTGACAACCGGTGGAGAATGGCATATTATAGAGAAACACATCGAATGTTTACTTCAGCTTCCCACCTTCAAGAACCATTTTTGGTCCAAACTACCAGCCAAACTTGTACATCAAAACTCAGTCGGCATCAAAAATTCCGTAAGGCTGTCATGTTAACGTCACAACTAGCTTCTTTGGCTAGTGAAGCTTCAAATGTACACTTTGAAATGCGGCTTTCTTTTCTATCAAATGTGATTCAACGCTGGAAATGTGGGAAAGAGGTATCTTTAGTAGAAGTTCAAAAAGGTACATTTAGCTCATACACAAAGTAAATACATTTAAAAATTGTTTCCCTTACAGATGATAGCTTAGACTCAGATAGTGATGAAGAACATGACTGTGGAAATGAAAGAACAATGCTGCACCATTTGGATATACATGGTCCAAATGATGTGAGTCATCAATTTGTGTGCATGCATGGTATGATCCTATTTGAACAAGGTTATCAGTGTAATGAATCAGGGCCCAAATAATACTGCTGACTGTGCATCTACTGAAACATCTATGGAATGTAACAATTTTAATGGTAGGCATATTACATAAGAATTAACGTTAATAATTATGTGTTTTTTCAATACAGTAGATGATAATCAGGATTTGGTTATACAAACTGATGTTGAGAGTGTAGCACTATATAACATGGAAGTAGTTGAAACGGAAACTCACAATGAATGTGGAATAGAAAGGGCTTCAAAGGACATGTTAGATGACTCAGATTGTGATTCCACACTCAAACCTTTGGATTTAGGTACATGTATAATTATTTAGATGTTGTCGTGTTAAAGATATAATATAATTAGTTGTTAACGTTCCTCCACCTATTAAAAGACGAGGACGTCCTAGAGGACATGAACTAACAACTATCGGTCTACCTAGAAAAAAGACAAAAGGAGACAGAACTGCTATGAAGAAGCCAACAAGTTTTTGTAAATTGCATACTTCAGAAAAAGTAATTGGTAAGTTTGGAGTCATGTTGTCTTGGTTTGTGGACCGTCCAGTTATTGAGAATGTTTTGAAAAGTGACATGTTAATTGAAGAAGAGGATGTGGAGTGCAGACCTGAGAAAATAAGTGATTCCGTTTTAGACGAGAATGTGGACATCCATCTATTCAGACAGTATTTTTCCTCTGATGCATGGGCACTAATTACTGATGTTTTGGAGCAGAAAATTAAGAACCATGTATGGGTGTGTCACTCTTGCCCTCACGATCTTCACTCTTTCAACTCTATTAATTGTGATGCGTGTCTACACTGGTACCACTTCAAGTGTGTTGGTATTAAAAATATGCCCAAGTTCAAAAACTGGTTTTGCCGTTCCTGTGTTGCATCATCCAAAGAAGACTAGTCTAAGACATTTTATGTATACTGTAAACACTGTACATTGTACAAAACATACTCTTTTGATTAAAATAATGAGATGCTCGTGAGATGCTCGGAGAATTCACTTATCCGGTAAAATTAGCTAATATCTTGTATTCCCGGAACCAGGATCACTTGTGAAATGGCTTAATTTCCCGGTTCCGGGAGAATAAAGGAAATGACGAACGATCCCGGAACCGGGACTGTAGACACAGCGTACTTTTAAAATTTTATACAGGATGTCATTAGTATCAGTGATAAGTTTAAAAAAGAAAGTATTTTGTCAACATCTACAACTTCAAAGTAGGTTGAATCAATAACAATTCCTACTAGATTTTTTCAGGTATTGGGTAACACTTTGTTTAATTGCATTGCTACACTGTTTTCATAGTCCACAATGACTGCTTTATAGGATGGAACACCACTCTCACTTGCTGCTAGGAATGAAATTGTTGATTCTCTATCTACTATTATAATGTTACACACTACACATCCTTCATCTCAGCAGCTTGAGAAAGTTGGTATGAAAATGATTAAAGTTCACCCCAGTACTGCTGATCAACTTCCAGGTGGTACACCATATGTAAGTTATTCATTTAAAATTTATTATTCTAATAAAGGCCACATGGAAAAAAATTCCAAATAAATTCAAAAACCTTCATCGTCCAGAAAGGGCAAGGAGATCTGGTGTTTTCTTTGATAATCCATCACCTAAGAAGTTAAAATTGATGTCTACTGATGATCCTACTCCTTTAGAAATTGATGTTTATGAAAAGCATAAAGCAAAGATGAGAGAGAGCTGTATAAGAACAAGAAGTGGAGCTCTAGTAGTTTGTGAATACCACAAGTACTGAATCGAGCAACGATTCATCTCTGAACTCTCCTAGGCATTGGAACAGGCAGACTAGGATGGACAGGCAAAAGCAAAGAGGGATAGATGCTCTCGGAGTAGAGCTCGCAGGGACTATAGGAGCAGAAGCCCTCGAACTAGGGACACTGCACGTGTTCAGTCATGGGCTGACAGGATGGATGAAGATCCCAACGAGATTCCTGACTATAGTCAAGACCTACATTTTGCTAACTCTGATGAGGAGGAGATTCATGATGGGGAGTTTTAGAAGTCTTGGAGTAAACTAAGCTCTTTTTGGAGGAACAAAGGAACACAGAGTGTGCCTAACAATGTACAGAGGAAAGCGCGGGGTTGCTACCCTTTACTAAGGTTGCAGCTAGCAGGACACCTCAACTGGATGCATATATAAAGTCAGATGTCCCACACCAGGTCAAGTCTGCAGATAAAGACCTTCCAAAGATCCACACATTTGTCCTGGATGCTTTAGCACCTTTAGTGTCCATTTTGGACCTTAACAGTTGGGACCATTGCCCTGCATACCAGGACATAATTGATGCAATT
Organism: Xestospongia muta; assembly: GCA_963693285.1. Taxonomy (NCBI): domain Eukaryota; kingdom Metazoa; phylum Porifera; class Demospongiae; order Haplosclerida; family Petrosiidae; genus Xestospongia; species Xestospongia muta. The sequence goes on along the minus strand of OY848917.1, from coordinate 10,389,232 downwards.
AGCATGGCTGTGGAGTTAATTGGCAATGACAATGCTAGAATTTCTTGCCTGAGGTGAGAAAAGGTCACCTTAGGCCTGAAAAAGACTGTCCTTCCTCTATGTCAGCAGCTCCAGTACTATTTGACCCAGAGTTTCCAAAGAGGTCCAAGAAGCACATTGATGTCAAGGCCATGCGGTCTGCTGTACCATCTGGACCCTCAAAACAGTTTTTTCGATCTGCCCCCCAACAGTTGCAAACTAAAATGTAACAGTTGGTCAATGGACATTTACAGATCAAAATGACACATGACGTGACTGATTTTATTAATTACATTGACAAAATGTCAGGTAGAAAGAGACTAGTCGATTGGTCAAGTAGTGACTGTGATAGTTCTAGTAGCTGTGCTGACAGAAGTAGTTCTAGCTCTTGTAAGAAGCTGAAAAGAATCAGACAGATATCTGTCGCTACTTTCAATAAGTGCAAGGTCCAGTATGACTCAGAGCATCAAACACTGACATGGTTGAACTGTGATCAGAACAAAGGTGAAGTAACGAAGTTATTGTGCTCTGTCTGGTGAGAATACAGAGCAGAATCTATGGCATGAAGAACCTCTCTGAAGCATGGATTACTGGTTCTGAAAACCAGTGGAATAGTAATGTACTGGATCATGCCAATTTTGTATGGCATTATTGAGTGATGATACTGTTTACACTTAATAGATAATCCTTGAGGAAGTCAGAGAACTCCTGGGAAAAGGGGCAGTGTCTGTGGTAACACCTCCACAGATGGGATTTTACTTCAACCTATTTCTTGTCCAAAAAAGGATGGAAGAGAGGCCAGTCATCAATTTAAAGGCCTTAACCAGTTTGTTTGGACACAACATTTCAAGATGGAAGGGATCCACACTTTGAAGGAGATTGTGAGACCAAATGATTGGATGGTCAAAGTAGACCTAAAGGATGTCTTCTTCATAGTACCAATCCACAACACTCATAAACAGCACCTCAGGTTCAGGTTTCAGGGACTGGATTATCAGTTCAACTGCCTCCCCTTTGGTTTCTCGTCGGCTCCACGGGTCTTTACCAAGACTCTCAAACCAGCCATAGGATTGCTACATGAGGTGGGATGCATTTGATAGCATACATAGAGGATATTCTGGTAATGGCCGAGTCCAGGGAGCTATTGGTCAATCAGGCAGCCGGGATGTGCTACCTCCTCAAGAACCTCGGGTTTCTAATAAACCAGAAGAAGTCCATTTTGGAGCCATCCCAGACTATGGAGTTTCTAGAGTTCACAGTGGACATCATGATGATGGAGATAAAGCTCCCATCAGACAAATCAGGGCCGAGTCCTGGAGGTTGGAAAAGGAGGAAGTGGCTTCAGCCAGATCATTAGCACGGTTAATTGGGAAAATGAATGCCACTTCCCAGCTCCTTTGCTCTACTGACACTTGCAAATGAAGTTCTCCCTTGCACTGAACAGGAGTCTTCAGGACTATGAAACTCTGTTAACTCTGGACCAAGAGTGCAAAAACGAACTGTGATGGTGGGACAACCATGTGGACAAGTGGAACAGGAAGACATTGTTGAGCAGGGAAACAGACTTAGTAATAGACTCAGATGCATCCCAAATAGGCTGGGGTGCAGCTTGCCTGGGCCAAAAGACGGGAGGTCCTTGGTTCATTCAAGAGAGCAAGAGGCACATTAACTGCTTGGAGCTCATGGCAGCAACACTTGCCGTTCAAACATTTGCCAAGAACAGGACAGGCATATCAATTCTTCTCAGAATAGACAACACAACAGCAGTTGCCTACATCAACAACTTTGGGGAAACTGTTTCAAAAGAACTCATTACACTAGCAAGGAACCTGTGGATGTTGTGTCTGGAAAAGAACATACACATAATAGCCCAGCACCTCCCAGGAGTGCTAAAAAAATTGCAGACTCTGAATTGAGAATGATGATAGACCGGACAGACTGGCAGTTGAATCCAGGCACATTCAGATGAATCAATCAACTCTTCGGTCCATTGTAAGTGGACCTAGGGCTGGTCGATATACCGGTATTTCAAAAAACATCGCGATGTTTACAACATACAATAATAACCAACAAGCAATTTCACACAATCGCGATTATCGTTATCACCGATAATTGTTGACTATTACATAATCCGTGGTCAGAGCATGTGTTACTAGTAGTAAAATGGCTGAAAGTAGCAGTGACAGTCTTGTTAAAAAGAAGAACACACATAGTGTTGTGTGGGAGCATTTCCGACTTAAAAGCACGACAGAAGGTGGACTCAAGAAGGAAGAGAAAGATAGACCTGTCTGCATGCATTGCAGCAAAGGTGTAGGCACCAAAGAAGGTAACACTACCAATTTGTTTACTCACTTACGTGAAAAACACCTGTTTGTCTACTCTTTAATTGTTCTGCCTCCTAAATCTACCGAGCAGAACCTGCAGAAGCAGCCAACACTACATGAGACCGTTACAATGTGTACCAAGTATTTGCCATCTTCTAGTCAGGCCATTAATCTAGACAAGGCTGTTCCCTTCTGCATAGCAAAAGATATGCTTCCTTTACAACTGGTAGATAAGCCTGGGTTTCGCCACATAATTATGAAGTTGAATCCACATTACAACTTCCCTTCAAAGCGCCATTTCACAGATGTATCAAATCCTTACCTCTACTCTCATGTCAAGACTTCTGTTGTGAAACCAAAATTAGATGCAGCACCATATTTCTCAGAAACTACTGACCTGTGGACTAGTGCATCTAACCTACCATTCATTACATTTACTGTTCACTTGATTGACGAGAAGTGGGAATTATGTTCTTTCTGCCTGAAAATTTTTTGTCAATTGTCATTGAAATTTCTTCTTGTATTGTAAAATTTGAAGTTGACACTGTGTGTGGTGTTATCATGACACTAATACTAGATGGAGTGACACCAGAGGAAGTGTCAAAATTGCACAGTTTGCAATAAATGACGTCATCACAACACCACTGTTATTACAGTGTATAATGGAGGTGACCTTTAACCCATAATTTGAACAGAAGCAGAATGGCATTGTGCTTTGCAATGCTTCTCTGTCTGCCCAGGTAATCAAAAACGATAACCAGATATTCTCGATACTGTTGATTTACTGATACAAAATCGGAAAGTTAGGTCACTATTACTGGCATGCAATCTCAATTTCATCAACACCAAAGTAAAATACTCAAACTTAGATAGCTTAAAAATCTCTTTGTCAGGAATGCCGGCGCTCACTAGATTAAATATTGCCATTAATACAGTAAAACCAGTGTAGAAATGAAGAATTTTCTCACTTCCACTAAAGTCATCTACTAATGGTAACCTTTTAGCACTTTCTTCTGATTGGCTGGCTCGTCTATTCTAAACTGATAATCCTTCTCTAAAGCTGCTATATCATGCATAGTCAAATCAGTCTGTGTACCAGTACACACAGTATTACTATATAGGTTGTATACATTCAGCATGACTTTCAGTTAAATCCTTCATTTCATCCTGTTCTATTCAGCCTTGTGTTGCTCTCTTCGTTTCATTACCTCATACCTCAATAAATCATGGCTAGCTTTCTTCTTGAGTGGAGATGATGAACGATGAAAACTTGGAATGTATGCGGGTGCAAGGCTGGGATGAATGTTGAATGCTTCATATAATCGAATTCTGAGTCATATTCGAAGCAGATTAGTGATAATTCGAAGCTTTGCAACGCTTTGCGCATGTGTAGTTATTAACACGCACCACTTGTGTTAATGAATAATGATGGCAGCTTGTGATGATGATGGACCTTCTACTTTTACTTCCACATCTACCAGTTGACTTACTTCTGATGTGTGGAAGAATTTCACCACATATGATGGCCAACCAAAGGCAATGTGTTCATTGTGTGGAAAAGGGATTGCTTATCGTATAGGGACCACTAATTTGAGAAATCATTTACTCTATAAACATCAACTTATCTACTCTCCAAAAGACAAAACTGCTAAAGGCTTAGGAAAGAAACAGAGTAATCTTGACACAGTCGTTAAGGCTCGTGTCTGTTCTGAAGCAAAGGCAAAGGAGATTACCAACTGCATTTTGAACTTGATTTGTATGGATATTCGGCCAGTTAGAATGGTTGAATGTGAAGGTTTTAATTGACTGCTGTCTTACTTGGAGCTAGGATATACTATTCCTTCTAGGAAACACTCTACAAAGCTGCTGAGAGTGAAGCATGCCAGTTGCACTGAGAAGTTAGTCAAACAGCTACAAGATGGAAAGTTGAAAAATTTCAGATTGTTTCGGTATCACTTCAAGGGTATCCATTGTTGTACATGATCAGGCAGCAAACGTGATCTGCTCACTTAATATTATTTTAGAAAAAGAACTCGGCTGGAAGAGTCTGAGTTGTACAGCCCACACACTTCAGCTGTGTTTGAAATGTGGATTTGATATCCCAGTGATTAGCAGACTTTTGGCAGCAGCATGAAAGTTAGTAGGACACTTTAACCATAGTGTCATTGCCACTGAAGCTTTGAAAAAGAAGCAGGAGCAGATTGGTGATGGAGATAAGTTCAAAAAACTTGTTAGAGACTGCCAAACTAGATGGAACTCTTCTTTTTTCATGCTTCAGCGTCTTCTGAAGCTGTGAAGGCTGATCACAGCTGTTCTTTTAGATCCAACATTAACCAAATGAAGCGATCAGTATCTAGATCTCAAGACTGATCAGTGGAAGATATTTTCTAAGTTAGTAACAGTTCTTGAGCCATTAGATGTAGCCAGAACTTTTCTGAGTTATGAGCAAAACCCATCATTATCCTGTGTGCTACCAGTCCTTCAAATACTTATAGAGAGTCTTGGTCAGTTTGGTGATGAACAGCCATGTGTGTGTCAATTTAAATATGTGGTAATTGAAGAAATCAAAGCTAGGTGGTCATTTGGTATGTTAACAGTGATAATAATATTTTAGTAATTGGAGCATTAGTAGACCCTAGATTTAAGCATCTCAAGTTTATAAATGATGAAATTAAAGATGCAGTTAAGGAGGAGGTAATGCGAAGAATGGAACCAAAGAATCATGGTGATTCCGATAATGCTGAAGAGTTTGCAAGCAAAGACAGAAGATAACTGCTCTTGACTATCTGTTAGGACCTGAAGATGTTTTGTCTACATTGACTCCAAGTCAGGAGCTTGAAGCTTACTTAGCCGAGAGCCCATCTCCTCAATCAGTTTCTCCACAAAGCTGGTGGGAAACCAACTATGCAAGATTCCCTTTACTAAGCGAAGTTGCCAGATCTATTCTCACAGCGCCTGCCACTTCAACGCCTTCAGAACGCGTGTTCTCAAATGCTGGGAATACAGTTACTCAACAGCAGAGTAGTCTGAAACCATCAAATGTGAACTCTATTATTTTTTTAAAACAAAAATCGTGATCTTTTTTGTTAGAAATAAAATAAGACAAGACTATGTAAACTGGGAGTGGCTACTTGTGTGTTTTCCTTAATTAAATTAAGTGGGGGATGGCTTTGTGGTGAAGCTTCGAATTATTCGGTTATTTTAGTAACAAAGCTTGGAATTGAGATAAACATGCTTTGTCCCAGCCTTATGCAGGTGACTGTGGATCGCCAGCGAAGTTAAAAATTAAAAAAAATAATGCCATGCTTATACACATGGTGGACCACCTCCACCCAAAACTAAGCTAGTCATCATCATAGGCAAGTGTTTTTTGGTTTTTGTCAGTACTCTTAAAAGAATTCCTTGTTTGTAATTTTTTTCATGACTATTGTGGGTGTTACACTAAAAATAAATTAGCTTACCTACAATAAAATGTTGACTGCATGTCACAGAGTGGGCTTTTGGGTTAAAGTTCTTTCTTTTAGTTGTATTCAGCCACAGCGTGCGTTTGGGTTCCTTAAGTGGAATTCTGTAGAACTTAATGCATACTTGTGAAAACTTATCAGTTTTAGTACTAAAGCTCCTAATGGTTTCATTACTAAATGTTTTGACAACTGGAAAAAAGTTAAGTCTAAGTTTCATAATCACAAGCAAAGTCAAACCTATCGTGAGGGATGCCTTCAGTAATTGTCAACTTAACACCCAACAGAAGAAAGATCAACAAATTCAAATAGAAATGTTATTAATTGAGTTATCATCACTGTGTTTTCTTACGAGTTATCATCACTATGTTTTCTTATAAGATAAGGGTTAGCTATAAGAGGGCACAAAGAAGAGGAAGGTAACTTGTACCAATATTTGGAATGTCGAACCAAGAATGTTGAAGGGCTACAAGTTTGGTTGAATAATCGTAAATACCTCTCACATGATTGAGCTCATGGCCCATCAGGTACTCGGTGAACTTCTAAGTGAAAAAAAGGAAGCAGAATAGCTTGCCATAATCTCAGATGAGACTCGTGATGCAAGCATAACAGAGGAGCTATTACTAACTGTCCGTTGTGTTGATAAAGATTATAAGATTTGATGATGGTACAAGCAATCACACCTGTGCCAATCAAGAACATTATTATCAACATCTCTACTTTGAAGTGTTAGATTTACTAATCTGTGAGATGAATCATAGATTTTACTAACCAACTTTTGCTATTCACAAATTTGAGAAAATGTTAGTGGATTCTTGTAATGGAATTAGAGTCCACACATCAGATACTTTTCAGAAAATGTATGACTCCGATCTTTCTTTCAATGGATCACCTTACACTCCAGCTGTCACTGCTACCAGATTTTGTTAAGACAGCTAAAATTAAAGAATACCATATGGGTCTCAAGAAAGTAACATCAGTGAGTACAGTGTGTAAATATTTAACAAATCTGTGTTTCCTAAGACTATGTTCAGTGATGTTGATAGACTTATACATATGTATCTCACTGTTCCCTTGTGTACTGCTACAGCAGAAAGGACTTTTTTGACATTATATCACCTCAAGAACTACTTGAGAACAACCACAATTCAGAAATGACTCAACTACCTAATGTTGCTAGACTCCCATAAACAAAAAACTGTCAACATAGACTTATTAAAAAGTCAAAGAATTTACATTAAAAAAATGTCAGAAGGAAAGAATTCTTTGGGTCATTTTAAATTTATTGTTGCTAACTTGCCATTCTGGTTTTAAAACATGTTTGTAATATTTTGCGTATATTTTGCGTAGGACAATTATTAATTAACCACACCCATCATGAAACTAATTGCCAAAACATTTTGGGTGAGGTCCTGTGCGCCACAAAAATTACATACTCCTTGCCCACCTCCCCAATCCTTTCTCCCTTCTGCTGCCTATGCCTCCTAATCAGTAGAAGCAGAAGCAAAAGTCTACAGTTGAGAACAGCCATGACAATTTAAAATTTATTTTCTTAATTAACGGTAATCATAAATCCATGTGATCGTAACAGTGTGATGGTCTTTCACAATTACAATGTATTATTACATTGTGGTCCAAACCTTGTGTATACAATACGTTTGCTACATTCTCTAGTGTGAATCACCCTTATGTGAGATAATCCATAAACACAAGCTCAATAGTCTCCTGTCCTAGTCCATTACCAAGTGTTGGAACATGTCCATCCATTTGAGCAGTGTATACTATAGTTGATGGAGATGGTGTTGATTATGTATAAGGGCAATAGCTCGTGTTCCAACACATAACACTAATGCATTAATTAATGAAAAATTGTACTGTTTACCAGTTATATTAATTGCCTATAATATACACTAATAATACGCAAAATTAGACTAGAGAATAATAAACTTGTAAATAACCTCTAAGGTCTTGTAAAAGGTCACTGGATCTCTAGTTTCATTATAATTGTTTAAATTCTAAATTAACAGAAGAGAACATTATAATATTGTATTATGTCTTGTAGTACCTTCTTTAGTTTTAGCTGAACATCAGCTGATAGAATTCTTGGAACATTTGAGTGTCAGGTAACAATTAACCTGTAGAAATAAAAGAGAAAATTACATTTAAAATGCACATGTATTATATACTATAAATGCATGCACAAAAAAACAAAGAATAGGTTTAGTTAAAACAAGTCAAATGGCAAACATATGTATAGTCACTTTAGTTTGTTATATTATATCAACCTACAACACTATATGTCCTTTTAATGTGTTATTGTTCAATAATACATTGCATTGCCTTGACATAGATGTAAAAGGATTCAGTAGTGTCACGTTACATGGAATGCAGACAGTACGAGATTCTTCATTTGAATACAATTTGGAGGAATAACATCACAAAATGAAGTGAAAGTCAAACAAGAAATTGAGAAGAAACACTAACAACACTTGCAATGTACTCTAAAGAGAGAGATAATAGAGCATTTTTGACTAATAACTACCAATGACTATATAATACAAGAACATTATGTAGTGATGACATAAACCAAACATAATGTAGCTAGTACGATAGTAATATCAAACCTTGTAAAGTGTCTGAGCTGGTTTGACAAGTTCAGCATTGCATAAAAATGGAGACAGGAACTTGAACAAGTCAATAAATAACTGATGAAATAAGGGCCATCTCTAATAGAACAAAACCAACAAAATAAATAGCATATAATGTTAGGATGGTAGAATAGAACCTCTTTACATGGTCATCTCATATTAAAAAGCATTATTCCAACTCATATAATAAAAATACCCAGGAAAATTTGATGTCCCTTAAATCAATATTCCAAATAAGTATTGTTGTAATGTAGTTATGAGTGACATGGTACCTTATCTTGAGGAGTTTGTAATATGAGTTTAGAGACAAACACACAATGAGATCAACTCTAGCTAAGCACATAAAAAGTCTGGTGCTTAAGAAGGCCTCACCTGATGATAAACAGAACAATACAGATTACAGATAGAAAATTTACTATATAAATAATTTAATATTGCTACTTCTAAAAATATGAAAATTAACAAGAATCAGTATTGATTTACCAAAACATTGTAGTACTGAGAAGCTAATAGCATCAGAGACAGGTGAACACAAGTATTAAGTAATATAATAAAAAATGATGATAAGGTAGTTGATGGAAATCTGTTTGTCTCTTATCTTGATCTTATAATAAGATTTGGATCACAGTCAGAAGAATCTACAGTGAAAAAGAACAATCCTTTACTTATTATAACTTTAAAATAATTTTGAGGGAAAAATCTGCATCCACATGTTAAAATTTCCAAGGGACACTTTAACAATCTTTAGGAATTATTAACTTATTAGGGACAGTTTGTGAATGGGATATTCGGTGAACAAGTTGGAATGAAAAATGAGGAAGAAAGCTATATAGATAGTACTAACTTTACTGTTTTTAACACATTAATATTTATTTTATTGTATACTGGTATGTAGTATTACTTACATTAATAAGGAGATTCAACAATAGCCATTGTAATTGATGGTTCTCGAAAGTATTGTACTAATACTACTACCAGTTTGACAAAGTCATCTATTATATGATAATAATTGGGATGACTGTTACCAATATTTGCTTTTACATGATAGTAATACGTGATATTAGAGTAAATGAATTATTATAGTACATGTAGTATGGATAGTAGTATTATTCTTACTGGGTAACAAGTATGCAAGAATAATTCAACACATCTTTCCATGCTGAATTTTTGAATAAGATCATTCTGAGAATGCCTTGTTGTTGAAGCTATCAAGAAAAATAAGAGGAACATTTTATTCCTCCTTATCTGTCTATCCATTTGCTTGTTTGTCCATAGGTCCATCCATTTGTCTAACTATCCATCCATACCAAATATCTACACTATACACTTACTCTAGTTACATATTCAAAAGATTTTTTATCTCCATCTCTCATCAAACCAGGTTGATCAAAATGTATTACCGATCCGACAGCAAGTATTCCACCTAAAGAGAAAATGTATGTACAATAGTACGAACTCACTACTACATTATATATCCAATACTCTACATAGTAATACAAAGTACATTTAGTACAGTATTTATTACTTGTATCTTTTCATAAAGTTCTGGTGGATCTTCTAATTCTCAAGATGGTGTGACTCCCAACCACTGGATTGATGACAAATAATACCAGAATATGAACCAATCTCTGAACCAACTTGAATGTCATGTTCAAGACAAAGTGCTATATACAACAACAAAAAGAACAACTACACCAGGGAGATAGTAACTTTAATTTTAACCTTTCATTAAAGCTATATGCCTAGTGATAGTGTCTTCAAATTTAGGTGTACCATTACATATTAATACTGTCTTTATTACACAAACAAACAGACTACTTTATCAAATACATGTACCTATTATTATGATTGTTACCTTACAAGTAGTGAGAGTGGATTAGCTGCTAGTCCAAAGATTGTCTCCATTTTTTCTTTGAATCATTCTAACAGTAGCAACAATAATTTATATTGAGTTATATCATCATTACTTACATCAGTAATAGCTGTATCTCTTGTCTTTGCTGATACTATAGCATTGACAACTACAACTAAAGGCAACAAGATAACATCCATTTTCAACAGCCTATCAAAGGAAAGGGAATATTTAGCCAGTTTAAACCATCAATGTGTGTATTTGTCTGTCTGTCTAACCACCCAACCCTCCACTCACCCATTCATCCATATTTATACCATAGGTAAAACTTCATTAAGGTGTTTCATATCCACTAATTGTAAACCTATCAATAAAATAAGTGAACTATATTTAATATCTTCACGAGTTTCCATTAATATTTAGTCACTAAACAAGAAGAAGCTCTAAGACCTAAAGCACAATGATCCTCACAGAGACAGAGATAAAGAGACTCTATTACTCTACTATATTATATGGTACCTTTTGTAATAAAGAGATAGCATTAGCACAATTTGGTGTCATTCTTAGCTGCATCAAAGCCTCTAATAAAGAGTATATCATATTGACATGTGTAGAGCAGGAATCGTTCAGAGTTGATTGTAAATTTCTTTAATACAATTAGTAAGGATAACCAATGGAACAAACTAAAGAAGACCAAACCATCCAGAATAAAATACAATGGAGAGATGAGCAAAATTGATGAAGATTTTGTAAGACATTCAAGGTCAATGACAGTCCTATAAGGATTTAGATGGCTATATCTACTACATCTATATGGAGTATGCTGCAGTTATGTAAGAACAAGTATTCCTACTTTATGGCCATACAAGCACTAACTCAATACAAAGTAATGATTAACTGATGATCATACCAGGCTGGGGATATCTCCTTGAGTCCTGTAAAAAATAAACATCATTAGTATGTTACACAGAGTGAATATCCTACTATTGATGAAGGTACAAACCAAGGAACAAACTTTTCATATATAACAGTTTCTTGGATAATAGTCCACCAACCTACATGTATAACAACATCATAAATAGATACATGTACATAAAAACCAATGGAATACACTATATATATATTGAGTGAATTGATAAGGCTCTACTTAAGAGTGCAATTGTATTATAGTTATATAAATAGTTGAGTTAGTATAACAACATTATAGACTTACATTGACTTGTTAAGGCACATATTCAACTTGATATGACAATGCTGTATGACTATAATAATCTTCTCTGTGTATAAACTACATGACAACTTATCTCCTATGATAAGAGAAAAAGAAAAAAGACTGTAAAAACAAAAAAATCCACACAAATCAAAATTAAAAACCCAGTAAAAACATGAACATTACCCTAGAGAGAAAGACTAACAAGTATTGAGATATTCTGATGTGTTTTGGGTGAGATGTTGTGTTTTCTATCAATATATTTTCAACGAACAATCCACGCCATCCCTACATAGGCACTGACAATATACAAGTGCATATAGTGGTGTTCAAATACAAGCTATGAGATAGTTTCATTACAAAGTTTACCTTAAATAAATGATGTTTAGGGTCACTCTTAAATAAATCATCTTCAGTATTAACTGATAACTCAGATCATTACAGAATTTTCTGTGTAAAATACTGAAAAATAGAAACAATAATAAGTACATCTATAATATATAGAATAGTATGAAAAGATTTTAAAAACTACTATAATGTTATTGATTATTAAAATTGGACAAACAGGCATCAAACACACATCCAGACAATATACAGCAATTACTTAGTTTACAGAATATAGTTTTAAAATTGTACAGTATTAATAGTAATATTTTAATATCCATATAGGTTCTTAAAACTGGAATAATGTAATAGCGACTTATAGGAATGAACGTCTTTCATTTTCTATGCTGTTTCTTACAACATTCAATCAATGGTTTAGGGGTCTAAATGGGATAACTTAAGTATAATTATATTGTATTTGAACACCAACGAGGGCTCATAATCACTGAACTGAGAGGAAGGCATCTTTTTTGCCATTATATAAACAAGTGGTTTTGTACCATTCACTTGTATTAGCTTTTAGATAAAAGTTTTTGAACTTTTATAAATTTATGTTCTATTGAAGTCATACTCTGTGCATGCTCTTTGAGGTCAGTTAATACCAGCTTATTTCTGCAATATCAAAGATGGGCAGATTTGGCTGCTAAAGACAGAAGATGAAGAAGACAAAGTTACCAAGGAAAAGAAGTTTAAAACATTATTAAAAGAAACAGCACCTTATGTACTCTTAAAAAACTTACAGTAAGGGCTCCAACCTGTAAAACTGTCTATGGTAAACTAATCATTTTACTCCGCTTCCATGACAGTCTTTTAATGAAACTTAAAAAATTATAATCTAAACCAAGTGAAAAAGACAACAGACTGAACCAAAAATATCAATAACATCTTCATATATAACAAAAACATAATACGACTTTAAAGGTGTCTTAACTTGAGATTGTTTAGTACAATACAGTAACAAAGCAACAGAGAATGGGAACCGTTGGATAATCATCAAATGTTGCAGATGACAATTTATAAAATTAAGCAAGTTACCTATGTTAAAAATTGTTCCAGACAAATGATGAAACAAAATCAAAATAGGCTTCATCATACAGGTAACAGGTTCACCCTTAAAAAAAGGCCAGGTCCAACAAATTGATCTTGTTAGAGTACAAGTGCCAGACCAGGTTAGCCTACTGATCAAGGTACTAAAGGCTTGTCAGTATGATAATGCACCACACAACACAAAAGATCTCTGTTTAGGTTTATTCATTACTTTCGTCTTGTTTAGTAGCTATCTTGGACCTTATAGAAAAGATCAATGCTTTCAAGAAGCAGTACCCAAGCTACTCAGTAGGAGATTCAAAGCAAAGGAGAGGATCAAGCCAAACTGTATCCTTATGTGGATGCTTAGAAAGAGGTTGAATATTTGAGCATCGACTAGTGAACATAATTATATAGTGCACCCACGCATAAACTTCCAGTTCAGACATGACCTCTTTGAAAGCCTATATTTCAAAACCGTTAATCGATTCTACTTCAAAGTTGGTTCATCCATTCTATAGACTCTACATTTTGAACACGCCGACTAATACATACCTAACAATTACCGATGACAAAATAATCAGTTCATAGTCTGAAAACTAAAAATTTTTAATATTTCTGCTATAACTTTCACATAAATAGAATATTTGGTCTGAGTTTAATTACAATGGAGAAGTACCTTTATGGAAAAAGTTGGGCTAAAGAAAATTCAAAGATTTCCTTTCTTGCTAAAAAAGAAAAATATATCATGAAGAAAGTACTCATTGACTTCATAGACCATCTCATTCTCAGGACATCATTCAATAAATTGAAACCTGGGACAGATAAAGTACATGTACAAAGAAAAAAATGGCTAAAGAAAATTCCAGAAAAAAGATTAGTTTCCATAGAAAGTGTAGTCACTGTTGATCTCCAATTCTTCGGTGGGACTTTATTGTCTGTTTGTACATTCTAACTTTGTCTTTAAGTTCTGAGTTGCCAGTATGTCTTTCTAAGTAAGCAATCATATAGTGTCTAACTTTTCTAAAGTAATTTTTGATGTTGTCTTGTGTGATATTGTTGAATGCATTGGGGATGTTCTTCGGTAATGAGGGTAGCGTATAGTTACAGTAAGCTTTAGTATATCGTTTGGCTTGACTCCAAACACGTTCTATAGGGTTTAGTTCAGGGTGAAATTTAGGAAGGAAAACACAAATATGTCCTTTGTCTTCTAGGTAATGCTCAATTCAAGATTTCTCCTTTGCAAAGTCACTCATTGCTCCAAGAACATCCCTCATTTTAATACCATTCATTCCTCTTGTATCCACTCCTATCTCAGTCAATATTTGCTTCATTCCTTTAGGAACACCCAGACTAAAATTCATCTTTTGTACCATACCATTCCACACAGTGTCTCTCATCTTTGGCTTTTACCACCAGGCTTCACATTTATTCGAGAGACATCTAAAGCACATTCAGACTTTGCTGCATGACAACTAATTATGGTAAATGAATATTATTAAATGAATATTATTAAAAACGGAATTATTGTCAATGAATCTCATTACGCGTACTAATCATTCTTTAAATTATACTAGCTTAGTTTTCATGAATCATAGGACTTTAATTTTAATAAAATTGACTTCTCTATTCAATAATGATCATAACAGTATAAAATTTGTCAAAAAAATGTAAAAAATATAGACAATACAAAACTTTTAAAAAGTGGAAGCTTATGCCATGCTGCACTATACATCTTGGCAAAAGATTTGTATACTTTATACAGACACATCAATCTGATGCTGAAAAAAATAATTGCTGACAAGAGATCTTTCAGTGTGACTGCAGCAAAGGCAAGAAACAGTGTCAGACAAACAGATGCAAGTGTTATAAAGCAAAGAGACTTTGTAATAGGAGGTATCACAGCAGTCTCAGTTGTCAAAATAAGAATTAGTCAAATTAATGTTCATCAAAGATGTCTCATTGTGGTGATTGTGTATGAAAATGCATAATAAAAATTGTGTACAGATATTAAAACTGATCATAGTGTGTTTCACATTATTTTATCATTGTAATCATTTATTAATAAAGTTCCTTACAACACTTAAACACTGATAAATTTTCTACCAACATATCACATTCAGTCATTTCACGAAATAACTCGAGCTTCATTTCATTGATTTCATGAAATTGCTAGAGTTTTTAGTGAATTTATGAAGTCCCTAGTGAAAATGTGATCTCACAAACTCCCTGAAAGTTTCAGGGATTTCACAAAATCCCTATATACACAATCTTACTGTAACATACATACATACATACATGTATATATATATATATATATAATGGGGTTTGTTTTCATTGTTTTATTGCATCGTTGTATGCAACTTTTGAGAACAACCAATGAAATTAACCTGCACACAATAACTGCTGGCACACATAGCAACTAATGAACATCATAATTTTTACTGTGAGCGCTTTCAATTGGGGTGACTGATCAAACCTTCTGAGTAGTGCCATACCTTCTGCCAAATCTCTAGTCTTCAAAGTTAACAATAATCCAGTCCCTTGTAGGAGCAACAGTACCATCAAAAACTTAAGTTGACTTTTATAAATATAATCATATGAGTGATGGAATTGCTGACAAAAGTATTTGTATCATCTTACATTTCATTTAACAATGCCAAAGCCATGCAAGCAGGCACTTTCAAGCATAAAGGTCTTACTCTCCCTCTCAGCACATATTTGTCAATTACCAATATAGACCAAAAAGAAGAGAAAAATCCTGTAAAAAAAGGATAATTGCAGGACCTGATGATATACCTGATGGCAAGCCATGAGGTATTTCGATTCAAATGGAAGACAATAGATTTGTCAACTTCACATCTGCATCAGATTGTATTAAACAAGTTATATCACTTCAACTGCAATAAATATACAAGAATCTAAACAATGTATAAAGGATGTTTGCCATAATGTTACATGTAAACCTCCACTACAGCCCTTATCTGGTGAATCACTATCATACAGAACAGCTTGCCAAGATGATGGTGCTAGATTAGACATTGCAGCTGATGCCGTTTGGGGAACTCCAGGATAAAGAGTATTTTTTGATGTAAGAGTGGTATACCCCCTACTCAGACGTACTGGGACTTTCCCTTCAAGTCTGTTATAAGATAGATGTGAAAAAAGAGGAAGTATGTATGACCAGAGGATACATGAGGTTGAATATAGCTGTTTTTCTCCTTTAATATTCTCCACAAGCGGTGGTCTTGGTCCTGTCTCAACTCTAGTTTACAAACGTATTGCTCAGTTACAGTCAGAGAAATTTCGGAAACCTTACACCTCACTTATAAATTTTATTTGTTGTAAATCATCCTTTTCCATTTGAAGGTCAACAATCTATTGTCTAAGAGGTACTTGATCTACTTTTCATACTACATACTGAAACAAGACCAAGAAAAGGATGAGAAGAATCTGAACATATTAGCAACCAACTTCAGAAGTACTACTCTATAGCAACATCTTAACACAGCTACACAATTAATATAAAATATTAATATCATAAAAATTGAGCAGAGGTTGTGTAGAATAAACCACACAGGGTATGTCTCACATAAATTATTGCAAAATAGAACACCTGTAAAATCATTGCCAGGCATAATTACTCGTCAGTCATAAAAGTCGATATGGAACAAGAATCTATAGATAAGGAATTTGGCAGTTTCAGCACTAGATATCTTCCTGAGAAGCCTCTTAATG
The DNA here is from genome assembly GCA_963693285.1 of Xestospongia muta. Taxonomy (NCBI): domain Eukaryota; kingdom Metazoa; phylum Porifera; class Demospongiae; order Haplosclerida; family Petrosiidae; genus Xestospongia; species Xestospongia muta. The sequence goes on along the minus strand of OY848917.1, from coordinate 10,372,571 downwards.
TCCTTGCAGAGCCTCCTCTTCCTCCTGCTTGTCAGTAGAGACAATTCATATTGTTATTCAAAATGTCATTCTATGCTTGGTTGTACTTGTAAAAGTAATAAAAAATTACATAATATTACTAAATGATAATGTTATTATTCTGGATAGCCTCAACAACAGTCATAGAAGACCAAGGCATCCCTGCCCAGCTCCAACACTGGACCACCAGGGAAGGACAACAATGTTCTGCTTCTTCTATTTAAAATACTTGATAAATCTTAAAGCATGGTTTCATTTATTTCAAAATTATATTTACTGTGCACAATAAACAGCTTAATGAAAATGCACTGTACATTTTCTGCTATTACAGAAACCAGGCCTAATGTCAATCCTGTGTATACTGCGCAGAGTAAGAAGGGAGATTACAAAAAGAGTGCAGTTATCAGAATGTCCACACAAAACCATAGATATAATAGCCTAAAAGGGATTGGAAACAGTAGGTGTGTCAGTAAATGGCCGTGTTACAAATGACATCATGTAAACATGACAAAGCATGGCTAGCAGTCGAGACAGTGTTACTTCCAACTTGTTTGTAGTGCAGTAATAGCTGTAAAAATGATTCCTTCTCAGACTTCAAGGGCTTTAAATATAAAAGAAATGGGCAACACAGTGTTGAAGAAAATAGACAGTCAGGGAAGTCAGTATGCAGCATCCTTTGGCACATTTAGTCATAAACTTGTTAGCTACTTTTGTGAAAAAATTCATTCAGAGACTATGAGATACAAAGCCACCGGATCATACGATAAATGGACTTAAGTCAATCAGCAAAAAAATTGGCACAAAACTATGCAACACCTGATATTGTAAATTCATGTGCAATCTACAATGTAACACCATTGCATTCGACAAACATTAGCTGTTCAAACCATTCATCTGACAATTGATATCATAAGGGTTTGTAAAGGTTTAATTAAAACTGTTAAAAATTTTAAAATGCTGTAAGCACCAGTACTTTCACTATAACTTAAGCCAATCTTTTTACTCAAAGCACTTTAAAGCACTCATTTATTTGTGCTTAAGCTAGCTCAAAACTTAAGTACCAAGTGGTTAACCCCAACCCTACCGGATAGTCAAGAGGGATGCAAACAGATACACTAAGTGACAAGGTTCACTAAAACTGTAGAATAACCCATAATTGACATAAACAGAGAATTATCTAAAGGCTACCATACAATTCATAGAAATATAATCAACAAGTAAAAACGCTAAATAAGTCACATTATTTTACACTACGACTTTTATAGGGATAAAACCACAGTACAGTGTGGCTTTGCTTCATTCACGGTATTTTTTTTCTATGTCTTACCCAGAAAAAAGCTAAATAACGGTCGAATCAAATAAAGAACACACTAAGCAAAGATTCTGGATTGGTGAGTGTGCCGACAACTATAAAAACACTAGACAAGACTTTACTCACACCAACTCTACAAGACTCCACCTGTCACACGCGTTACACGCCTCTACATCAAAGAAATAGCCAACAATGTGGCAAAATTAATACAGCCATGTGTATCATGTGATTTCCCATTTCCAATCCCTTTTGGGCTATTATATCTATGACAAAACAGAGCAAGGCAAATATCAACACTGTGTATACAGCTTAGTGTAAGAAGAGTGAAGTTATGTCAGTGTCCATACTAAACAAAGTTGGACAAATGTCACTACTGTGTATATTGCAGTGTAAAAAGAGTGCAGTTATGTGAACATCCACACTCAACAAAGTAGGATGAATGTCAACACTGTGTATATTGCTCAGTGTAAAAGAGTGCAGTTATGTGAACATCCACACTAAATAAAGTAGGATGAATGTCAACACTGTGTATATAGCTCAGTGTAAAAAGAGTGCAGTTATGTCAATGTCCACACTAAATAAAGTAGGATGAATGTCAACACTGTGTATATAGGTCAGTGTAAAAAGAGTGCAGTTATGTCAATGTCCATACTAAACAAAGTAGGACAAATGTCAACACTTGTGTATATTGCACAGTGTAAAAAGAGTGCAGTTATGTGAATATCCATACTAAACATAGTAGGACAAATATCAACACTGTGTATATAGCTCAGTGTAAAAAGAGTGCAGTTATGTCCATGAGTTGCACTTGACAAGGACCCTGGAGTGAGACTAATTGGGATTGAGGAGACCTGTCGTAGCATCATATCTAAAGCCATTGTAGCTATTGTTGGTCAGGACATTGTGCATGTGGCTGGTCCACTTCAACTCTGTGCTGACAATGATAGTGGATGTGAGGTTGCTGTTCAAAGTATTCGTCAATTGTTCTCTGACTTTGAAACTGAAGTAACCTTCTAGTTGATGCTGAAAATGCGTTTAACTCCCTCAATAGGAATGTTGCTTTATGTAACATCCTACAACTTTGTCCATCTTTGGGTCCAGTGCTCGTGAACACTTATCATGAGAAGATGAACTTTGATGGTGAGACCATTGCTTCTCAGGAAGGAACCACTCAAGGTGATCCTTTGGCAATGGCCATGTATTCCCTTGGTGTCATTCCTCTTATTATGCGTATGTCTGGAATTCAATCTACAAGACAGGTTTGGTATGCCCATGATTCCACCACTTGTGGTACCATTGACAGATTGCTTATGTGGTGGCATAAACTTGTTGATGTTGGTCCTACCTTTGGTTATTTTCCGAATCCATCTAAGACATGGCTATTGGTGAAAGAGGACTTAATGGACAAGGCAAATGAACTGTTTCACGACACTGGAGTATTCATTACGTCTGAGGACAGGCCAGTTTTAGGTTCACCTGTTGGTACTCCTGATTTTATATCCAACCGGGTCAAGGAGAAGATAGACCTTTGGGTTGATGAATTGTTGACCCTGACTGAGTTTTCCAAGATGGATCCTCAAGCTGTATACTCTTCCCTCGCTCATGGCTGGATGAGTCACTGGACTTACCTTTCAAGGACCTGTCCTGATATCAGTCCTTTGCTTCATCCTCTTGAGGACACTCTTCGCTCTAAATTACTGCCCTCCTTGACTTCTCAGGCTACCCCAAATGACACTTTTAGGGATCTCTTCGCATTGCCGTGTCGTCATGGTGGTTTAAGTCTTCCTAATCCTGTGCTGCTGTCCACAGAATTCATTATCAGTATGTGGGCCCATGGTAGAGCTGGTTGTCTCTCAATGTGCTCAGATTCCTTATGATACCCTCCCTTCTCAGGTGCACATCATAGCTTCTATTCATAGTCTGAATCGTCGGTTTTCTAAGGAGCAATCAGATTCTATTAGGTCTTGCCTCTCACCTCAACTCCAGCGACTGTTTGACATTGCCAATGAAAAGGGTGTCTCTTCTTGGCTGACTGCTCTCCCTATTAGTGATCATGGCTTTAATCTCCATAAAGAGCTTTTTGGGACGCCTTGTGCTTACGCTATGGCTGGAAACCTTCATAACTGCCTACTATATGTGCTTGTGTTACTCCTTTTTTGATTGAGCACTGTCTTAACTATCATCAGGGTGGTTTTACTATCATTCGTCACAATAGTATTTGTGATTTGTATTTGTGATTTGACTGCAAGATTGTTAGGTGAGGTATGGCACCAAGTCACGATAGAACCAGTGTTACAGCCGCTTTCAGGAGTGTCACTACGCCCTAGTTCTGCTATTACCACTGACAATGCTAGGTTGGACATCAAGGCAGAGGGATTTTGGGATTGCTCGCAGCAAAGTGTGTTTTTGATGTAAGGATTTTTAATCCTACTGCACAATCTCACCGTAACCAGTCTTTTGTTGCCTGCTATTGTCATCAGGAGTTGGAAAAAAAGATGCCATTATGAAGACTGTGACATTCAAATCGAGCATGGTTGTTTTACTTCCTTAGTTTTTTCCACCGCAGGTGGCATTGGTCCATCAGCTACTGTTTTCTACAAGAGACTTGCTTCTTGTCTAGCAACCATAAGGAATGTTCATTATAGTTCAGTATTGTCCTGGATTCGATGTAACATCTCTTTTGCTTTGATTCACTCAGCTATTATGTGTATTCGTGGCACTCGTACTCATCCTCTTCCTCTCTCATTGGACTTTGACTGTGCACTCTCTGAGTGTAGGGTAATTTTATAATTTCTCTAATCCTATCATTGTTGTTTACTTGTGTTTTTGGTTATTATTGTGGTCTGTGTTGTCATTACATGATGACCAAGTTTATATATACATCTAAAAAAAGTGCAGTTATGTGAACATAGACACTCAACAAAGTAGGATGAATGTCAACACTGTGTATATTGCTCAGTGTAAAAAGAGTGCAATTATGTCAATGTCCATACTAAACAAAGAAGGACAAATGTGAACACTTGTGTATATTGCACAATGTAAAAAGAATGCAGTTACGTGAATATCCATACTAAACATAGTAGGACAAATATCAACACTGTGTATATAGCTCAGTGTAAAAAGAGTGCAGTCGTGTCCATGTCCATACTAAAAACAAAGTAGGTCACACGAGAATACTGTATATATTATTTATTGGTTAGTGAGAAAGAGTGCAGTGATGTGAATGTCAATACTAGGTCATAGACAATACTGCATATATAGCTCGGTGTAAAAGGACTTCAGTCATGTGATTGCAGAGTGAAAGAAACTTTTTTCACAAGTTTAATATATAAGACTGCTGCAATGCAGGTAACATTCCATATATCAAACTCAAAGGGTGACAAATTAACCTTTCTTTTATGTGATCACAAAATGGTTTGTATAGTCTACTACCATATAGCTGGAAATGTTTGCAAGGGATTTTAAATGTTGTGGTTTGAGCTTTTTCTAGGATTTCACAAACGTTTATTACATGCGCTAAAATTTTTAGCATGTGATAGTTGTGAATCTACTGCCCATCTGCTGAAGAAGCAGTACTTGGCAGAGTTAAACAATCAGTGCCAGAACAGTGTGATGATTCCAGAGGTGACAAGTCTTCCTGATGTGTGGCATTCAGAAAATCACTGGTCTAATGAAGCTACAACAATGAGGTACACAGATAAAGGTCTGTTTCTATTTGTCAAGAAAAAGGGAAGTCATGGGCCTTGAAGGGAATTATCCATGTCATCAATGGTTTCAGAAAGGCTGGCATTCTTGATACACTTAATGAACAGTAGAACACTTGTTGTAATTAGGCTAAGCAGTATAGTGTCTATGGTTGTTGTCATAATTATTACCAGTACAAAACATAATGCGTTCAGGAAACCATAAACATTGAATCTGCAAACTTCACTATTTACTACAAATCACAAAATATAATTAAAGCAAACATTCCTAGCTATATGGTATTCTTGTTGAAAAAGACAAGCACTACGTCCAAAGATGAAGTGATCCGCGATGGATCAGGTGAAACTTTAGCTCAATACTTATTGCATCACGTGTGGACCTATTACAAATACTAAAAGGGAACCTAAAGTTGGTGCTTCATATGATGTAATAGATTTGCTAATTTGTACTTGTCTCATATAGCAAGAATGGAACAGGATGAAGCATGATATTAAGCGACTTGAAAACTTTCTGAAACTTCAAAAAGGAGAAAGGTAAGGTTGAGCGACATTACAATATTAGTAAAATTGTTAAAATGGAAACGATATACTGTCAATTTTTTATAATACTGCATTACCTAATTAACCATTAATAACCACATGGATAGTTAAGATGGCTGCCAGCAACATTGTTGATATGGAACAGGATCAAGAAGCCCCTTTGGATGACAAAAATGTTCCATCTTTTCATCTAGCTGAGAAAAAAAATACAACGTCTAAAGTATGAAAATACTTTGGTCTTACAATGGACGAAACTGGTCAACTGAAAGACACTAACACTCCAACATGTAAGTTGTGTCTGAATGACGTACACGCTGCTTATGGAAATACTACTAATTTACTCTCACACCTCAAGAACAACCATCCAAAGCAATACTGGAAAGTTAAACCTAGTACTAAAGCCTCTTCTACTCAAAATGATAAATCACAGATTGCCATTGAGGACTGTATAGTTCGTACAAAATTAATTAGTACCAGTTCATCAGAAGACAAACGGATAACGAATGGCATTACTCGTTGCTTAGCTAAAGACATGCTACCAATAAGCATTGTTGATAAGCATGGCTTTCGTGACATGATAAAACGGTTAAATCCTAGATATCAGCTACCCCACAAAGACTATTTCAGTCATCATGCGATTCCTGCACTGTATGCTGAGGTACGTGACCAGATGGGGATAAAATTTAAAACGGACATGGTCTTCTTTTCTACTACTGCAGATTTATGGTCTTCATGTTTAATGCAACCATATCTAGGGTTTACTGTGCACTACTTTGTGGGAACTTGAAAGTTATTGTTAGCAAGTGCACTTCATGCCAGAAAACCACACAGGTGACAATTTGCAGCAGGCACTAGCTTCAACTTTACAAGAATGGGGGCTAGATGAAACAAGGCAGACAAGTATAACTACTGACAGTGGCAGCAATAAAGGTTGGCATGTACCTTACTTGAAAGGAAGAGGATAAGTTGCTTCGGGCACAATTTGGACTTGGCAGTTTGAAAAGGTTTAGATGACCAATATATAACCCAAGTGCTATGATTATGCTGTCAGATATTAGCAGTATTTTCCTCTAGTTGGAAGCGTACGAAAAAGTTCCAGGAAGTGCTAGAACAGAAAGGAATACCTGTGAAAAAATTGCGTGCTGATGTGTCTACAAGATGGGGCTCCACTATTTTCATGATTAAGCGGATCAGAGAACAGATTGATGCAATCTGTATAGTTCTTAGTAATGATCAAAAAGCCTCTTATCTTGTGCCTACTTGGTAAGATTCTGATGTAATTGACACGATCATTGCAGCATTAGATCCACTAGAAGAACTAACAGACCTTCTCTCAGGAGAGAAAGGGTGACCAGTTCAGCCATTAAGCCACTATTACAACACCTAACGAGTAATATATTAATTGGTAAGGAAAGTGATGCTACTCTTACTCATCAGATTAAGTCTACAATAAGACAAGATTTACAGAGTTGTTATGAAGATCCAGAAGTATCTATTTTTTTGGACATTTGCTCCCTACTAGACCCTAGATTTAAAGGCATTTTCACCATTGAATCAGAAGTTGCTCAAACAGTGATGGATGATCTCCTTTCAAATGTGCCACTTGAAGCAGAAAATGTGTCATCCACTCGGGTATCTGAGCAACCGCTGTTGAAAAAGGGGAAGTTTCGAAAGTTTAAAATGTTTTGAGTTATTAATTGATAAAGGTTTTTAGTAATATCGTGAAATTGCATGCAAGGGTATACCGTAAAGCAAAATTTTCAATACCACTCAAACTTAGAGAAGGGGAGTTTCATGATGAACACTCCAGCAGCATGGATGATGCGCAAATCAGGGACTATGGAATTGTGGTGAAACCAAGAGGGGATACTGTACATGATTGGTGATCAAAAGTCCCACTTTCAAAGAAGTGACTATCCTTAGTTTTCAGTCCACTTCTCAAGACAATACACCAACAAGTGATAGATCTACTATGCATGTGTTATTTCAATTCCTTTGTCCAAGGTTGCCAACAAGTTTTGTCAAAAGATTTTGTCAAAAGATTTTGTCAACAATAAGTCTTTCTATTTTGTACTTTATAAAAATCCAAGATCAGTCCATAGCTTAGAGAAAGAAGATACAGTTTATTATTTATTATACAGTCTTGATACATAAAACATATATATTATTTTGACAAGCACACAATCCTATAAACATTTAGGGGCATGACATATTTGTGGGAGGGGGGGTCAGAGCATTATGTTAAAATAGCATTGCTTTCCAAAAATAGTTTGGCCTCTAAATTAATCTTGCTATATGGTCCACCCATGATCCGATAGCTATTTACTGAACTGACGTTTTACCAAAAACTCTTGCAATATTATTCCGAGTGAAATGGTCAATAGTTACCGTAAACCCTCCTGTATCAGGAAGGTTTGTTTAGGCGAGACTACAATATATTATTAACAAAACAACTGTGAACTTACGTGAGATTCAGATCCAGTAAATTCAATATAGAACTTTTAACTTTTAAACCTAAAGATAGAAAGAAATAATTAATGAATCTGTTAATTAAAAATAGCGAACACATACAGTGAGTATGCGAGTGAACAGAAAGCATAACTATAACCACCTACTCCGTACTATTCTATCTCGGCACGTGTTTATATTGGCACGTGATGAGTTGTAGGTGTGTTAGTGGGCGGAGCAAATTACTGACTCGACAAGCAGTACTGGCAACTAGGGCTTATGTAAAGACGAATGTATTAGAACAACGACGTCAAGATGAGTATGAGCAAGGCGTTACATTCGAGTCAGTCCATCTCTGAGAGGAGATTTGCTGAAAAATTAACCATTCTTAATCAGAGGGGGCATGGACTCCTAACTCGGATTTACAATATTAAGAAGGTGAGAATTACTTGATCAGAGGACGTTTATATGGCTAGGCAGCACTATAACCATAGATAGAGACATTAGCTCACCAATATGCTAATAGATAGTGTAAACCTAGTAGACAATATCACAATTATAACACTAGCCCTAATATTATTCCTTTTATATTAAAGTTGGCATAAATAAAGTACATTTAATGAAACTAATAACATCGAACAAAGTCATTAGTTTCATTACAGGAAGTTATCATTATTCTTGTTTAGTGTGATACTTAAATAATGTTTACTTACAATATAACATGTTTTCATAAAAGTAGATAAAATATCACTCACATTATAGTTATATATATATATATTAATTTAATTACGTATTTATATGTCATCATAGCAATGTGCTGATTCTGCTAGTAGACCTTCCTTCTTAAGCGAGAAGACTTTGGAATCTGCTGTGAAACATATTTCAAGGAAGTTTCCTCACTTTGATACTAAGGTAAACTTAGATATCTCTTATAAACAAATTATAAAAGATATAGTGGTCATTTTCTATTTATATAACTAGTATCAACACATTGCATGTAATGATACAAGTATGTGTTTACTATAGTGTAGTATCACTTTTAACTGTCACTCCATTTATGGAAATGACAATAATTAATATCTACAAAGGGTGTGGTACACAGATTTTTGACCCCGCCCTCACTATGGTATGCATAAGGCATATTTTCCCTCTCATAGTTAAAAGCTCTCATTGATTGTAGCTATGTGCAAAATTGTCTACCTAGTAAATGCATGAATTGAAATCTGGTCCTTGTTAGATACTTCTAAAAGTTGATTAGGAGAGCTTTGAATAGATAATGAAGTTATAATATTATACAACACATTAATACTTCTATCACATGACCAAAACAATAAACCTGATATATACTTCTGTAATAACTACTTTTTAATTGAAGTAAATATGTAATAATTGATATCTTCAGACAATTAAGAATATTATGTCATATTTGTGTAATGTGTATTATTATACTACGGTACACTGCTTACACATGTGTGTATTTGTATAGCTATCATTAATAGACACTCCAGACAAGCACATACCAGATGTTATAGTTATTATTTGAGTATATATATAGTACATATGATCACAAATCACACATGAGTGCAATGACACCACTCACAGGACAGAGCCATAACCACAATATGTTCTAGCTAGAACACTTGTGTGTGAACTGCATATAACACACGAGTTTGACTTTAAGTTACAATAGACATGTATTATAGTACTTGTGATCAGTATTGACATTAACTGTTAATACATATACTTACGGTGTTCCTCATGTGGTTTCATTTAATGGAACTGAATTGTGCAATTAGATGACCTTTTTTTATCATAAATCATTAAGTAATTACTTTCAAAACTGAACCAAACAATTCTCATTTTTATTTCCTTATTTACCAATTATATTATATAAAATGTTTTATGTTACATTATCTTTATAGAATAACATTTATTTAGATGTACATGCCCATATATATCATATCCTTCTCTTTGTATAGGACAAAACTCATCTCACAGCTATTAGTAGTTTCCAGAAGGACATCATGACAATATTACCTAATTTCTATAACACATTTGTTGATGTAATGGAGTTCCATGATGCTAGTATTGAAGTCATTACATCGCTAGCTACTGTTCAATTTAACTTTGATATTGTAAGTTACTCTATTATATATATTATAGTCTAGTTCATACATTATAGAGTACATGTAGTATATAGACTAATACAGTATTGTAGATCAAGTTTTATTTGATTTTTGGATATTATATAATCTTCTCTTTTAGGCATTGAACTTTGATCTTACAAAGGGATTGTTAGACTTAGTACGTATATATGCCTCCATTATGATCTTACTGGGTCAAATTGATGATAGAAAGGCCATTTGTGGTCTCTATAATATTGCTCATGAAACCACACGAGGAACACCGTAAGTATATGTATTAACAGTTAATGTCAACAACTACATAATAAATGTTATATCTTGATAATAACACTTGTTTTGTGTCTAGTTTTTGACACTTGTTGTTTAGATAACATAATTATTCCCTCTCTTTTCTAGGGATGGTAATTTTCCACGTTTAGGACAGATGATTGTTGATTTTGAACATCCAATACGTCACATGGCTGAAGAGTTCCAGCCTATATCAAAGGTATTATTGTAATGTAATATATTATGTTAGTTTAATGGAATATACTGAAGATACCATTTAATTAAACTAATATTTACAGTTGGTTACTTATGAAAATCATTTTCTGTTAAAAATACCTTATACCATATAATAATAATAATAATAGGTGATGTTTGTGTCAATTTATTGCATATCAAGTTTGTCAAAAAATGATAACCAACTATTAACTCTTTTCACTCTCTGTGTGCGTGAGTGCTATGCTACTTGCCTTATATGTCTGTTATCTATATTAAAGCAAAACATTTGAACTTCTCTAACTCAGCTATGATAGTGTGTACTGTTATAAAAGTCAACAAAGGAATAGATGTGTTCAAGATTATAACGTCACTCAAGATAAAAGGCCATCAACGTAGACAAAGCTGGAAATATAAAACCAATGAGATTCAACATAATAGAATAAAGCATCATAATAGCTTCCAATAGCTTTCCCTTTGTAGAGTAATTCTGTATCATTAATTGTAAGACAGGTGGTACATTCCCATCTAGTAATGGCCACAACTCCATTCGTGGTTCTGAAGGTCCTTGTGGTCTGGGTTCTCTTTTGTTGCCTTTCAACCAATCTTTCCCATATTACCATATCTTTCAGGTGTATCAGCTGGTCCAAGAGGACCTTGTATGCAAACATGACTCTCACTTTCTTGTAGTATTTGAATATAAGATGTGTTGGTAGTAACATTTGTTATAGGAGAGAGAGGTACATCTCTTATCTCGATTGGTTTCTATAATAAATGGATTGGAAGTAAATACTTTTAAAACAATATGATTACCTTGTACACCAATATTACATCATTCTACAGTTAGTAAGTGGACAACTAAATTAGTTTAGTTCACCAAATTTTAAAATTGCATTTATCATTTGACATTTGAAGTTCAGTTGTAAATTTAATCTAAATTTGATGTAATAATAAAGATAACCTTCAACATGTTTATTAATACATTCTTGTTATCTCCTCTAGATTGTTGCTCAAGCTGTCTTATCTTTGTTTAAAGTGTTCTTGAGACGTAACTTACCAGCAGATCAACTTCGTCAACAACAAGTACTGAATCTGTCTGGTTCTCCTCTTTCTGTCCTTAATCCAAATTTGAGTGGTGAACTACCTTGTGAGACCCTGTCATTAGAAGCTATGACAAGATGGATATTATGTAAGAATAATTTTACATTTTATATTAGTACAGTAGTTTTATTGACAATAATGAAATTATAATTTTAATACTTTAAATTTTATCAATAATATTCTGTTTTATTTTTGTAGTTGGATTTTTGGTATGTCCTCATCAATTGGGGGCCGAAGGAGCTACTGATCTTTGGAAACTAGCTCTTCAAGATGGCTATGTTCTCTCTTTGTTCAGAGATGAATACCTCTTAATTCATAGTGTATTTGAAAAGTTTTTACAAGAGTTAAAAACTAAAGAGTTAGTTACTAACATATGAATTATTAGTAATCATTAATCAAAGAGAAACCTTCTACATTATAAATATTTGACGTTCTTATTTTTTTGTCAGAGATCGAAAACGTGCAAGTGAAGCACAAGATCAACTAAACTCAGTGTTACAAAATGCGTAAGTTACACTACTACACACATGACTTATCTGTACATATACTTCAATAATACTGATGTAATAATCTCTTGTCTCATTACCATACTAGTGGTCCTTTACATCGTGAGCGACGACGTTATCTACGTACAGCTTTGAATGAGTTGCATCTGTTCCTATCTGATCAACCTGGACTACTAGGACCTAAGGTAACTGTAGAACATATGTAATTTAAGAATTAAACATGATCTCTCTCTCTCTCTCCAGATTACTACAGTGTTACTAGCACTTACTTTAGCAAAAGATGAGATACATTGGATAATGAAACATGGGAATGTAACCACACCCAAAGGAAAATACAAGCCTAACCCTGAGGATTACTCAGACCCAGCTCTACCTGAACTCATCTTTGAAACAGTTCGTCTCAAAGGTCAGTGTCATCCACTAGTATAATTAGCTTTATTTTATTTATTCAGCTTTGGTGAGAAAATATCGGAAAGTAATTCAGAACTATCATTTGAGATTTCTGGGAGGATTTGATGCTGCACAAATGAGAGAAATTGTCATGGTATATTACATACATATAATATAACATTTCTTACATAATCATGTGTGTACAGAGGATGACAGTGTGTCCTGAAGAAGAGTCCATTTTAATGACATCTTTTGTTGATAGTCTGTCTCGTTTACAAGGCAAAGAAAGTAAGTTGACTATCTACTAATGTTAAGTATAACAACAACATTTATAATACATGTTTGTAGTATTAACATTACATGTATATGTTTTATGATATATAGTGGATGATCGTGTTGAGTATGACTTTGAGGGACTTCGTTTAGACTGGTTTAGACTACAAGTACTAACCAGCGTCCATAAAGCTCCATTAAAGTAAGTACATGTCGTATACAGTAATTTATAATATGACACTGTGTAGATTATGGGAACCAGCTAATCGTCAGTTAGCCTGGACTATGAATATGGTATCTGTTCATACTTCATATATTGACAACTTTGAGGAAACATTGATTAGTTCATCTGATCTCTCATTTATGTGGTAAGTATATATTCATCACATATACATGTACATATACATTAATATTTACTAAAATATGTACAATAAGAATTACTAATAAAGTATTCATTGTGTTTTACTCATTTACTTGTAGTTTCTTCTTTCGTCAACTGGAACAAGAATTTGGACGTTGTCTAAAGCATTCTCAACAACAACGATATCTGATAGCATTTCCAATGGTGAGCTCTGAGTTCCTCAACTGTACTACACACTTCTGTCCTGAAGAGGTAATATCTCTCACTATATTAACTAGTAAATACATGTAGTTCAACTCATTATGTCTGTTCTTGACTAGTTCTTTATACTTATTTGATAGCGACCACAAATTGGTGAGAAAGCTGTTAATTCTATTAATGGATTTCTAGAACAAATTGCTAAGGAAGTAAAGACTGTTATGGGACAGTTGTGTGCTGATCATGGCAAGAGAGATGAAGTGGTTAGTAGTACATTGTTATATTGTGGTGTCTAATACTGAACAGTTTAATATCTATGAATGTAACATTATATTATTTACCAGTTATTTTCATGTGACAAAGCCAACAGACCCAACTAAGATAAAAAAAATTTAAATATTCTCATTCTGCTGGGCTTCAACATTTTAGTCAGGTGGTCTAGTGTTATAATATATTAATTATTTATTAAATTATGAAGTTATGACATATTTACTTTATTATAGTTACATGTATCTCGAGGAGCAGGCCATTATGTGGCTCATCATCCAACTAAGACAAAGAGTAAAGGAGGACCTAAAGTACCTCCACAAGAAGTCCATCCTGGACAGGAGAGTTATCGTAGAGCTCGTGAAGAAAAAACAAGGTTTCTCCTAATGTTTTGTGTACATATACATATACTTTATCTGTTGTCTAGTTCTGATGTTGCTCTGACAACATTAGTTAACTTGTGTCATACAGTGACTGCTTTTCCTTCTATATCTGCCTGGGATCACACCTTTACTCCAAGGGAATATCTTCTCTCACATTTAGAAGATCTCTTTATAAGGTAAATCATATATCATAGAATGTTAAGTTATAATTTTGGTTGCTGTTACTAGAAATGTTGTAGCTATGATGAACTATAATTCTGAGACTCAAGAGATAGCAAGACCCTCAGAAGTTCTGTTACGTATTCAATCCTATGTATCTACATTGAGAAGTCTAGAATTGTATGGTAAGAGAACTAGTATAACAGCATAGAATAGTAATGTCAGTATATACTGCATGGATATAATATCACAATATACTATGTACTATGAGAATATATACAGACACTAGTAGTATAGTATACTACATGTATGTGAGTGATATTGTTTTATATTTTGTATAGTTAATGTTGATATGACTCGAGTTCTGACTTCAGTTCTCTTACAAGAAACTCAACCATTAGACAGTAAAGGAGAGGCTACTATTGCCAGTACTTATACCACCTGGTAAGTAGATATATTAAGATTAAGACTATACATATCACCTGGACTATTAATGAGATTATGTGATTATCATATAAATATTGTATATATCTTGTAGGTATAATAACGTTCTGTTGAAGAGGGTCTCTCTAGGTGGAATTTGTTACAGTAAAAATAGAATGGCTTTTGTTAGTCGTCGTGTTATGCCATTTAAAGCTGAAGAGTATTCAGATGTTCAAGGTCAGTATACTTGAAATATAAACTATATTATAGTTAACATCTCATTATTATGTCCTAATTAAGGAGACATATTTTTACAGTAGTAATATAACGCTAGAATAGTAATGTAATAGGGTGTACTGCTATTAGAATTGTAGCAACTTTCTTGTAACACAAGGACAATATAGTTTTCCTACCAAACAATCACATATAATATTCTGTGTTGACAGAGATGCAGTCATTGGCTGAAATTGTTGGTCCATATGGTATACAATATTTGGGAGATCGTATTATGGAACAAGTTGGTGCTCAAGTCAAAGAAATAAAGAAATTAGTAGAACAAAACCAAGACACATTGTTAGCTCTTCACACCAATCGGGATAAACCAGATATATTTAATGACTTATTTCGTAAACTGAAGAGTATGTCACAACACACACGCACATGTGACAAATAGTAAATGTAATCATATAAACTGTTCTTGTATAGATGGTGATGACTTAATTCAACGTACTGTCATTATTGGTATTCTACTAGCATTTAGAAAGTTATCTCTTCAAGCTTTGAGAGTAGTCCTTGAGAGGAGGATACCCTTCATGTTCTCCTCTATATTGGACTTTAAGTCTAATCTTATTGACAAAGACTCCAGAGTATGCTACATGTACCAAAAAATATATTACATGTATTTGTATAGGTTGCTGATCCTATGGCTACTGCTGCTGGTATTGAGTGTGATGTTGATCCACTTCTGTTTAATACTATGAAAGCTCATTGTGGTAAGATAGAGAGAGAAGAAAGTAGGCATCTCTCTCTCTCTCTCTCTCTCTCTCTCTCTCTCCCTCTCTCTCTCTCTCTCTCACTCCCTCTCTCACTCCTCTCTCTCTCTCTCTCTTCTCTCTCTCCTCTCTCTCTCTCTCCCTCCTCCCTCCTCTCTCTCTCTCTCTCTCTCTCTCTCCCTCCCTCCTCTCTCTCTCTCTCTCTCTCTCTCTCTCTCCTCTCTCTCTCTCTCTCTCTCTCTCTCTCTCTCTCTCTCTCCCCTCTCCCTCTTTCTCCCTCCCTCCCTCCCTCCCTCCCTCTCTCTCTCTCTCTCCTCTCCCTCTCCCTCTTTCTCCCTCCCTCCCTCCCTCCCTCCCTCTCTCTCTCTCTCTCTCTCTCTCTCTCCCTCCCTCCCTCCCTCCCTCCTCCCTCCCTCCTCTCTCTCTCTCTCTCCTCTCTCTCTCTCCCTCCCTCCCTCCCTCCCTCCCTCCCTCCCTCTCTCTCTCCCTCCCTCCCTCTCTCTCTCCCTCTCTCTCTCTCTCTCTCTCTCTCTCTCTCTCCCTCCCTCCCTCTCTCCCTCTCCCTCCCTCCCTCCCTCTCTCTCTCTCTCTCTCTCTCTCTCTCTCTCTCTCTCTCTCTCTCTCCTCTCTCTCCCTCTCCCTCTCCCTCTCCCTCTTTCTCCCTCCCTCCCTCCCTCTCTCTCTCTCTCTCTCTCCTCTCTCTCTCTCTCTCTCTCTCTCTCTCTCCTCTCTCTCTCTCTCTCTCTCTCTCTCTCTCTCTCTCTCTCTCTCTCCTCTCTCTCTCTCTCTCTCTCTCTCTCCTCTCTCTCTCTCTCTCTCTCTCTCTCTCTCTCCTCTCTCTCTCTCTCTCTCT